>JBBBDQ010001851.1:222500-332500 GCA_037127315.1 Ascarosepion bandense
ATCTATCTATCTATCTATCTGTCTATCTATCTATCTCAGTCTGTTCATTATCTATCTATCTATCTATCTATCTATCTATCTATCTATCTTCTATCTATCTATCTCAGTCTGTTCATTATCTATCTATCTATCTATCTATCTATCTATCTATCTCAGTCTGTTCATTATCTCATCTATCTATCTATCTATCTATCTATCTATCTATCTATCTATCTATCTATCTTAGTCTGTTCATATCTATCTATCTATCTATCTATCTATCTATCTATCTATCTATCTGTCTATCTATCTATCTATCTATCTATCTATCTATCTATCTATCTATCTATCTATCTATTTTTCTCAGTCTGTTCATCATCTCTCTATCTATCTATCTATCTATCTATCTATCTATCTATCTCTAGTAATAATTCTTTTTGCATTTTTATTTATTTATTTTTTATGATGTATTGCTGCCAAAATTCACTTTGAAGTTTTCCTAGAGATGAGAACACTCAAAACACATGGATTACTAGATGTATCATTTATTTCTATACATACATAGATATGAAAACCATAATCACACATACACATATATACACACACGCTCCACACACGCATACATACACGCCCATATATCTATATATGTTCACACATACATTAATCATAATATCTATTCAAACGCGTTGGTCCTGGGTATGACGGTAAACTGCATCCAGCAGCAAGGCCTCTGATTGGGAGTTTGTGAGGAGCATGGAGCCACCTCTTAATTGTTGTTGTTACCAGGTTCACCCTGACCCAGAGTGGTAGTACCTGTTAGGGTCCCAGCAATGGGCAAATAGTTAACCCCCAAACTGGGGTCAAAGCACTGTGAAGGTGTAAGGATACACTTTTAAACAAATATATACATAAAAATAGACTTTTATAGAACAATAAACATTTTTTAAGGAAGATTACTACCAACAATACATTTTTGAAGAAAAAATTATAACACATTTTCGAAGTAAAAAAAAATATTCTCAACAAAGCATTTTTTAATACAATACTAGAAGATATTTTCAATTTTCTAAAAAAAAAAAAAGAACCAAAGAAATTTAATTAAAATCTAACTAAATCAACCTTCTCACTATAACCGAACATTTAAAAAAATGCCTTAAGACCCTAACTTTTTGGCATTAAATAACCAACAGTGGTTGATATGCCGTTAAACAAAACTCAACAAACTCAAACGTGTGCAACCACTTAATGCTATATATATATATATATATATATATATATATATATATATATATATATATACTCGTACTAAATATATATATATTGTCTGTGTCTGTGGAGCCTGTTCATCTTTAAACTTTAGAAGGCTGGTAAATTTGTTTCATTGCTCAAAGTCAAATTGTTAATGTAGGTAATGACAGTGTTAATCAATACCAACTAGTAACTTATTTAGTATGGGACTAATATTCATTAAATTTAGTACGAGTTATTTACGCTAATTCACAAACCTGTGTGTGAGAGTTCACACACGCGTGTGTAACGGAGGAAATGACTTTTGTGATCGATCAAAACCAAGTTTACTAACAATCGATTATCGCTTTTTGCTGTGTATCCCGTAACGGAAATGTGCCCCACACGCGTGCGCAATGCAAAAAGATGTTAACCGACAACACCCGACTCTGCTTTAAACGAAAAATCCGGGAGTGGTGTGGGTGTCAGACTCTCCCATCTCCGTCAACCTCTCTTACTCTTTTAGCTTTCTGCCTTTCCCCTTCCTGTGCTCCATTCACAAGTTCTGCCTGATTAACCCCCCTTCTCTAATAACTCATCTTTCTTCCCTGTTCACTTAGGCTTGCTCAGTTTGTACGACTTATCTCTGATGCAGTTTAGCATCTGGATATGGCTGATAAACTTTGTCGCTTAAATGAGGCCTTATCTGCTTACCCTGGAAATTAACTTATCAACTTGGGATGAAATAAAATAGTCGATCTTTCTTTAGATTTTTTTTTTAAATACGTACATATCCGTAAATAAATACGTGTGCACCTATGTGTGTTTGAAATTTTAGTTCCGTTCGTATGAACCCTGTCGCGGACAGGATGGTACAATTTATTCCATTTACTTAACCCTTATATATACAGGCAAAGTTTTCATTTTTATTTTTTAATTGTATTTATTTTACAAAGGTTTCATTTATTAACATGTCATTTGTCCATGCGCATGCGTGCTTTCATCCAACTTAGCGCAAATGTCCTTTGATTTTATTCTTGATTTCCATACTCAATGCTGTTTTACTTCTGATAAAAAAAAAATGATTACACGTTTATTTTTTAAATTGTATATTTTAGCTCCTTCCATTTATTTTTCTATTTGACAATCATTTTTCTTATGTATATTTATTCAAATTTCATAATTATTATTTTTTTAATTAGTCTTTCTTTTCTTTAAAAATTGATCTTTGTATTTTTAAGTCTTGTAAAGTTTAGTCGTTTTTTTTTTCTTTTACTTGGTCTCTTTTTATTCATTTACCATTGCTGACAAAAACTACTGCATTTATTTTATTTTAGATATTATTTTACATTGCTTTTAAGTTGTCCTTACTTCCATTGTTAACCTTTTCTTTTTGATAGATTTTCATTTCTTAATTTTTTTCTCTTTTATTTTACTTTCAACTTCCAAACTTTTTTCACATGTAATACCTCCCCGCTCACACACACACTTACTCCTCCTGCTATTTTTTTATAATTTTTAGTTTATTGCCTGACGCGTATCAGGAAAATTATTTCTCATGCTTTTATAAATTTATAAATATTTATTTATTTATTTTTACCTAAAAAACGCTTACATGGATTAGATTACTTTTTTTTATCCTTTATTAATCTACACACCGTAATTAATTTCCTTCGGGTAGTGGTCACTTATTTCAACGCCTGTTTCTTTCCTTCATTTTACTGTCTGTGCACTCATAAATCCGTCCCCCACCCTCATTCGTATTTGCTTTCTTTAAGTTAATTTTTTTCGTTGATTTTTGCCGCTCTTTAAAAAAAAAAAATTCTAATTTTAAACGTTATTTCAGCAAATCGTATTTTTTTTTTGCAATAACGTTTACCTTGTACAAGGCCTAAGAGCCACTCGAGCCAAATGGTTACAGAATAAGAGATAAGGAGAACAGTTTATAAGGATACTTGAAGACGATAACGATTAAACCAAGACTTGAACATGTTAAGAGTGTAGTAATCGGGGAAGCATCCTCTAGGGAGTCGGTTACACAAAGTAGTGATTCGTTGCAAGAAGCAGTTCAAAATGCAAAAGAAATGGAGGTGGTTGGTTACAATGTGCGTGACGTGGCGGTTCTTAGATGCGATGGTTAAACCTGAAGAAACTCAAGAATGGAATTCGTCTGAACATTTTACATAGAAATTAAATAGCAATATGAAACCCAGTAGCATTGTGATAAATCCAATTAGTTGAAAACAATATTTTGAATGAGAAAATTTTAAAATTATCTTTTTTTGTTTTGTTTTTTTCAGTGTGTGTGTGTGTGTGTGTGTGTGTGTGTGTGTGTGTGTGTGTGTGAATAGAAACATTAATCTTGAATGTCGGAAGGACGATATCCAGTCGCGGTTGTCGTCTCGCCCTGCAAATTTTCAAATTTTTCATTCATTATTTTCCCCCCACTATTCTTACATTATTCAAAATGTCCAATGTTGCATCTCATCCACCCCGTTAAAGAAGTCAGATGATCGAATTATCTAATGAATTAAACATGTCAAATTTATGACGAACTTATCCAACGAATTAAATGCGTCGATTATTCATAATGCACTTTGTTTTCTTTAGTCTCACTCAGATTTCTTTCTTTTCATTAATTGTTACTGTTTCGTAAACAGTTCCCTCCACTTCTGCAGACAGTAAATGCATTTTGAAACTGTTATATGTATATATATCAAAAGAATAACATTGAATTTAAACGTATTTGTAAAATTTTATATGATCAGTATTGCAATACTGCACACCAAATGTATCCAAATGTATAAGCTTATACCGCTTTGTTCATGTCTGTAAGTGTTTTATAGATGATTACATGTACTCGTGTCTTTTTATTTTAAATTCATATGTAGTTCTTAATAAAAAGAAAAAGATAAACTATAATAATAATTTATTTGTGATTGTTATCCAGAAAAAAAAGTGTATAAATGTCAAAATAAATAAATAAATAAATAAATAATAATAATAATAATAATAATAATAATAATAATAATAATAATAATTGATATGGCTTGTCCAGCGGATTGTAACATAGCAATCAAGGAATTTGAAAAACTGTCAAAATATAAAGACCTGGAAATTGAAATAGAAAAAATGTGGAAATTGAAAACAAGAGTTGTGCCAGTGATAGTAGGTGCACTTGGAATGATAAAAAATGGAACAAAACAACACATTGAAAGAATCCCTGGAAACCCCAGCTTAAGAGATATACAAAAAATTGTCTTATTAAGTACAGCCCACACACTAAGGAAAACTTTATCTATGTAATGCTGGGGATGATAGGGAAGATAGAAAAACATGAAATGGAGCCATAACAACACGCCACTACCTGCCTTAGGTCTCCCCGCAGACTTGGTTGGTAGTGAGACCAAAGCAGAAATCGAAATATGATGAAAAATGACATAATAATAATAATAATATGTTAATGTGTACCAGTTAAAAACTTTTTCAGTAAAAGCTATGAAAAACCTTAATTTAATTAAGGTCTCGTGTAAAAGACGCCAATTGATTGAATCAAGCAGCAAATAAAATTACTACTACTACAACAACCACTACTACTACTACTACTACTACTATTAATAATAATAATAATATAATAATAATAATAACAGTAGTAATTGTCACTAGAGGACAGAGAAAGACAACAAAAGTCTTTTCAAAGAAATTGAAAGAATTAACGGTTTAAGATTATTTCTAACTACAGCACTGTCAAAACAATGAAGGGAGTGCAAAAAATTTAAACTAACTTCATTCCATCCACTTTGAGCCATGATTTTCAATGATTTCAAAATAATAATAATAATAATAATAATACAAGACCCAATAAAACTAGAATGTTATACTTGAACGTTCAAAAAAAAAAAATGGTAGAATGAATTAAATTCTACAAAATTCAAACATTTCAGATTAAATAAATGAATAAAAAAGTAATAGTTTAGAAGTATAACATTATAACTTATTTATTTTGTTATTCCCGTTTAAAAAAAAAATTAGAATGTGTTTTGTTAATTCAATAACAAAAGTAAAAAATATTTACTAAATCCTTACTTTAACTAAATTTTATTTAAACTAAGTATTGACTGCCTCAAAAAAACAAATCGTATCCTAACGATATCAAGAAACAAAAGCACAGAAAACAAGTTGAAAAGGAGGTTTACTAAAAAAAAATAAGGATACCAATTAGTAAAAATAAATAAATAAAATACCACAAGGTACCAATAATAATATTCGGCATTTTTTTTTTTTTTTGCTTTTTTTTTTTTCTCTCTCTGCTTCATTAAAGATCCTCCTACGGTTTAGATCCAAATTTGACGCGCCACGATTTGACACAAATTCGGATATTATGTAATGGGCGAGCGTCAGAATATATTTTGTTTTCTTTTGCATATTTTTTATACTTTCATTTTCCTTATAATATTTTGAGTCCTAATTTAGCACGACTCAGTGATGACATATTATATGCAGGAATAATCGCATAAAAACGGGGTTATAACTGGACCTTATAGTAAATGAAAAAAGAAAACGTTTAAGGAAAACAGAATACAATCCAATAATGGTTTAGTAAGACTTCACCCCAATGCTACAGAAGTTATTTTCCCAGAAATTCTAATGTTGTTATTGTTAATAGAAATAATAATAATAAAAGCCATAGACGATCTTATCTCGGGATGTTCTGTACTTGAGCCAAATAAATATAAAAATATTCGCGATAAAGTGGGACAGTATTTACTCTGGACAATGAGAAAACAATTTTGGAAAGATGTTAACAAACACTGGTATGAACATCAACCATCATCGGTTACAGAAATAGAAAACATCACAATTCCATGGGGTTACACCATCTTTACAAACAGGAAGATTAAAGAAAATAGGCCGGACATAATTGTCACAAATCGAAAAAAAAAACCTGTTTACTCTGGCTTGTCTAGCGGATTGTAACATAGCAACCGAGAATTTTGAAAAACTGTCGAAGTGTAAAGACATGAAAATAGAAAAAAAATGGGTAAATTAGAAACAAGAATATTACCAGCCATAGTAGTTGCACTTGGAATGATAAAAAATGGAACAAAACAACACATTAAAAGAATCCCTGGAAACCCCAGCTTAAGAGAAATACAAAAATTGTCTTGAAAAGTACAGCCCACACATTAAGAAGACGTTTGTCCATGTAACGCTATTGATGTTATGGAAGGCAGAGTTTGAGTTTTAATTTTGTTTAACGGTATATCAACCCCTGGGGGTTATTTAATTTTAACGGTATATCAACCCCTGTGGGTTCTTTAATGTCAAAAAGATGAGGTTTTAAGGTATTTTTTAAAAGTTCGTTTATAATGAGAAGGTTAATTTAGTCAGATTTTAATTAAAATGTTGGTTTTATTCTTTTTTATCTTAGAAAACTGAAGATGTCTTCTAGTTTTGTATTAAAAAATGTTTTGCAGAGAATTTTTTTTTTCTTCAAAAATATGTTATGGTGATAATTTTTCCTTCAAAAACGTATATTTTTCTATAAAAGTTTATTTTATATATATATTTCTGAAAAAGTGTATTTTTATTCTTTCATAGTATTTTGACCTCAGTTTAAAGGTTAACTATTTGCCCATAGCTGGGACCCTAACAGGTGCTACCACTCCGGGTCAGAGTGAACCTGGGAACAACAACAATTAAGAGGTGGTTCCATGCTCCTCACAACCTCCCAATCAGAGGCCTTGCTGCCGGATGCAGTTTACCGATATGCCCAGGATGGAAGGTAGAAAACCAAATCATGAACTGTAACGATAACAACACACCACTACATGTCTTAGATCTTCCCGCAGACTTGACAGGTAGTGTGACCATAGTAGAAATCGGAATATAATAATGGTGTGGGTGGAATATGAAGTTAACAGCTAACTCATTATTTTGTGGACGCTTGAAACAGTTCATAATAGAATAATTGAAACTAAAATCTAAAACCTGTCAAACATTTGGATGGAGCTAATGCATTAAAGACACTTGTTGTCACTTTGTCTCCATTGAAAGCAACTGGAGAAAATTCATGGCTAGTGGTGTTGTTGTGGTGAGACAACTTTCGATTCGTGAAATTATGAAAAGTAAAATGCTGGAGAAATATTTGAATTTTAACAGAGGACTAAAAAGAAAAATTACAGTTATGACTGGAATGGAAGTTTGTGCCGTGAGTTCGATCCTCACTGGGTACGCCATATAGATAGGCAAGTTCTAATGTGTGATGATGCTGGAACAATATACGTCTAACACAGAGATAACGTTTGATTTCTAGGATTTATAGAGAAACAACGTTGTATAGTAGTGAGCCAGCCATTCATTTGATAGTTCATCAATAGAAGGGTTAACCAATCAGAAGGCTCAAAATATTCAATGCGACGTGTATAAAGATGACCATATTTTGCCGAGTATTGGCGATATTGTCCGATTCAGTAGAGTGTCTGACTCGTGAGAGTTAATCTCTGACGTTGTTACATTGAACAGATTTATGTACTGCGCTGTATTCTATATTCATAAACTATGGTGGACATGGTTAACATTATGCACACTGACAAGAAAAGAGATTATAATAACAAATAAGTATTTGTTGCGAAAATAAAATCCTTTTATTTTTAGTTATTAGGTTATTAACTTATTGATCCACCAATGTGAGCTAAACTTACTCACTCAGGTCCTCCATTAAGAAATACCGGGCCACAAATTTTAACACGCTAGTCTTTGCTGCTGTGATCATTTTATCAAATATTTCCTAATCTCCAGACACAACTATTTTTGAATTCAGAGTTGTCCTTCTCCTAGAATGGTTACCAACCAAGTTTGAAGATCCCAGTCTACCTTACTATTTAATCCATAGCTTGTGGAGAAAGAATGGATCAATACCGTTCCAAAGATTATTTGAACGTGAACTTTAACAGAATTTGAACCCGGCTTGTGGATTCTCATCTGAGCCACTAAAAAGTACACCATCCAAGATAAGCTTAAGTACAGCAAATAATCGTTCACAAAAAAAGCAGGCCAAACAGGCTATAAATAGACAAAGCAAAACCCTTAAATTTTATTTAAAAATATTACATTCGGTTTGTCATCACATAAATGGGTATTTTCTAATTGCTCAGGTTTTGAGCCCGTATAAAAACAATGTTTTTTAAATACCGCTATTATTTTCTAAAATAGTCACGTTCTTTCCATTTGGAAGACTGAGGCAGCACAATCTTTCTATCTGACTAATCTTTGTAATCAATAACAAACGACAGGCCCGTTTAGTGGCCAAGGTTGTTGCGCATTTTCCAAGATGCTAATATTTAACGTCCTAATCATAATTCCTAATACGGACTTTTCAAGGCAAACAAGCAAATTTTCTCGCACTTAGAGCTACACGATCTTCGAACTATCTATTTGATCTAATACTAGAGTAAACTTTAGCAAAGATTAATCTCATAAAACAAAACCATTATCGAAAAGATGAAAATTTTTTCCATGAGGCATGCAGTTTTCTCTTCATTCCTATAATGATTTGGACACCTCGATGTAGCGTAATGGTTAGCAAGTTTGTCTCGCTATAACCTTTTTACAAATGTGTAGTGAGTTCGATCCTGACTGGGTACCCCATACTTTCAGCCTTGTGCAGCATCTAAGCTGCGCTTAGAAAATCAGCATTCCTCTAACGATTTATAGAAAGTCAATCATTGGTGATTTGTTTTACAGGTTCATGATGTTAGCTTAACGCCCAAGATAAAATGCTTTATAGGGCAAAAGGACTTAATTTTCACCTAATGTTTACCAGTAGTTGTGAAAGCCATCCGTAGTGCCTCCTAATATAGTAATAGACAGCAGCTATGAGAATGGATTGAGTAATCGGCGAGTTCGAATTCCAGTCGGGTTCATTATATTCATTTACTTTTCATTGGGAAAAGTATGAATCCATCTCTTTCCTCGGCTATGACAGACTGAGTTCTTGAGCTTTGATTGGAAATCGGTCTAAGAGAAGGAAAATCTGTTAATTCAAAAATCAGCCAGGTAAGAGGTGGACTCCGTCAAGTTATCTTGCCAGAGATAATCCACTTCTGTTGCAGATGCAGTGACATGTGGTGACCCTTTGACTCTAATGAGTCACAAAATAAATCTATATATGTATGTGTGTTGTGAGAGGCTTAGTGAATTAATGCCTTCTAAAAGAATCAAACATTAAAAGTCCCAGCCGGTATTTGAACCCAGCTTCTCGATTCTTTTACTGTGATGCAATGCACACCTGTAATAAGAAAAATAAATAAAAAATATTATTATGATCTGGAGAAAATTATTAACATGCATTTCAATATGCAAAAAATAATATTAAAATCACATAAAATAAATACTAAGATCTTACCTTCGAGCAACGAAATGCAAAATATTTTTTTCTTTTAGGAGTTTATTCGATAATTTACCATCGAAAAATAGCTCTGAGCAAAAGTCTACCTAATTTATCGATATTTTTGCAATGAAATTTATCTTATGAAAAAAAAAATATGAAAAAAATATACAAGCAAATGTTTCACAACAAATAGATATTTATTTCTTTTTCAAATGTTATTCTGAATATGTAAAACAATTTTTGGAAATTAAAAAAAAAATGCCCCGTAGGAAAAAATAAAAAAAACTGCCCCGGGAAAAGCGTCCTTAACTCAATTAAAGACAATTTTACGTTTACGGTTTTTGCTCATAATAAATATTTGTCGTCTTCATTGTGTCTCGTCTGTTTTCTTTCATTTCTTTCCTGTCATAGGATGCTTATTCTTTCCTCCAAGAAGATATTTTATTTACTTTTTGTATTAATTTCATTTCATTTTAATTTAATTTTTTTAAGAAGGTCGTGGTTGGGGGTAGACTGAAGACTGAAGAATTCAGCACTAAAAAGGGCTCCCGACGACCTGTGAAGAAAAAAAATCAAATGCTAATATGCCGGAACGTGTATGATGTTTGTGCCTTAAACCGTGAGCGTGTAAAGATATTTTTCTTTTAATCTACTTCCAACTTACGCATCAATTTTAAGCGACACACTTCCAAATAACGCTCAAATATTATTTTGCTTAACCTTATTTCTACATTATTGTGACTGCAAGCCATCATTTAACAGTTACCGTTTCGGACCATTGATCTTTTTCGCTAACAAGAAAAAAAATATTTAGCACAGATTGAACAACGTCGTCCCGATGTGCGCATATTATGCATATGTGCCCGTTATCAATGTCCAGTATTTTTTATTTATATTTTTTAAGAGATGAAAAAGTAAAGATAAAAACACGGAGATCATTTATTTATTGAAAGAGTTAAATTTTCTAACAACACACAAAAAAGGACCGGAGATTTTTTTTCTCACATTCGATCTCACATTGTATTAATTATTTATACTCAAATTTCAAAAGCATTCCTGCACTTTTCCCTTGTTTCTCTCTTTCTCTTTCTATTTCCTTTTTCCCCCACTTCTCATCCTTAGACTTTCTTCCTTCATCATTTTCTCTCCCCACCCCCACCCCACCCCTCTCTCTCTCTCTCTCTCTCTCTCTCTCTCTCTCTCTCTGTAAGAACAAATGATTATTTTACTCCATACATGTTCGGGTCTCGGTAAAAACCAAAAATTCGAATGGTTCAGTTTAGGCAAGCTGTTCCCATTTGGATAAATGGCGCAGCATAATCTTCCCCCGCCACCATCCGACCGGATATATTTGTCTGCGTGATTGTTGCGCTGCCAATTCGATAGTTTGTTGATATTTTTATTTTTTTTTTTGCATGCTGCTCCATCCATGGCCTTTTACCAGGCAAATGCTACTTCCAGGCAACCGTCATCCTGTACAAATACAGACACATGAGACATACAAAAACACGTGGACGAACTGACGCACGTGATTGGTCGAAGTAATATGCACCAGCAATGTCTGGAGGGCAGCAGTCCTGCAGAACTCATTAATTGATATTTGACGTCTTAAGAAATCTATCACCACCATTATTATTATTATTATTATTATTATTATTATTATTATTATTGTTGTTGTTGTTGTTGTTGTTGGTGGTGGTGGTGGTGATGCTGCTGCTGTTGGTTTTCTTTTTGCTATTTTGGTTTATTGTTTGATATCTATGACTTAAAGCAAATGAATGTTTTATTCTTCTTGTCATTTTATTATTAGTATTAATATTAGTAGTAGAAGAAGAAGAAGAAGACGGGGAACGTGTAGATATCAGCATTGAAAATTCTGGGTTAGTCTGTTGCGTTCACTTTCGCGCAAATGCACTTGACCCCCCCCCCTCCCCGCTACTCGTCAGATGGCAGCAGTGGGATGGGTTCTCTAGCCTCGGGCGACAATCAGCAGAACGCTGAATTCCAGATCGTGGAAGAAACAACGGGAAACCACTCTGCTATTCCCCACCCCCCCGGCAATCCGCAGGTAAGAGAGAAAAAGAATCTGTGGAGAGCCATGACCGTTTACCTCTAGGTACGTATAAAAAGAAAAGTAGTAGTAGTTGTTGTTGTTAGAGATTGAGGTAAGCAAGCTAGTGTGGTGGACCATTACTGCCAATCAATGACGTTAATCCTCACTACGTGTGCCAGACTTGTGGTCTTATAGAAAAGATAAGTTAAGTCAATAATACTTACTTGTTTATGTGATATCATGAGCAGAATCTATCAATTTTGCTAATTTATGCTGGTACCTGACAAGATTGACAATGGGTGTTACAATTTTTTATTACTTAAGCGGTAGTTATGGGTAATTGGTTACTATAAGTGTTCATAATTAAAAAATATATTTAGCGCACATTCTCCGAAAATGCAACTGAAATAAAGATGTCAGGTCATTTGCCGGGTCTTTGATTTTAGTGGATTTTTTAAATGATTTATTTTTAACATCAACCAACACGATTCTTCTTCTATGCAATTTAATGCTATCCCTTCCCCCCACCACCAAAAAAAAAAACTTAACGTTATCTTCCCACTAAAAAAATAAATAACATTCTTCCTATTAATACTGGAATGAACACCTCATCATGAACACCTCATCATGCCGCCGCATCACGCGCGCTGATCGGCAAGACACACGCACACATTGTCAAGTCGTGAGATGTTCTTTCCGATTTACGGGCGCAGCGAAAGCAAGGGTGTTTTCAGTCAGTTGGACGTGGGGAGCCTTCACGTCAGTGGGGCCATGAGTAAGAATTTACACACTAAAATTAGTTCATATCATTTTCACAGGTGGTGGAGGTAAATGATTTTAAAGGGCGGGAACTATCCTACTATCTCCACTTAGCGATGGGATTGATCAAATGCCAATCAGTTAAGTGCCATACGTGATACACTCTATGGGCGATTATGTCTCGAAATAGACATGACTGACTGGGCAGAAGATTATCTCTCAGTAGGTTGCCATTGCTTTTTGTGGTAGACTGGTTGCCAGCAAGGCTAAAGAACCCAATCTCTCCTGTTATTTAATCCATAACTGGAGGGAAGGAACGGATTAATAACTTTCCCAAGAGTATATGTTCGTAAGTGAATGCGAGGAATTCAACTCGAATTCGAACTCGGCTCCCTGATTTGTCGTTCCGAGTCGATATCCACTGCACCACAACGCACATCGAAGCCTATTTAAAACTGAAAATATAATTATCATAATTACACATTCCTTTATAAATAATATTCGGAACACTTTTTTTATTGGATTCTCTTTTGGTTTTTTAGGAAAATCCATTTTTTATGCTCATTAAGAAAAATGATTGGTTTTAATTTTAAATAATTATGATTAAACTAAAGTTATTTTCTCAAATCAATGTAATTGTAAAGTAAACACGTTTTGATTTTCTCCTTACAAAAGTAATGACTGAATTAAAAAGAGCACGGATTATTATTTTCTGTTTTTTTTTTGTTTTTGTTTTTTTGTTTTGTTTTGTTTTTTTACAACTTTTTAATTTTCTATTTATCTATTTGTCTGATTACTTTTTAATTTAAAACAATATCTTTTAATACAATTGTATGTAAAATGGCGGGTTTAAAAATAAGAATAAGTGAACAGCGAATTTGGAACAGAAGTGTGTGTGTGTGTGTGTGTGTGTGTGTGTGTGTGTGTGTGTGTGTGTGTGTGTGTGTGTGTGTGCGTGCGTGCGTGCGTGTGTGTGCGCTTGTCTATGTCATTTTGTGTGTGTCGATGTGTGTATGCTTGTCTGCGTCATTATGTGTGTGTGTGTGCGTGAGCGAATGCGCGTTTATGTGCCCGCGTATCTGAGTGTTTGTGTTAGCATGTGTTTGTGTATACATCTATGTGCGAGTGTGTTTGCGTTTCTGTTTATGTCCTTGTGAGTCTGTGTGCCCTTGTGAGTTTTTGTATATATCCCTATCTCAGTATCTGTACATGTGTCTGCGTGTCTGTGTTGCTGTCTGTCTGCACGTGTGTCTGCACGTGTGTGTGTGTGTGTGTGTGCATCTACGTGTGTGTCTTTGTATGCCTGCGTATCGGCGTGGGTTATGTGGGCATGTCTATGTTGTGACAGTGTCTGTGTATCTATATCTGTGTATCAGTGTGCGTGTGTGTGTGTGTGTGCGTGCTTGGGTGTGCTTGTGTTTGTGTGTCTGTGTGTGTGCGAGACTTTGCATGCTTTCTGTAAAATTCGAGCCAATATGCGAGTCATTTAGGGTGATTTTCTAATCGCAGCTTAGATGTGGCACTAGACGGATATTATGGGCACCTAGTGAGGACCGAACTCACTACTCAATTGTAATGATTCCAGCGATACAAGCTTGCTAACCATTACACCACGTCGAGAGTAATTTATAATACAATTAATTTCCTGTCATGCTAAAAACCTTTTTCAGAATAGTAAGGCACAAGACCCTGATAATGGAACACTCGGTGAGAATCAAACTCGCTACAGATCTAATGGTCTGTAAAGCTAGACTGTTATGATAAAATAGTTGCCATATTATCATTCCTCTTTATTCGAATGCGCTATCCTTTTAGTTACACGGCAACATCTTTTATCGGATAAAGATAGAGAAGAGAAAAAAAACGAGAGAGCTAGTCGCAAAAACTTTTTCTATATAAATCGCAGAGAGAAAAAGAGAAATGTTTGGTGATAGGCTTTGCCAAAAGACCTGCCCTGATATCAACAGAAATCCACTAGCTTCGGGCTACACACTATTTTTGTTGGCTTCGCCGTTAAAACATTCCTCCATCTGCGATATTCTGATAACACCCAGTCCCGATAAATGGCTTATTGAGTTGGATTGTATAACACACACTCCTCAGGAGTAGCCCGTCCGTCCCCGCCACTGCATTCTCCTCTACACCAAACCTCTTAGTCTAATGACAAACTTATCCTTTCTAAATGAGAAATAAAGTCTCTCTTTTTCTCTGTCTCTGTCTGTCTGTCTCTCTCTCTATTTATTCCTAAATCGTGTTCACTGTTTCCTTTTATGCAGTTTTTTTGTTTTCTCATCTTTCATTTTTCCCATCGTTTATTCTCGTTGATTTATTTTCACTGAGCCAGTTCATCATTAGCTTCCCCTCCTCTTCACATGCACTCTCACTTCCCATCTCATTCTCTCTCTCTCTCTCTCTCTCTCTATCTATCTATCTATCTATCTATCTATCTATCTATCTCTCACACACACACACACACACACACTTTCTTTCACTCACTCGTATTTTAGGGGCCTCTTTCCCCAAACCCTCCTTCTTGCTCACCCGCACATCTCTCAATAGTAAATCTCTCTCACTCACTCTCTCTCTCTCTCTCTCTCTCTGACACACACACACTCTTTCTTTCTCCCTCCCTCTCACACACACACACATTCTCTCTCTCCCTCTCTCTCTCTCTCTTTCACTCTCTCTTATTTTAGGGACTTCATTCCCCAAACCCCTCCCTTCCTTGCTTCCCACCCGCACATCGCTCTCTCTCTCTCTCTCTCTCTCTCTCTCTCTCTCTCTCTCTCTCACACACACACACACACACACACACACACACACACACACACACAACAACTATCTGCTTCCTATTTTGCGCAAGTTATCTCAGTTCCTAACCCCGGATAGTTAAACAGGTGGGTTTTGTTTTTCAGTCAATTTTACAAGCGAAGTGAGTTCGAATTTCGGTCGCGGCGTTTCACAGGAGCAAATTCACTTTTGTTTACGCTCTATGTCAACGCAAGATGACGCAAATATTTCATCATTATGATGTCATTATGCTCAAATAGGAAGAATAGCGGCTGATAGATCAATAAAATAAACCACTCTCCCATCATTACCTTATCTAACCAGCAGCAAAAACTGCTATATCTTCCCAAAGATCACCTTAACAGCGCCTAATCTAACGCACACACTCATGTATACATGGACGCTTCATCACGAGCAATAGTTAAGGAAGTCGTTTAAGACATCATTAAGACTGTAAATATGAGTTTGATCCTCGCTAGGTGACTGGGCAATAGATAGATAGATAGATAGATAGATAGATAGATAGATAGATAGATAGATAGCCAGCCATCCCTACATTTTAACTGTCAGTTTTTGATTATCGCTTATGGCTTGAAACTGACAATCACCAAGTAGTGTTGATTCCTATGTCCACAAAAACACAGAGAGAGAGAGAGAGAGAGAGAGAGAGAGAGAGAGAAAGAGAGAGAGAGAGATTTGGTTAACAACCAAAGAAATGAGATGGGCAAAAATATATATTCTTAATCCTCAACAGAATCCTACATTAGTTTTAAAGTAAATTTGAATAAATTATATATATATTCATTCATCTATTTATTTATCTGTTTATCCATTTATACACGTGCTGATGTGAGAAAACACAGACAATTCAACACACCAACATTTCATTTATTTCATCTTATTTTATTTTACTGATTAATTTTTTTCTACTTACTTACTTATTTATAAACAGCAACTTGGCCCTCAGAAACAAAAGGAACTCGATACGTAAAGCCACTAATTTATTCGCCTGAAGAGAGTCAATTTTAGACTCGAAACACGTGTAGCGTCACAAATACCATTATGGACACTTCAAGTATCATAACATGTATAATAACAACAACAATAAATATACACTTTAAACAAAACGTTCACGGACTCTCACATGTTTTATTATATATATATATATATATATATATATATATAGTAATTATAACAATATTAATAGTAACAGAAATAATTCTGCTAATACTAGTAATAGTTATACTATATTTTAGATCGTCTTGAATAACCCACCGAGGACGAACTCGGAGGGAAAAAGAGGGAAAGTAAAAAAAGAAACAAACGAAGTACATGAACAAAAAGTCAAATCCTCGTAGGAAAGAAAAAAAAACCCAAGACGAAAACCCTGACACTAAAGCGCTCAATACGAAAGTAGAGCAACAAATACAGAAAATCTATGCAAGAGCCACCTACCTAGGTTTCACCCTTCGTCTCGTCAAGGTATATATATATATATATATATAAGGCAAAAGAAAAACATTTTCCCAGTGCTTTTCGACCTCTACGCGACTTTATAAAGGCAAATGGAAAGGCTTTATTTTGTAACTAAGGAAAATGTGGTTACGTTTTTAAACGTTATTTTGAGAACGCCCCCAAATAATTTTAAAGCTGTATAAGGAAGGGTAAATTATAAAGGAAGCTAAGCCATGTAATTTGATACCTAATAAACGAAAATGAATAAGTGTTGATATTATTGAATATTTATTTTTTAGGTTTTTTTTTTTGTCTTTTATTTATATTATTTTTAAAGATATATTTAATTTATACCTGAGTTTTTACACGTGCGCGTGCGCACACACACACACACACACACACACACACACACACACACACATATATATATATATATATATATATATATATATATATATATATACTGTGGAACCAGCCGTATGCGACCCTCTTCGTCAGCAACCACCTGTTGTTAACGACCGTTTTTCTATGTACGGACAATTTGCTAATGTTAATTGACCCTTAACGAGCGACCACCTCCAGAAAGCGACCAGCGACTAAAAGCAACGAGTGAAAATCACTGATCAAGCGACCGCTTAAAAAATCCATTTTGGTCGTACACTGCGAACTTCTAAATTAGGAGAAACTAAATGAGTAATCTATTTCATTTTGCTTTGATCCAAGTCAGGAACATTTCCTCATTGTTTTGTTATTGTAGTGTTGTATCAAACTGTTATTTATTGTTGAAATGTACCTCACGGTCAAACATCGGCTGTTTTGCACAACATGTATTGCATTTGACATTTGAGATTTGTCGCAGCCTCTGTACTGACTTGGATAAATTCAGAAATGGGGAAAATCACAATTATGTCCCTTTCTCAAATGTTTATCTCTGTCGTTCCTTCATTTATTTATTTATTTATTTATTTTTTATGCATCTATCTACTCTATTTATATCGGGGTATATCTATCTCTATCTCTCTGTTTCACTACCTCCTCCCACGATCGCTGTCAGTTTTTTGTTTGTTTTGTTCTGTTTATTTTTTTTCCGTGTATTATCGCAGATTCTCTTTTGCTATCACTTACTTCTAAGAAAAAAACTGAAATCGTATACGTCGCCAATTTTTTCAACCTACATATTTTATAAGAAATGTCTAGTACTAGTCAGTCAGTTAAGTGCCATACGTGAAACACGCTTGGGCGATCATGTCTCGAAAGAAACATGACTGACTGGGCAGAAGATTATCCCGCAGTAGGTTGCCATTGCTTTCTTCGGTAGACTGGATGCCAGCCAAGGCTATAGAACCCAATCTGTCCTGTTATTTAATCCATAACTGGAAGGAACAGACGGATTAATACCTTTCCCAAGGGTATTTGTGCGTAAGTGAATGCAATGAATTCAGCTGGAATTCGAACTCGGTTCCCCGATTTCTCGTTCTGAGCCGATATCCACTGTACCACAACACACATCCACCACTAGTCCTCGTACAGGCACGAAAAGGAAAGCAATAACTGACTTTTTTTTAAGTCCACTTAATAAATACTTTTTGTGAATAAACATTTTAGTTTCTTGTTGACCGTTGTAAATACGTTTTTTAAAATTTTTAAATGAATTATGCTGAATAAATTTCTTTAAAGTTACGCCATTTTCTTATGTTCTCATTTATTTATTACGAGATTACATGGTCAAATTCTAAAATGTACATTCTGATGAGTGGAATATACGTTCCTGGCGTAAATAGGTCATGACTATGAGCCTTTAGTGAGCGACCACCTGTCGTATGCGACCAGTTTTATGGCAGTGTGGGGTAATCGCATACGACAGCTTCCACTGTATATATAAATGTTGGGTTGTGATAATATTTAGCGCCAAGGTTGAATTTATTATTTGGCAAGCAGGTTTTTTTATCGCAATGTGCTCGATATCGGGGTGGAAATAGAGCGTTGATAAGTACAAAGAACTTTAAATGAGCAGATTCATGTCGACTTCGAAGTTTCACGAGGACACCAAAGTCGACATACGCTGATTGAACTAGCAGGCGGTGGATCCAAAAAATACACAATCAAAACAAATAAACTAAATATGCAAAGCTAACAATATGTCAATGAACCGAACACGCACCACTTATTTGCGACCTAGGTTTCAACCACACAGGTCTCTTCTTTGCCTGAAGAGACTAGCGTTATCGAAACCTAGGTAGCAAGTAAGTAGAGTGTGTTCAGTGTTTATATATATATATATTAGTCATCCACATACAAGCCTGTTTCGCTGTATCTCAGCTCATCAGTGTGGCTAGAAACATCCACTTGCTTCTGGCTGGGATCGAAACTCGACCGATTTGATGTCAGTTGGACATGGTGTCCATAAAGTTCGTGTGCACTTTTGAAAAAAATTATAACTTTATTTGTATTATAAAATTTTTAAAGTGCACACGGACTTTATGGACACTCTGTGTGTGTGTGTGTGTGTGTGTGTGTGTGTGTGTGTGTGTGTGTGTGTGTGTGTGTGTGTGTTAAATTTGATGGGTATACGCGTTTCAATTAGACTACCTTCTTTTTTTAAACAATGAAATTAATGCCTACCGGTCAAGAGATCGAAAGATTTATTGAAAAAAATCCCTACATAAATCGAATGTGTATTCCCTTTTTGATTTTGGAAAAGGTTATAAATTTGTTATTTATAATGTGCTATATTTATATCTATATGTTAAGATTTTTCTGATGGACTGGTTTTGAGATTTGCTTGAAACGTTCAGGCTAACTTCATTATCCCGATTCAGTCGCTATTGCTATGCCAAATATTTAAGCTACATTCCTTAGTTCCACCAGTTCAAACCTTTATATCTAAGACACGTTATTCCATCTACTCAGGATCAAATCATTCTCATTCTATTCGTGCCTCGTCGGTAAAAATAAAGTTAAATTAAGCTTTTCCTTGAGAACTTTGTATTTTTTTATAAATAATCATACTGGCCCAAGCAAAGTATTTTTCTGCCACTGTTTTGCAAGGGTTTACATAGAAGGAAAGTTATGAGAAAGAGTGACGGGTTATAGGGGGTGTCAGGAAGTGGGTAGGAGAAGGATGAGAATACTGATGAGAGGGGAGTGGACAGTGAAAGGAGCATGAGAGAAAGGATGACTGTGGCCATAAAGTGAGGGATGAGATTATATATTGATTGTAATGTAGAACAGATCCACCACTTTATACCCACATTATAATAGTATAGAACTTTTTCTTTTTTTACATATATAATCATATCACCCCAAGCAAGGCATTTTACTGACACTGTTTTGCAGGGGATTACATCGAAGGAAAGTTATGAGAAAGAGTGACAGGTTAGAGGGGGTGTCAGGAAGTAAATCAAAGAAGGATGAATGTGGCCATAAAATGAAGAATCAATTTATATATTGATTGTAATGTAGAATTGATCTCCCACTTTATATTTTTATTTGTTTTATTTTTATTTTTATTTTAATAATCATATCGCCCCAAGTAAGGCATTTTACTGCCACTGTTTTGCAGGGGGTTACATAGGAGAACAATTATGAGAAAGAGTGACAGGTTATAGGGGTTGTCAGGAAGTGGTTAAGAGAAGGATGACTGTGAAAAGGATGAGAATACTGATGAGAGTGAAGTGGATGGAGAAAGGAGCATGAGAGAGAGAGGATTCAGGTTAGTGAGATAAGAGATGACTATTGACTTTACATTGAAATTCTTGGAGATTGTAGCTGTCGGGGAAGCAAGTGGGAAAACTCCCGGGATGATGTTTCCCAGATCATTACAATCTTCCAGTCTAACGTCAGTCATATTTCATATTGTCATAATCAGTATTTCTTTCTCCATCCTCTTGCGTCCATATAACAGCCTTAACACTCTCCCATGAGTGGGTCTTGTATTGTGTGATATTTTAATAAAAAAAGTTAACAGAGCGATATATTTAAAATTATCCATTCTTTCGGGCGAGAGAGAGAGAGAGAGAGAGAGAGAGAGAGATTTCTTTTTCTGCTTACTTTTAAATCTAAACTTATTTATAAATGGAATTGTGTGTGTGTGTGTGTGTGTGTGTGTGTGTGTGTCCGTTACCTTATAGACTCCGAAACGGCTGAACCGATTTTCTTGAAAATTTACAGTTAAACTATAAGCGTCTGCGAGTGTTCTTAGCTAGGTTTTGTGTCGAGGTACCCCCTATAAATATCGAAAATCAATAATCGAAAAAATCGGGTTATAGAAGAAGTGGTCCGATTTTAATCAAATTTGATACACTCATAAACAAAGACATAAGAAACGATATTCAGAAGTTTCAAGATTGCAGTTCTTACAGTAGCGCAGAAAATCGATAATATATATATATAAGGCAAGATGTTTGTGTGTGTGTGTCTGTTTATCTGCCTGTATGTCTGTATTTTTGAAGCGCTTTTATTTTAGTTTTTGCTTCGGGTTTGGCTCTAACTAGGTATAATTGTAGTTCTTAGTCTCAGCCATGAAACCATTTACTCAGAGGACTTATTTAGCCTTCAAAATTCAGTTTACGATGAAAAAAACTTATTTGATATCGATACCAGGAAATCAAAATTTGACTTACATCCATTCATTTTTCTTTCAGTCTACGGTTTCACTTTAACTGGAAACAACTATTGCTTTTTATAGTCTTTCGTGCCAACGTCCAAAGAGTCTGAGCTCCAGGACCATGGATTAGTTTTAAAGCTTTCATTACACCCGAGCAACGCCGGGCTATATTGCTAGTCTTGAATGTTTACATTGTCAGGGCGAAACTATGCCTTAATGATCACAGATTTTTTTTTTCTCCTTTTTTTGTGTGTGTTTCTTTTGTGTGCATATGTTTTTCTCATCCCTCTGCATAGTTTAGCTGAGGCACAAGGCCGAGATTAAGGAGCGCCCAGTCGTAATTGATCTAGCGAGATATGCTAAGCGAAGCTTTGATGTATGGAACAGCTTGGAAGGATTGAACTCACTGTTCAGTAGTAATTGATACGAGACGAGTTTGCTTACCATTTACGGTAGAAGTGCTCTAATGATTTTCAAAGTGTAGCTAAGATGCGACAAATGACGAAAGCGTTGTGCACCCAGTAAGGATCGAACTCACTACTCTCTGTCTCTCGTAATGATCTTGAAAAATCAGCCTGCTAACCATAATACCACGTCGAAGTGCCCTTCCCGTCCCACTATAGATTAAAAAAGAATAAAAGAAAAAACTATTCGTTTGCTAAGTGTGAACATGAGTTGTCTCTTCATTTTCTCTCGGCTGCCGTCATTTTTTTTTATTCGCTACGTTTTATTATGATTTTTGTTGTTATTAATATTATTATAATTATTATTATTATTATCATTATTATTATTAGTAGTAGTAGTAGTAGTAGTTTCTCGGCCTTTTTCCTTATTTCTATTTTTTGTTTTTTGACTTCATTCTTTCTTAAGAGTAACACTTTTCTGTCATTCCCTTTTCGCCTTAGTTCCACCCAGCGCCATTTGTTTGTCGTCTGCTATCTTACCGTACTTGTTTACGTGTCTTTGTAGAGACGATTTCTGTTTTCATTTCTATCTTTCTCTCTCTCTCCGATCATTTCTTAATCCGTCACTAATCCCCATTCTTCTCCTTAACGGCTCTTAACCGAAAAGAAAATCTGTAAACATATAACCTTAGTGATTTCTTTATCGAAGAAAAGAAAACTATTTCTCTCGCAACGCTATGACGAAAAATACGAACAGCATTTTTACACAAATTACTTTTTATTTTCATGATTATTTCGCCATTATCCTATTCTTTTCCCATGATATAATAATTTATTTACTTCACATCAAGAAGTATTTGTTAATCATAGCTTAGTTTGACAAAAGGTCAAAAGTATGGAGCGTTTAGTAAAGACCGAACTCATTACAAAATAGTTGTAAAATGGTTTCCTTTTTTATTTTTATTTATTTATTTATTTATTTATTGTTTTTAAACTTTATATTTATGCTATGTCTCGACTCTTGATTTTTCTTCCAATCAGTGAATTGTCATTTTGGGGGGGAATGGTGATAGAGTGGTTGCTTTCTCCATGGTTTTGATCTTACAGTTTCTCTTTTTATTTTTTTCTTCTTTTTTTTTATTTTTTTCTTTTGAACAGCTGCCACCCAAAGCGAGGGCTCAATCTAATCTGCTATTTAACCCATAGTTAAGGAGTGAAGAAACAGATTCATACCTTTTCCAAGATTATTAGTATGAATCTGAACGTAACAAGTCTGTTACTATATCTTAATCGTTAACATTAGTGAGGTAAAAGGTAACTAATAAACTACTGATGTTATAAGTTTTCCCTGCATATCTCCTTAAATACTAAGTAGTAGTAATAGTAGAAGAGGAACCCAACATACAATGTTATGTGCTGAGCACATTTGCCTGTAGTGCATGGGTGTGGTATACCATTACCAGATTGGGTGTCACGATGAATATATTTGGCATCATATATATGTACCCCGGCATTACTTTGTTGCTCACTCAACAATAATAATAATAATAATAATAATAATAATAATAATAATAATAATAATTCCCTCACATTTGTGACAATGATTATTGCCATCAATAACATGTGTTCTTTACCAGTGACTACAATCACAAGAAAGAAGAACTTGCCTTATATTACTTTTATTAAACCAATATATATTTATGCTTTAAAATGACCTTGTGTCACAGTCGGTTGCGCACTGAAAAATACCCATTATTATTATTATTATTAGGTCTTGGACCAGACTACACGAAGCCTATGTCTACAACATGCCGCGATAAAAAAAACCACTAGTTTCTCCGTTTTGCGGGAAATTGTAATATAGTCTTGAGACTTTGACAAACAAGTCTTTATTTTCTTTTTCCTAGATTGATGCAAAGGCAGGTGCATATAAGAATATTTTGGTTTCATGCCTTTCATTTTAAAAAATAACTTTGAATAATATCGTTTAGCTATTTAATTTCGAATAGTCTGGGCTTATTTCATTCACTCTGTCTGTCTATCCGTCTGTGTGTGTGTGTGTGTGTCTCTCTCTCTCTCTCTCTCTCTCTCACGCACACACACACGTGCACGCACGCACGCACGCACACACGCACCCGCAATCTCTTGATCAACAATTTTGTAATCAATATTACTTACTATCACGTTTACATCTTTTTTATTTTACTATGAGGAAAGCGCTCTTTTCGCTGGTGGTTTTAAAATGTCCTTGAGTCGCACTTAGCCAATTACGTGTAAATTATTTTAATGGCCACTTTCCCTTTTTTATCCCCCCCTTCTTCTTATTTTATTTCTTGCTTTTCTTTCTTTCTTTCTTTCTTTCTTTCTTCTTCTTCGTCTTCTTCTTCTTCTTCTTCTTCTTCTTATTATTATTATTATTATTATTATTATTATTAATTGCCTTTCACTTTCCTCTTCCCTATTTTTCCTACCTTTTCTTTATTTAATTTTCTATACAGGGTGCGATGGGAAAATTGTCGCCATCTATATTTTAATTTTGGGCATGCGCGTTGTTAGGTTTTGAATTTTCGACTGCATAGTATAGTAGGGTCAGTTGGGCACCGTCTGTGAGAAAAAGAGCACCATGATACAGTTCACTTCGACAGAAATTTGGAAACGGCAAACTGTTCTGCTTGGGCATTCGCGCCGGAAGCATCAATACGAACATTTCAGAGTGTTTGGGTGTTAATCTGAGGACAGTGCAGTGGGTTTAGAAAGAGTTGGATGAGTCCAATGGTGATTACGAAGTTGTTTGAAGTGATCCCTAACTAGTGATCGCGTCGTTACGCCACAATTCATCTTCCCTCAGGCTCAACACGGAGCCTACATCAAGTGTCTTGAGATAAATAGTGCTGCCCTGGGTCAAGAGGATGGCTGCTGGA
Source organism: Ascarosepion bandense (assembly GCA_037127315.1). Lineage (NCBI taxonomy): Eukaryota > Metazoa > Mollusca > Cephalopoda > Sepiida > Sepiidae > Ascarosepion > Ascarosepion bandense. Next base: position 247,087 of record JBBBDQ010001851.1, read on the forward strand.
AAACCTATGTCGGGCAACAGGACCCCATTTTATCAATCTCACCATGTGTTTATATATATATATATATATATATATATATATATATATATATATATAAACAAGTTCTGTCGATTTATTTTATGTAAATTTTTTTCATATCGTTCGTCCGCGAACTGATTATTACAACCAACACAATTGTCATCTTTGATAATGGCTGATGTAAGCCGAAAGCTCAGAAAGGATTAAATAAAACACATGTATCAATATTGTGATTTTCTTTCCTCTTTCAGCGATAATGCTATTTAAGCTTATCAGACGATATGAAAAAGTTTTACAAAAATAAATCCACAAAACCTGTCTATATTTTTTAATGAAACATGCATCAATGAAAAAATGCTGCCTATATATATATATATATGTGTGTGTGTGTGTGTGGCTTCGAAAATGACGGAACGCATTCATTTAAAGGGACCTTCACTCCTTTCAATCATTCTCATATACAGGGTAAGATTAGCAGTACTACTTCCGTAAAGCCCTTGATGTAGGCTTCTGAGCCACTTTGGAAAGATGAATGAAGACATAACGTCGCCATCATTAGTGATCATTACAAAGAATATGTTATTGATTGTATATTTGGTTTGCATCGCTCTCTGTACATCTTTTCGGGGTACAGCATCCTGTGTATTGTCCACAAATTGATACTCAAATTCTCTGAAATGTTTTTATTAGAGGTTTCAGCGCGAATGTCAAGCAGTACAGCATGCTGTTTCCATATTTCTGACGTTGTATATTGCGCTATGGTGCTTTTGTTCTCATAAACAGTACCCAACAGACCCTACTACACTGTGCAGTCCACAAAATCGTAAATAACATGCATTCATGAAAATAAAATATAGAATGGTGACAATTTATCCATTGAATTATATATATATATATATATTTCTGCATCCCTGACTGTCTCCGATAAGTCTCGCCTATGTCGTGCCACCAGACCAGATGGAATAGGAAGAGAGAGTGAGTCTGACAACTATGTGCAACTCTCCCTCAATTAAAACCAATTAAAGCGCAAGTCATGACTTCTACTCTAGAAGTCGTGGTCTTCCTCGCCTGCGAGGGACGAACATGATATATATATATATATATATTAATAAATATACATATATTAATAAATATACATATTATCCTACGTTTAAGACACGATACTGCGTTTCATGCATACGCAATTATCAGGTGCATATTATTTGCTCTATTTATAATATATACTCAGTAGCCCTGTTGTATGACCTTGAGCACTGTTCTATTAACACCGGTTAAATATTTATCTATCGGTGTGTATCTTTTTTTTTTTCTCTCCCTCCTCCATATTCGAGAAAAAGCCTGCTGGACGCTCGTGGCCTAGGGATAGAACCGCCGACTGACGTCCATTCGGTCGGGTTTCAATCCTGGTTTGGGAAGCGACCGGAGTCTAAACCGTACTGGTGAGCTGTAATACAGCGAAACAGATCTGTCTGTGGATGACTATGGATATATATATATATATATATATATATATATATATATATATATGGATAAACAGATCTGTCTGTGGATGACTATGGATATACATATATATATATGGATATACATATATATATATATGGATAAACAGATCTGTCTGTGGATGACTATGGATATATATATATATATATATATATATATATATATATATATAGTGTTTACCTGTAATGATATTTAACGCCAAGGTTATTATTTTTTAGTGGTTGTTACTGATAAAATGTATTTTGGCGAGCAAGTTTTTATCGTAAAGTGCTCGATATCGAGGTGTAGACAGAGAGTTGATTAGTACAAAGCGTTTATTTCTTTAACAGAGCAGATTCATGCCGACTTCAAAGTTTCGTGAGGACTTTATTATAATGGGCTCTCTCATAAAAGCTTATTATTATTATTATTATTATTATTATTATTATATAATAAATCATCAGGTGCCGATTTTCAGACAGCACCTGACGCTTGCGTTGTGCATGAAAGTCGTGCTACCGGTAAGGAAAAACATGCGCGTTTATTATTGATATGAATTATATCTTTTCTATTATACATCGTACACTATTTTATTAGCACTAGAAATAAATGTACGATATTTTATATTCATATTTATATGACCTTTATATCACAGTCGATGTGCCAAAAAACTGCCCATGCATCATAACTTTAATACGGCCACAATTCCACTACTACTGCACCTCCGTCTTGGTAGCGAGTTGAGTATTTTCTTTCCAATACCAGTGGTCGAGATTTAAGCTGACTTTAATGCTTATAATAGTATTAAATAGTATTATAGTCAATAATGCTTATTTCCAAAACTGGCAAGACTCCCATACTAAAAATTGCTGCAATACAATCTTCCTATACCCCAGTCTGGTCTAGACTAAGGCAATATCAATCACTACCTTCGGTCTACCATAGATATTTAAATGATTAAATTATTTTCTAGCTAAATATGAGTTTATTTAAGTTCCGAGCCAGATAAAAATAAGGGTTTCAAGATAGTTAAGATTTATTGATTTCAAAAATTGGCGCAAAACAGTCTTTCTTTCCCTTATTCCTTTTTGGATTTGAAGCGAATTATTTTAAGCCGAATAACAACTAATTATAATGACTAGTTATATAATGGCAACTACAACTGCTGTTAATGCTACATATATAATGGCAATAATTTACTTCTACTTCTAATGATATGACTTTGGCACTTCGACCTGGTATAATGGTTATCAAACTTGTCTCGTTATATCAATTACTACTGACTAGTGATTTCGATACTCACTGGGAGCTCCATACTTTTGGCTTTGTTCCACATCTAAGCTATGCTTAATAAATTACTAGATTAGTATGACTACAGCTTGCTACAGTTCGTCGAGACGGCCACCAATTAATCAAATCGTATTCTTCTTGTATATTACCCCAATTATTATTATTATTGTTAGTAGTAGTAGTAGTAGTAGTAGTAGTAGTAGTAGTAGTGAAGAGCATGTAGCGTAAATACTGCTTAAACATGCTTCAGTACTTTTTGCCTTATTTCGGCAGTGCTTTTATCGGGATCTTTTAACTCTTCCAATTTCTCTAGGAGGGATTTAAAGTTCTTAGTTTTCTAATGATTACTGGCACTACTTTTCATTATTATAAATAGTAGTTGTGGTGGTGATTTATAAACAGTACTTATTAAGACGTTCTTATTATTATTAGCCACAACTACTAACTATTACTACTAAGAACACGTACTGTAAAACAACGATTAATAGTATTTGTATATATTTCTGAGATGAGGTAGTATTTACAGTATTTACATTACTCGGATTTTTGTCCCCATCTTTGTTGCCAGTTATATGACGTTGTACGCTCCGGTCTTCTTCAGGGGCTAGGTTCGAAATTCTTAGCACCTGAAGAAGGCCGGAGCGTACATTGGCGGAAACGTCGTACAAATGACAACAAAGATGAGGACAATAGTCCGAATAATGTAAATACTGTAAACGATTAACAGGTTAGTCTATCTGTGAGTTCAATCTTTATAGGTTTGTTCAGACTCTTTAAATTTCTAGGATGAGTCATCATTTACATTCTGTCTATTGTCCTCATCTTTGTTATTATTACAACGTTTCGGTCGTTGTGTTCTCCGACCTTCTTGGACTGTTTGCTGCGTAACAGGGAATTTTGAACTGAACCCTTTATTTAATCTAAGTGTGTAGATTTTTCTCGTTCAGCTGTCCTTGTCTCGGAATATCTCGTCTAGTACTTATTTATTCAGTCAGTCAGTTAATTGCCATACGTGATACATGCTTGGGCGATCATGTCTCGAAAGAGACTGACTGACTGAGCAGAAGATTATTCCGCAGTAGGTTGCCATTACTTTCTGTAAGCGAGCCAAGACTGTTTGCGAGCCAAGGCTATAGAACCCAATATATCCTGCCATTTAGCCCATAGCTGGAGTGAGAATAGATGAATTGTATTATATCATTATATTAATAAATAGTAATTAGTGGGGGATCAGTTTATTACTTCATAACAACAGAAAACCGATTCCCCACTTTATGCCCAGTAGAAGTTTTAATTGTTTTCAACTATTATATTTAGTCAGTCAGTTAAGTGCCATACGTGAAACACGCTTGGGCGATCATGTCTCGAAAGAGACATGACTGACTGGGCAGAAGATTATCCCGCAGTAGGTTGCCATTGCTTTCTGCGGTAGACTGGTTGCCGACCAAGGCTATAGAACCCAATCTGTCCTGTTATTTAACCCATAACTGGAAGGAACAGACGGATTAATACCTTTCCCAAGGCTATTTGCGAGTAAGTGAATGCAATGAATTCAGCTGGAATTCGAACTCGGCTCCCCGATTTCTCGTTTCGAGCCGATATCCACTGCACCACAACGCACATCCACTTATTTAGTACTGTTCATTTATTGCTTGCCATTTTTCCAATGAGTTCAAGCCCGTACTACCTGGCCCAGGGATTGAACTTATAATAGTCATGCTATCGAAGTCAGAAGCTGATAAAAATCCATGTGACTATTACCCCACAGTATACGTTATCTGGTATACTATACGACTATACTATACGTTTAATAAATACTTATACTGCTATTACACTTGCTACTTGCAAAATCACCTTAGTCTGGTATAAGGCTGAAAGTGTCGAGCGCCCCACGAAGATCGAATATTATTAATCTAACAGATAAATTTACTGAACACAAATCCACATCATGAACATTTAAACTAATAATAAACAAGTCGTGACAATTTTCTAATATTGAAAACAAAGTGAAATAGTGGAGAACCATTATCGACTAAGTGCTGAAGAAACATGGCATTTACATAAAATAAAAACATTATTGTTGCTACTATTATCCTGATTATTGATGATGATGACCACCACGGCTCTCACCAGTATACTGCAACTAGAGAGATGATTATTATGGTCATCACAACCGTTTCCCTCCCCGCTCTGCAAAAAAAAAAAAAACCACCTCCCCTCAGCTTTACTTTCCTCTATCTCCACCTCCTGCGCGCACACGCGTGCAAGGTTTCCTAAAAGCGGCTAGCCAAAATGTGATTTGTAATTACGACCAGAAAAGCGTCGACTCTGTCTTATCTCGGCAAAACACGCTCTCTTACCATGTGAGAGAACCCGATAAGATCGGGCTCGTATTTTTCATTTCTTCCTAGCCGACCTGATAAAACCCGACTACTGTACCTTTCACAATGATAGATTCTATTTGAATTAATCCATTAAGGAATGATGGTAACAGCGATAGCGTCGATAAGCGGACCGATAGGTACTCGCCCTCCACCCCAACGGCTTTATCACGCCCGGACCGGCCACTATACGTAATTAGAACGGCAAGAAGGCAATATGGGCCCTGGCGATAATCATGCATGATTGGGACCCCAAATTTGATCAATATATACGCCAATGCACGGGCCTATACTGTTTATGCACTGATAATCCTGAGATAAAGACATGGTTTTGCAGGAAGTTGGGGACACTGTGCCTTAGAAATTGATAAAAACAGTGATTTTGCAACGAATGGATGTATTATTGTCTGCCGGGTTTATCATTGAATCTGGGAAGGACAGACAAGCCTTTCTCTTTTCTTATCTTAAAGACCCAAATGGGTTTCTCCTCTCTAAATGTATTTTTCACACACGCACATACACGTATATAAGGCGACAGATTCGTTCTTTCTTTTTCTAGGTTCACGCACGCACACACACACACACACACACACACACACACACACACACACACACACACACACATATATATTTATATACTAGACTGATAGATACTTTATTAGTCTGTTTTTTTTTGTTTTTTGTTTTTTTTTGTTTTGTTTTTTCACTCTTCTTTTTCTTTTACTCCTCTTGTCTTTTCTTTTCTGAGAAAACTGCCTTTTGCTATGATCAACTGAAAAAAATGTCTGATAGGCGATATTATATCTGAATAAACTCATTCGCAAGAGTGAAATGTTTTGATACCGCGTCGTTCCTCGGTGGATAATAAAAAAAAAATGGTTGTTGAGTGGTGCTTGGTTGGTGTTTTTAGGATGAAGAAGATGGAGCTATATGGGGTGGGGTTGGACGAAAGAGGACGGAGGGATGAAGTTGTTGGTCTTGGGAAGGAAGCACAGGGATTGAACGATCAAGTAAGAGAAGACAAGACACCAACGCTACCCCAAGCCGTTGCCCCACCCTAAAAGCTATTATGTGCACCATTTGCTAGTCATTCCAACGAAACTCTTGCTTACACCCACCACGCACACACATGCATATTTATTGCAGAAATATAAACAGGCTCGAATCGTCTCTTACTTTCTCCTTTTCGCTTTCTTTATCTCTTTAACTGTCGTTTTCTCTATCTTTCTCCTTTCTTTCCTCGTTTTACCACCCCGACATACACTTATCTTCTTCTTTCTTTCCTTCTGTTTTTTCTTTTACTTTTTTCTTCTAATTTCTTCTTTTTTTTTTTTACTTTTTGCTCCCCATTTTTTTATTTATTTTTCTGCTTCATAATTAAACTAACAACTTTGCATTTTTTGTTTCTAACGCACATTGTTTTATACGTAAAAGAAAAGCGGAAAGGTGTTAAGATTGTTAGGCTAATTATATAACTGGCGACAAAAACGTGGAGGAGCTGTGAATATATCTATCTATCTATCTATCTCTCTCTCTCTCTCTCTCTCTCTATATATATATATATATATATATATATATATATATATATTATACAAGCTGGTGTTGAAAACTTATCGACCAAACAGCTAATGGACTTAATAAAACTCAGCCATTTTCAATAAATTTAAAATGATCTTTATTTTCTATTTCTTCTGATTTTTAACGTATTATTATTATTATTATTATTATTATTATTATTATTATTGTTATTATTATTATTATTATTATTTTCTCTCGCTTTATTCTTCCGTTGTTATTCAAAGAAGCAGCGGCATTCCATGGGAATTCTGTTGATGAAGACAAACACTTTTGATAAGGGGATGCAAACCCCAAAGGTTTCTCTACCCGAGAGGAATCCATTTCACATGCATTCATAAAAGTCTCTCATTATGCCTGACCAACGGTCATTCATGTTTTTTCTTTTTCTTCTTTTTTTTTTTTCTGATTTTCAACGCATTGAATTCTGGGGCATGGAGAAATTGGGAAGCGCCGGCCAGCGAAAAAAAAAAAAGGTTCAGCTCTAGTTGGCGTTAAAATACAACATTGATTATCGTTTCTTCTCGCCCCATGGCATCTAAAAATAACAGCATCATTCACATATATATATATATATATATATATATATATATATATATAGTCATCCGCAGACAGATCTGTTTCGCTGTATCACAGCTCATCAGTAGGTTTAGACACCGATTGCTTTTTAACCCAGAATTGAAACCCGACCGAATTGGCGTCAGTCGGCGATTCTACCTCTGGGCTTTGGGCGCTCGGTAGAAGAAGGCAGATTTTAATATATATATATATATATATATATATATATATATATATATATATATATATATATATAAAGATGGCCATTTAGACAGGTACTTCTAAGCACCCATCTCGTCAGCGAGACCAACACATAATCAGAAAATAAACTTGTGTGTGTGTGTGTGTGTGTGTGTGTGTGTGTGTGTGTGTGTGTGTGTGTGTGTGTGTGTGTGCAAAAACGGAAGTAAGGGTAAGAAAGAAGAAAGAGACAGATCATTGTTAGACCCAGTCTGCGGATGACAGTAAAGAAAAGACATAAATTAAAAAAAAAATAATAAAAATGAAAATTAAGAAGAAACAAGTCAGACGAAATTACGACTTTTCAAGGTCTTATAATGTAAATAATTTTCTGCATATATATATATATATATATATAATCTCATTTACTTTAAATGCCAAATAACTGCAACCGCATGAAAATATATAATTATGCCAAAAAACAGACATGTTTCTTAAAGTGAATTTGGTTGATGGTCGTACTTTAGACGTAGGATAATATATATATATGCGTGTGTGTGTGTGTGTGTGTGTGTGTGTGTGTGTGTGTGTGTGATCTTTACAAGGAATAAGAGTTTAGCACAAAATTAGAATATGCATATATAACTATAGGATGTGCATTGTAGTGCAATGGATATCAGCTGGGAATGAGAAATTGAAGAGCCGAGTTCGAATTCCAGTTGAATTCGTTTCATTCGCTTATGCCCAAATACCCTTGGGTAAAGTATGAATCCATCTTTTTTTCCAGCTATGGGTTAAATAGCAGGACTGTTTCGGTTCTGTAGCCTTGTTTGACAGCTAGTCTACTGCAGAAAGCAATGGCAACCTACTGCTAGAAACTTTTCTACCTAGTCAATCGTGTTTCGAAAGAGACATGATCACCCAAGCCTGTATCACGAATGACACTTAACTGACTGACTGAATATAATAGTTGAAAACATGATTAAGGATTCTACTGGTCATAAGGTGGGAGAACAGTTTTATATTATTATGAAGTAATAAACTGATCCCCCACTAATTACTACTTGATAATATAATACATCTGTTCCTCCTCTAGCTAAGAGTCAAATAATAAAACAGATTAGGTTCTATAGCCTTAGCTGGCAACCAGGCTACCGCAGAAACTTACTGCGGGATAATCTTATGCCCGGTCAGTCATGTCTCTTTTGAGACATGATCGCTCAAGAGTGTATCACGAATGGCACTTAACTGACTGACTGATATATAAATATTACTTCAGCTGCTATTTTTAGTGGATACCAATAATTGAAATAGACGCCATGTTTTTATTTTAAACAACGTATAATACAACTATCGGTTTGCGCACTCGAGAAATTTTAATAAAGATAACGTACTTGAAAGATAAATCCGTTCATCATGACTGGATAAACCCTAGGATCTGTACGATAATGATGGCACGATACTAGATTTTGAGACATTGAAAGTTAATTTTGTGTAAATAGCTCATAAATTTAATTTAAATGTGAACTACTTTAAAATTAGGAAAAACTAGCAGTAGCCCGGCGTTGCTCGGGTGTAATGAAAGCTTTAAAACTAATCCGTAGTCCTGGAGCTCAGACTCTGCCTAAAGAATATTTGTGTGAAGTTTGGTGAGAATCGGATAAAAATTGTGAACTTGTATAAAGGAGATACAGACAGATAAACAGACACACACACAAACATCTTGCCTTATATATATTGTGTGTATTTTGGCAGCATTTTTTCATTAATGCAGGTTTCATTGAATAATATAGACAAGTTTTGTCTATTAATTTTGTGTAGGATCCGTTCATACCGTCTGATATACTTGATGGTGATGTCGTTAAAAGACAACAAAAAATCACAGTATTTGTTGAATTTTTTATCAGGTCTAAGCTTTCGGCTCACATAAGCCATTATCAAAGAGTAAATAATAACACACAGTAAACATAGAACATTTAAGCTATTAACAATAAAGATAATTGAATTGAAAATATAAGTCCATCCCTACCGTGGCGGATGGCCGAAGACAGTGACAAAATAGTGGTGTTGTGGTCCCTGGTCTGATTACAGACATTTGAGTACGTTGTTGGAAATATCGAAATTGATTGTATTCAAACCAGGTTTAAACTGATAATGGCTTATGTGAGCCGAAAGCTTAGACCTGATAAAAAATTCAACAAATACTGTGATTTTTTGTTGTCTTTTAACGACATCACCATCAAGTATATCAGACGGTATGAACGGATCCTACACAAAATTAATAGACAAAACTTGTCTATATTATTCAATGAAACCTGCATTAATATATATATATATATATATATATATATATATATATATATATTATCGATTTTCTGCACTATTGTAAGAACTGCAACCTTGAAACTTCTGAATATCGTTTCTTATGTCTTTGTCTATGAGTGTATGATATTTGATTAAAATCGGACCACTCCTTCTATAACCCGATTTTTTCGATTATCGATTTTCGATATTTATCGGGGGTACCTCGACACAAAACCTAGCTAAGAACACTCGCAGGCGCTTATAGTACAACTGTGTAAATTTTCAAGAAAATCGCTTCAGCCGTTTCGGAGTCTATAGATAACGGACACACACAGACACACATGTACACACACAGACAAGGTTTCATTTATAAATTAGTTTAGATTAGATAAAAAATCAACGCAAGGTTAAACAGAAATATCAGCATTACGTTGAGGGATGCAACGTTTACGCAAAATAAACTTCTCAATCGCTTCATTTAGATGCAAGCGACAATCTGTTCTGAACGAGATAAGGGTGAAGGTTTGAAACAATCGAATTATACATTTCCTAGGCAATTGGACAATTCTTTTACGAACCTGTCTAGCTTCAAACTCTCGAGACCTCTTCGTCGAAAGAACGTCTAGAATATGCACTCGGAAATAAGTCAAAAATGTAAAATATCATATCATAATTCTGCTTGTTCGTTCGTTCGTTAGCGCTTGCGTTACGTCCTGCCACTACCACAAATAAATAATGGACCGTTCCAATTTGGTTGCGAGGGAAGACGGAAGAAAAGTTATATCAGGAACGCTGTTTGGTTTTAGTGAAAGAAAGAAAGAAAGAAAGAAAATGATTGATTGATTGCTTTGTTTCCTCCGGGTTATCAACCTTTTGCAGTTTATTTAAAGCCAGAACATATTTTAGATTTAAAGATTTGTTTGGGATAATAATGGTGTAGTGATACACGCCTTACTAATTGAGGGGAGAAAACCTAAATACCTACCTATTCAGAAGTTGATTAAAAGAAAATCTAATGTGGATATAAAATCGGGGATCACTTCTATATGATAGTCAATATATAAACTGATCCCTTATTTTTTTAGCCACGACATTTTCGATATATTTATATTCCAAAGAATTTAAGTAAATCTAAAAGCCATTGCTATGCGGCAAATCAGTATTTCATTGAGGTATTAATTCCATTTCTACGGCTTATCAACCCATTGCAGGTTATTTAAAGTCAGAAAATATTTTACATTGTAAGAATTTTTTTTTTTAGATAATAATGGTTTAATTATACAAATCTTGGTAATTAACTCACAGCTGGGAGTAAAGTGGATTCATACCTTTCCCGAAGTTATTAGTGCGTAAGTGAATGTGATGTCAGTCACTTAGGTGCCATACGTGATACACGCTTGGGCGATCATGTCTCGAAAGAGACATGACTGACTGGGCAGAAGGTTATCCCGCACTAAGTTGCCATTGCTTTCTGCGGTAGACTGGTTACCGACCAAAGCTATAGAACCCAATCTGTCTTATTATTTAACCCATAACTGGAGGGAAGAGACGGACTAATACCTTTCCCAAAGGTATTTGTGCGTAAGTGAATACGATGAATTCAACTGGAATTCGAACTCGGGTCCCCAATTTGTTGTTCCGAGTCGATATCCACTGCACCACAATGCACATTCTTATACAAATATATAAAATGAGTAACAACATTTTGTAAGATATATTTATTATTTTTATTATTATTATTAAATAATTTTTAATAATATTTTTATTATTATTTTTTTAATGCAGTCTTATCGATTACACCAAAGACTTTCCGATTGACAAAAAAAAAAATTGCAAAAATTTCAATATTTAAACAATTTTAGGTGGGGGGATCACTTTTTGATACAACGTTATAGTAAATTGATCCTCCATTTTGGAACCACTCACCGGTACGACATTACCACTACCTGTAAATTTGTTGATCATCATTGTTTTGTTTGTTTTGTTTTTTTTACTTTTTTCAGTGTAATGCTATCGATTAAACCCCAAACTTTCCGATTGACAAAAAAAAAAAATGTAAAACTTTCAACATTTAAACAATTTTAGTGGGGTGCTCAGTTTTTCAAACAACCTTAAATCAATCCTGTGCAATTAATGTTTTTGCTTGTGCATATTCAACAACTGAATCCTTTGCGATATTTTTGAATAAAGCCATTCTTGGAGTTTCCGAGGAAGATGGAACCGTAAGAACTGAAGAAAACTTGACAAAAGACAAAAACAAGAGCAACAACTCGTCCCCCCCCAAAAAACAAGACAAAACAAAGCGACTCCAACGCGAGTAGTTCCAAAATGGAGGATCGATTTACTATAACATTGTATGAGAAACTAAGCCCCCCCCCCCCCCAAAAAAAAACTGTTTAAATATTGAATTTTTTCCAATTTTGTTTTTTTTTGTTTTTTGATAATCGTAAACTTTATGTAATAACCGATAAGACTGTGCTGAAAAATGTCAAAAAGAATGAAAAACAACAAATTTAAAGGCGGTGGTAGTCTCCTTCAGGTCCACCGGAAAACCTTGTCAGTTTTTAATTTTTGCTTTTGTGCTCTCTTCTTCTGATGTGCAGCGCAGGAGGCTCAGTGGATATCAGCTCCGAACGAGAAATCATAGAGCCGAGTTTGAATTCTAGTTGAATTCGTTGCGTTCACATACGCGAAAATACCATTAGCAAAGGTATGAATCCGTCACTTCTCCCTCCAGTTATGGGTTAAATAGCAGGGCCGATTGTGTTATGTAGCCTTGATTGGCAACCAGTCTACCGCAGAAAGTAATGGCAACCTATTGCGGGAAAATCTTCTGCCCAGTTAGTCATGTCTCCTTCGAGACATGATGACCCAAGCGTGTATCACGTATAACATTTAATTGACTGATCTTCTTCAAATAATTGCCTGAGTTCATATTTAGAGGGGGTGTTAAAATAGTTAAAGTTAAACTCAAATATTCTACGAACCAATAGCGTAATTTCCACGCGTATTTTATTGCCTTGGAATTCGTAAGGTACTTATTTAATCATTCTATGAAATTTTCAAGGGTACTCTTATTTGTGGTACAGTAAAAACTGAATTGATCACTTAGCTGGCTAAGTACACCTCATCAGCGTGTCACTTTTGAACATGAAAAGATATCAGGAGTGTGTAGTATCATTATTACTAGCATGCAAAGTGAACTCTATGATCCTAGTTCAGTTTCCGGCCTCGCTCTATTGCGTCCACTTTTATACCAATGGCTTTGGGGAAGTCATGTATCCATCGCTCCCGCCTCCACTATCCAGGATGGCAGCCAGTCTAGGAGAAGGACAACTCTGAAATCAAAAACTAGGGGGAAGTCAGTGGAAAACTACTCCGCTATTTTTACCAATAAATTTTGACGATTTAGAAATAATGAAGTAAAAGAATTTATGGCCAACCACGATCGCCTACGTTCTGAAGAAATATGGCATTTTAAGAAAGAGATTTTAACTTATAGTGTAAGGAAAGAATCTTTAATTTCTCAACCAACATGCTAACCACTGGGCTATATTTAATTTTATATATAATTTTGTTTTTGTTGCATATTTTACAAGCATCAGAACATTTTTTAAGTTCAGTTTTCTTTTAAGAATTTGTCTTGAGTTAAATTCACTTTTCTTTTCAATGTATTTTAATGTATATCATCGATAAGGTTTTTGTTTGTTTGTTAAACTTTACAACGAAAAGCTCTCGGCCTGACCAGCAAGTTATTCCCCAAAAATTTTGTTATTGTTCATTTCGTCAGATTTTGTAAAGTGGGTCAAGCCGAAAACTTTTCAGCATCACCTCATACAACTTGTCATAAATTTGTTATGCTAAGAAATTATATGGTCGCCTGTCGTAGAGCAATGATTCAATATTCATTTAGTTATTTCTACTTGTAATCTTGTGACAGACTAAATGAAGTTTAGGCACTAAAATACTATATGCAGTATCGACCGCCGTTTTTTATAGTAACGACTTCTTGCATCATCACTTGTGCTTACGGAAAGTGACGAAGATATCCGGAGAAAACCGACGACCAGCCTTACCGAACACGAAAACAATGCTTTTATTAGTATCATTTATTTATTTATTAAACATGTCAACTAGAAATTGCTTTTCCCCACAGCCCAGAACAAATTTTATTAGGTGTGCTAAAACCTTTTGTGTGTTCTGCATATACAAGCATTCGTTAAACTTGATTAGTCAGGTTTGGCATTTAGCCATTGATTTCAAACTAACCTGCTTTTAGTTGCTTTCCTTCGAGTAGCATCCTCTTGTTTTATCGTCTGCTCAATCATAATTGTGCTCAATGAGTTCGAGATACGTGCAGAAGATTGCAAATGACATCGCCGGAATAATTTGCATAAATTACCCGACTGGAATTGATTATCTCTTACGAGTTTGGCTTAATTAATTTGCAAAAATTATTACAAACTAAACAAGAAAATAAATACAACTATTTCGAGTTTGTTTAAATGTAGACAAAAACGTTACAATGGTCAATGAGCGTCTTTTCACAGCTTAGTGCTACCTTGTTTAATGCCGATTCTCTTAAAAATAGTTTTCAACTTTTTTTTTTTATCTCATGACCCACTTGAACGTTATAGTTAAACTTTCGTGACACACTTAAATTATGATAGTAAAAAAAAGTTTTAAAAAGCGTTTTATGATTTATTTATCAAAAAACAAAACAATGTATTATAATTTGTAATAAAAATTTATAATGATTTAAATTCTTAAAAAAACTATATTTTTTCTGATGAGAAACGCATCACTAAAAGCACTCAGCAGTGAAAATCATTTATTCAAAATTTAAAATGGCGCGAAAATATTCTCACTCGCATTAAAAAAAATTATGATTCATAATCAACCAAATTCGTACATACACCCAAAATTCTTGTAACATTTGCTGTCTATCTACAGGGTCACACAGGGTTTGTTTTTTTTTTACCCATTAGTCGTTTAGCGATGACTACCACCTTCATTCGTGTTCGTATCAGTGGTAAAACAGCCTATCAAGCTAGTATCGCTAGTTATGCTAATGAGTCCATATTTCATTTAACCCTGCATTTAGATGGGGGGGGTTCACCCCGAGCCTTGACCGAAGAAATACTATACTTGAGAAAATATCGAATCGATGATTATGGAGTAACAGTAACAGTTTCCGAAGACAGACCTCCCCATCATCTACGTGTTCGATTTAGTCTGTTTGAAGAGAAATATAGTCTGCCACTGGCAGGTTAGAAGAGAGATCTATATTTAATAATGTTCAGTCAGTATCTCTCCTTAGAAGATTGACGCAGTACAATCTTGCTATTGACTTTGTTCTGTATTGTGCTAACCTTAATAAATCGCATATAAGTACATAACAGGTGCCAGAATGGCCAGGATGCCAGTTTGCATGAGGGCAATTCGGCCCATATTAAAATGGGCCCCCTATATCAAATAAAAAAATGCAATAAAGAAACAATCACTGACAACTTTTTGTTGTTGTTGTTTTATAATGATACCGCCCCAAGCAAGGCATTTTACTGCCACAGTTTTGCAGGGGATTACATAGGAGAAAAGTTATGAGAAAGAGTGACATGTTATAGGGGGTGTCAGGAAGTGGGTAAGAGAAAGAATAGCATACTGATAAGAGTGGAGTGGACGGAGAAGGGAACATGAGAGAGAGGATGCAGGTTAGTGAGATAGGAGATTACTATTGACTTTACGTTTAAATTCTTGGAGACTGTATCTGTCGGGAAGCAAGTAAATGGAAGGGAATTCCACAAGCGAGAAAAGAAGCTGATGGAGTAGAATTTGCGTTTACAATTTATTGGTTTCACAGTAAAAGGATAGGACCTAGTTGCTAATCTTGTGGCTCGAGTAAATTTATATATAGTAGGCACTAGTGAGCTAAGTTCATCGGAGCAGAAGCCGTGAAAGTATTTGTAGAAGAGACACAAGGAAGCCACATTGCGCTGGTGAGAAAGTGACTGTATCTGAGGTGCCAAGTCGGGATCTATTACATTACAGATTCTCTGTTGGATTTTGTCAAGGACACCTAGGTGGATAGCAGGAGAACCCGACCAGATATGGCAGCAGTATTCAATGCACAGGCAGATGGTAGATTTATATACGTGCAGGATTGTTTCAGGCGAAAAAAAAAACTTCCTGGCCCTACACAGAGAAACGACTTTCTTAGCAACGGATTTCGCTATGGATTCTATATAGTCATTCCACTTGAGGTCTCTTGTGAGAGTTAAGTCGAGGAGACGCAGTGTTTTACTATCAGAGACACTAGTCTGATCCATGCTAATGGGGAATAGGAGCGATAGTCTGTGGTGGTTAATAGATAGCAGCTTCGTTTTGGAAGCATTAAAACTCACGAGCCATTTCTTAACCCAGTCAACTACGGATCGGAGGTCCTTTTCAAGCTCGGCAACGTTAGTAATAAAAAAATAAAGAACTTTATAAAGTTGTCAGTCACTAAAGTCCAACATGAGAGAACATTTTCAAAGCTAAATTTCCTAAAGACTAAAGGTTAAGCGATTCGCTGTCTGATAAGAATTTGGAATCAGGCATGTTACATGATTTGGAAGAAGAACTAATTATTGGCAGATTCGAATAATCGTCAAGTGAACAAAAAAAAATTGCTCCTAATATAGTGAACTGCATGCAATGCCCTATTGTGCTTTTGAACCATATTGTATATGATTTATATTGCTCGGACTGTTGTCCTCATCTTTATTGCCATGTTTACGACGTTTCGGCCGTTGTACGCTCCAGCCTTCTTGAGGCACCATGAAGTTTGAAGTGAAACCTTTATTTCGATCAATGGAGTAGATTGTTGTTGTTTTATATATATATATATATATATATATATATATGAAATGATTTGTTTGAACATTATTTTTGATCGATACTCGTATTTAAGTAGATATACTGTTTATAATCAAGCAGTATTGGATATCTTCTTCTACTGCCTGATTATTTACGATAAATATTTGTAACGAAAATGTGTCATTCGGCAGGATTTTCGTAACAAAAATTTATCGTAAATACTCAGTAGAAATCAGTAGAAATAAATATATAATACTGTTTAATTACAAAACAGAATACGAGTATCGATCAAAAATAATGTTCAAACAAATCATTTCAAATTGTCGGTTGTTTATAACCAGTTTTGTTAATCTTTGTTAATTTCCGTAATATGCTTATACATATATATATAATCATTTCACCCCAAGCGAGGCAGAATTTGCACTGGTGCACCGGGGGCTACAGTGAGAGAATAAAAAAGGTACAGGCGATGTCAAAGAAAAGATAAGAGATGAATGAAAATCAAGTAGATAAAAGATGGCAATTGACATTGCATTTAATCTTTTGGAGATTGTAAAACTTGAAGCAGCTGAAATCTAGTTCTACAGAAGGAGCCTGCGGATATCATGGACCGAACATGTGAGCAAGGATGAGGTTTTGGAAAGGATGAAGATGAAAAGGAAATTAATAGTGAACATAGGGAAGAGACAAATGAAGTTCCTGAGACATGCAATGAGGAAAGAAGGCTTGAAGAACCTGATACTAACAGGCCAGATAGAGGGGAAAAGAGACAGAGGAAAGCAGTGGATAACATATTTAAAGGGCCTGAGCAGGTGGATGAGGTGCTTGCAAAATGTTGCCGGAGAAAGCGTGGTAGGAGTCACCAGGGTCCTGAAAAGGCAACGTACAAAGAAGAAGAAGAAGAAGAAGCTATCAGGGAAGCAAGCAAATGGAAGTGAGTTCCACAAACTGGAAAAGCGAGAGAAAAGAAACTGTAAGAGTAGAAGAGAGGTTTACATTTAACTAGTTTGATGGCAAAAGGCTATCTAGTAGCACAAGTTAATACGTGTGGACAATTTATTTTTTCAGTATATGTTGATAATCCAAAAGAAGAATATAAAGATTATTCTCATTATTTGTTCACCTTTGCTGTCGCCCGGAATTGAACACCGGTGATCGAAATAAATGGTTCGGTTCAAAATTCTTACCACCTAAATATTCTGTCACTCTTTCTCATAACTTTCCTCCTATGTAACCCACTGCACAACAGTGGCAGTAAAATGCCTTGCTTGGAGCGATATGATCATGACAAAAAAGAGATTCTAAATAAAATTCATGAGTCCTGACACGGTATGTCGGCCTTTAATCCCTTTTCCACCGCCATAACGTAGCTTCCCTCTGCCTTTTCTACAAATATTTTCATGTTTATTGTTCTGATGAGCTTTCCTTTTTGGTACGTACACTTTATGCATTTAAGGTCAGTATTAGACTGGCTTTATGGTGTAATGAGTATCAGCTCAGAATGAGAAATCGGAGAGCCGCGTTCGAATTCTAGTCGAGTTCATTATATTCACTTGCGCACAAATACCCTTGAGAAATGTATGAATCCATCTCCATGGGTTGAACAGCAGGACAGAAAGGGTTTTTTTTAGTTTGGGTTGGCAGCCAGTCTACCGCAAAATAAAACGGCAACTTATTTCAAGAAATATATTTTTCCTAGTAACTGATACATCGAAAGAAACATGATCCCCCAAGAGTGTATCACGTCAGGGACTAAACTGACTGACTAGATTGGCGGCAAGGTCCCATCATTTTACAATTGCAATGGCTAGATATAACCGTAAGTTCTATGTTAAGAGTGTCTTCCATTGCACTTCTCGTTTATGAAACTCTTTTCTGATATCTTGCTTTCCAGTAAATTTTGATATCCAAAAAATTAAATGCAATGTCAATTGTTATCTTTTTCTTTCTAAATTCTTGCTCTTTTATTGTTCTCCCCTCTAAATAATTTTACACTCAATAACCATCTTGTGGCATCTTACTGGCTTTCTTACCTTTCTTGAGGTGAAATAATTAAGATAATAATAAGAAAAAGATATTTACCGTAATCCCCCACTGGAGCGAGATGTGACACAAGGTCTTTTTTAACGTGGGGAGCCTGAACGCGTACGAAGGAACAAAAATTCCCCAATATTCGCAACCGCCGGTCACGCTGGCCCTGGTGACGATCACCGGATTCACCCGTCTGATGCAATGGGGTGGCGCGGCCTCGGAACACTGTTCCCCGGGACCGGGTATCTACTCAGTATAATTTTTTCTCAGATGCATCTCTGTCCTCGGAATAGAGCTACAACTATGCCACACTCTGTCTTCGAGGACAGAGACGAAATTGAGAGATGATTTTTGGTCCCTACCCAACAGAAAATGCGCAAGGTCTTGACAATTCTAATAAAAATTTTAAGCTTTTGAAAATTATTGTTTCGGCTTTTAATGGCCAAATTTATTTCTCTTCGTAAACTTATTCCAGCGCTAGTCTTTGAACACTTAGTGTCTAACGCAGTAAGCTAACCAGTGGGCTATCTCTCAGAGACATTTTATTCTAGATTGCCACTTCTCAGTACTTTTCCTCCTACTAATGTCTTTCCATTATCTTATCTCTCCTTCTCACCATTATCTTCTACGGCCTTTTTCGACAGCGTCTTATCTCTTAAATTTTATTTTGTTAGGAAAACAAGCATATGCGCGTGCGCGCCTCTTTGCACGCCTACTAAAAATAAACCTCATTTAATCTTCCACATAAATTGTTTAGCAAACGAAATGGTATCCAAAGAATTTGACCGATATTTATATTACATTTATCTATGACTTATGCAGCCAAATCAACTTCTGCTTATTGCTGAATATTGTTACCATTGATTTATTTTTTTAAATAATTATTCTCCGTTTGTTTTATTATTTCACCCCAAGTAAGGCGATAATGCCACTAAGATGCAAGTACTGAATGAGTTTGAGTTTGAGTTTTGTTTAACGGCATATCAACCTCTGTGGGTTATTTAATGCCAAAAAGGTGGAGTTTTAAAATAATTTTTGTAAGTTCGGTTATAGTGAGAAGGTGGATTTAGTGAGATTTTAAATGAATTTCTTTTTTGTTTTTATTCTTTTTTATTTTAGAAAACTGAAAATGTCTTCTAGTTTTGTATTCAAAAATGTTTTGCTGAGAATTTTTTCCTTCAAAAATGTGTTATGCTAATAATTTTTTCTTCAAAAATGTATTGTTGGTAATATTTTTCTATAAAAGTTTATTTTTATGTATTTCTATAAAAGTGTATTTTTACACTTTCATAGTGTTTTGACCCCATTTTGGGGGTTAACTATTTGCCCATAGCTTGGACCATAACAGGTGCTACCATTCCGGGTCAGGGTGGACCTGGTGACAACAACAATTAAGAGGTTGTACCATGCTCCTCACAACCTCCCAATCATGGACCTGGCTGCCGGTTGCAGTTTACCGTCATACCCAGGACCAGTACTAAATGAGAATGAAAGAAAATAAGAAAATGTTTGTGAAAAGAAAAGACAACAAAAGAACAGATTTCAGAAATGGCGATGATGTTGCATCTAAATTTTTAAAGATCGAAGGCGACAGAATCTGAAAGAAAATTCCACAAGCAATACATGCGAGATAAAGCATTACAATGGAAGTTAGGGTGATATCAAGCTATTTCGACAGGAAAACGACGAGTCAGTCAGTCAGTTAAGTGCCATACGTGATAAACGCTTGGGCGATCATGTCTCAAAAGAGATATGACAGACTGGGCAGAAGATTATCCCGCAGTAGGTTGCCATTCCTTTCTGCAGTAGACTGGTTGCCAGCCAAGGCTATAAATCCCAATCTGTCCTGTTGTTTGACTCATAGCTAGAGGGAGAAGAGACATATTTTTAAGTAATAATTAGTGAGGAATCGGTTTATTACTTCATAACAATATAAAACTGTTCCCCCAATTTATGCCCAGTAGAAGCCTTAATCATGTTTTCAGCTATTATATTCAGTCAGTCAGTTAAGTGCCATACGTGATAAACGCTTGGGTGATCATGTCTCAAGAGACATGACTGACTGGGCAGAAGGTTATAAAATTTTCCCGTCGTAGGTTGCCATTGCTTTCTGCGGTAGAATGCTTGCCGACTAAGCCTACAGAACCCAATCTGTCCTGTTATTTAACCCATAACTGGAGAGAAGAAAAGGGTTCATACCTTT
The DNA here is from genome assembly GCA_037127315.1 of Ascarosepion bandense. Classification (NCBI taxonomy): domain Eukaryota; kingdom Metazoa; phylum Mollusca; class Cephalopoda; order Sepiida; family Sepiidae; genus Ascarosepion; species Ascarosepion bandense. The sequence continues at coordinate 267,961 of JBBBDQ010001851.1, forward strand.
CCTAAGGGTATTTGCGCGAAAGTGAATGCAACGAATTCAACTGGTATTCGAACCCTGCTCCCCGATTTTTCGTTCCGAACCGATATCCACAGCACCACAACGCACACCTTCATCACAACGCACATCCAGTCAATCTAATACTCGACTTAAATCGAGATGGCAAAGAAGGGCATTTACCACAACAATTACCAAAGACTCAGAGAGGCTACGATGGGAAAATGAGTGAAACCGAGATGCCAGGTCATAAACGATAACATTGCAGATTCTGGGCTGATGCTCTCCAGTTCTCTTGTCTATCATAAAGTTTCTAAACACCGTGTTTTAAGGTAATATATATATATATATATATATATATATATATATATATATATATATATATATAGGGTTGTCTAAAAAATAGGTGAACAGTAGGTGAAGTTGGTCGTATTTCCAACAAGATAAGACCACTCCACATTATTCAAGGGCAGACCGTGAGTATTCTGATAAAACATTTCCTGAGAAATGGATTAGACGAAGCGGTCCAATTGACTGACCTGGTTTCACCCGAATTGATTTCGTTTTTTGGAGAGTACTCAAAGACAAGTTTTATAGTCGAAAACTAATATCTTACGTAATTAAATATTGTTTAAAATATTAGGTTATCCCGCTTGAAATGACGCATTTTTGATTGGTTGTTGATCTGGTCGTCTAACGAAATCAACCTCCTTAGAATATAAAAAATTCTTGCTTTATTCCAGACTCTTTTTATTAATAGATAATATTTCTTTCAATGTATTATTACTTATAAGCTTAATGATTACAATGAAACAATGTCGACTAATGTTACTGTATGCTTTCTCTACTGGAAATAAATAAGAAGAAGAATTAGAAGCGATGAAAAATGTATACTCTTTAACAAGAGTGAGCGAGTAGACGAATGGTTAAATGCAAGTGAATCACCAAAATAATACCCCAAACCTCCATTAGCCCCTAAAATGCTAATTATAAATATAGTGCTCTTTCAAGGGGTTATTCGTTATTCATTTTCGCCTCATGGTTAAACAATAACAGCAACCTTGTATTGTGGAGAAATTAAATGTATGCATGAAAAACTGAAAAAGAAACCTCCTAGACTTGTGAATAGGGTGGCCCAATTTTGCTCCAGGGCAATGCATGGCCACATGCTTATCAGTCAACTGTCCAGAAGGTGCACATCGTGAATTATGAAATTTCGACTCATCCTTCATATTCACCTGATATCTCTCCTACAGATTATCACTTATTTGAGCATTTTGAGCTTTTCAGGCGTAATAATTCTTCAATAAGGAAAAGGTAATCGAAGCATTTAACCTTGATAAATTTTTAAAGATAGGATCAAGAATTAGGAGGTACGTTGGAGAACAGTCATTCATCAACTATTTCAACTAATTAGTTATTTAACATTTCAGAAACGTTTTATTCACTTCCTATAAAGCGCGTCATATATATATATATATATATATATATATATATATATATATATATATATATATATATATATATAGGGTACGTATGGATAGAATAATATTCCGTATCCAAAGAAACACAATTCTTTAAAAAGTTTCTCAATACAAAGTAGAGCTAATTAAAGGGGTTTTGCTTGTTTTTAACCTTTTAAAACTTGAACTTCAACTTGAAATAAACCTCATCACTTGATAAGGCACAAGAAGTGTCGAAACAAAATAGCTACTTTTGTCGTGATATTATCACATATTCATGTTATAATTTCTGATTGAATATATATATATACCAAGTAAAGGACTCATCATTGTATACACACACACACACACACACACACACACACACACACACACACATATATATATATATATATATATATATATATTCCAAGTGAAGAGGACTCAAGGTTTTTTTTATATTTTGAGTGCTCTTGCATTTATTTTATTATAAACAGTGCTCAATATAATGAGTATTATAGAGCTTAATATAATATAATATAATATAATTATTTGGTTATGTCAATTTTTCATTGCTACATGGAAATTTCTATGTTTCGAGATTAATTCTCATCATCAGTCAATGTTGGTGTGGTTGTGCAGACGATTTGCATTTAAATGACAAATATTTTCGGTTTACTGTGAATGTGTGTGTGTGTGTGTGTGTGTGTGTGTGTGTGTGTGTGTGTGTGTGTGTGTGTGTGTAATCAGAATGGAGATTCACTTTGGGGTTTGACCCCGAGTAATTTCTGTTCTAACCAACTTTTTTCTCCTCTTTAATCTCGAAACATAGAAATTTCCATGTAGCAATGTAAAATTGACATAACCATATATATATATATATATATATATATATTAAGTACCAGGAAAGCTACTGTCTGTCTAGTCACAACAACGACATCAGATAGAGAGTACATTTCGAAGATTGCATGCTGTAACCAACAATGCAGGATTTTATCGCGTTCGCAAAGTGTATTTTACACCAGGTTGGTCAACATATTCTTTAAATTTTGATGGGAAGGAGCCGAGTGCCCCAATCACTACTCGGATGACTTTTAACATTTTTTCCAGCTTTTTCGACAACTTGGCAATCTCAACCTTCAGTTTACAGTAGTTGTTGATTTTTGTATAGGTTTTTCAGTTATATTGTTGTCAGCAGATATGGCCGCCTCAATTATTTGAGATTCATTTTCAGTTGTGTTGAGGACGACCAAATTTGGTATTCAGGATTCAATAACTCGATCCATTTGAAAGACTATCTTTGACTAACTTTCTTCCATTACTCTCATTGGTACTCTTAATTATTAGTGTTGTTGTTGTTGTTGTTGTTGTAACTGGCTGAGAGAGCAGCAGACAAAGTGACCCTGAGATACAAATATACAAAAGGTCAAAGGTATAAATATTAGTTTAATAGGAGTGTACATTATTATTATTATTATTATTATTATTATTATTATTATTGTGTAATTTGTCATCCTATTTCGATTCTGCTATGGTCGCACTACCAACCAAGTCTGCAGGAAGACCTAAGGCAGGTCGTGGCGTGTTGTTATGGCTCCATTTCATGTTTTTTCTATCTTCCCCATCATCCCTAGCGTTACATAGACAAAATTTTCTTTAGTGAATGGGCTGTACTTAATAAGACATTTTTTGTATATCTCTTAAGCTGGGGTTTCCAGGGATTCTTTCAATTTGTTGTTTTGTTTCATTTTTTAGCATTCCAAGTGCACCTACTATCACTGGTACGATTCTTGTTTTCAATTTCCACATTTTTTCTATTTCAATTTCCAGGTCTTTATATTTTGACAGTTTTTCAAATTCCTTGGATTGCTATGTTACAATCCGCTGGACAAGCCATATCAATTAATACACAAGTTTTTTCTTTCTGGTTTTTAACAATAATGTCCGGCCTATTTGCTTCAATTTTTCTGTGTAGATGGTGTAATCCCATAGAATGGTTACATCTTCTATTTCTGTAACCGGTGCTGGGTGATGTTCATACCATTGTTTGTTTACAGATTTTCCATAGTGTTTGCACATTATTATTATTATTATTATTATTATTATTATTATTATTTTAAAAATAATTTTGAATTTGTTGTATAATCAAATGCCAAGTCATAACCCTAGGGCAAACGAAGTGTGTGATTTTTGTTATTTCTACTTAATTAAACAAAAGACAGATATTAACAATATGAGCTGAGCTTGTTAGAATGAATTGGGGTTTTCCTCGAGAGAAAGTGCACCTGGGATTTTGTTGATTTGTTTTTGAGTTCCTTTCTTTATCAGACCCAAAACTCCAACCACAACAGGAACAGTTTCAGTTTTTAAGTAGCAGATCTTTTTTTTTCTATTTTCATCTCCAGATCTTTGTATTTGCTTAGTTTTTCCAAAAACCTTTGCAGAATTTTTTTTGTCTCTTTGTGCTCCCATATCATCAGTGAGAAAACCATTGTATTGTGTCTTTAATAATAATGTCTCTATGTTTGACTTGCATTGCATCTGTATTTATAAAAAGAAAATAGTAGATGGTAATATCTGCTCCCTCAATTTCAGCTTAAAGATTGTGTTTATACCAGTTTCCAGCTGTTTTTATTTCTTAGTGATGTGCATGGACCTTTGCTGCTCTTATTCAAATTCCAGATTATACTCTGTTTGGAAAGGGCTTATCTTGACTCCTAATTCTTGGAATATTTGGTCGTGGATGTTGATCTTTTGTTCATTCTTATCCCAACTAAGAATACCGATGTCATCATCAGTACACACCGACCTGGAAAGGTTAAGAAGGATACCTTGCTGAAATGGATGTGGTGTCTAATATGCCCCAATACATCTTTCCTGTTGGCAAATAAGATAACGAAGTAGAGTGCCACACTGTGTGAATACTTTACGAAAAACAAGATCTTCGATTAAATTGGTCTCACAGGATCGATGTATTATAGCAGTTACTTAACTGAAAGCCCACCCGCTCAAGTAGTATGTGACACAAGGTCAAGTTTAAAGCGGGCCGTCAGCCGAGGCGAACGTGGACTGGGAACCAAAATTGCTCAAGCTCTCTTGGCACTCTCCCGTTTGAGGACACTTCAAACACCAGGTAAGGACCCAAGTCGCCTCTCGAAAGAGACTGGGTAAATATTACCCTCGGGATCGAAGACATAATATTAATTTTTAAATCTTTGGTCCAGCTAGGATGAAATTCAAACAAAAATTAGAAATAATCAAATTTTAATCGCTAAATTCATTACAAAACACATAAACGAATCGATCTTAAATGCTGCTAAAGTTTGGTTGTTTAACTCATTTTTAAACTCGTCTGTTTATTGTCTTTACGGTTTATCAGCCCTTTGTTGATTATTTAAAGTAATGGACGGAGTTAGAATCGAACTGATAATCTATAAAGTGAAGTTGTTAACCTCTCTTTTGTTTGAATGTATGTGACGTGTGTCATATTTCAACCTTACATCAATCATCGGGGTGAACCTGCCTACAACTCTTTGTGATAATGATATGTCCAAAAATGCATGTATATTTCCACGAGTGTGTGATAAACGTTTTAAATAATTTTACTCTGTGAACGTACCTTTTACAAAATACTTTCAATTTAATTTTCTATGTTTGTAACCGTCAAAAATGACAGATTTTCTACTTTCCCACGTTTTTTCTTTCTTCTCTGTTATATATATATATATATATATATATATATATATATATATATATAGATATGCCTTTTTGCTTCATCTAATTTTTCTATTTAAAATCTTTGTCAATATTCCACGAGTTTTGTGTTTTACATAAATTCTAGTGTTTTCCTAAATATGCTTTACGATTTTTTCTTTTACTTTCTTCCTCTCCTACTTTTATGTAAAAAAAATGCCTACGTAATCAAAAATTGCGATCTTTTCTCTCTCACTTCCACTACATTTGAAAGTCGTCAACTTAGTTAGGAATAATTATCTTGTTAATAATATTCTAATCTTATTAGTAAATTACGTTGTCGGCAAGACAATGGCAACACAAGACGACGGAATTTTGTAATTTATATATTTTTTGTGGTTCTTGCTTTAGTGTTAGCAGCTTAATGCTCGGTAAAAAGTTTTGCGACAACTAAATCGTCGCATTTATTTGGGATTCGGTAAAATAAAAAGGATTTTTTTTTTCGTTCTGAACAGCCCGAATGATTGTTGTCAGGTGAAACGAAAAATAAAGAAAAATATCTCGACGCCGTCAGAGCAATCGTTGGAGACAAGCGGGTAGATATTTGGTCGCGATTATTTTTCCGTTCGCTGCTTCAGGTGTTACGAGCGACGCAGGTTTTACAAACATGCAAATGTACTAGAATCTCGAACAATAAGAAAATTAGGTCGCGCCATTCTTTCAAATAACAGAAGTCCATTGCCTGCTCTGAGCAAAATAAGCAACTAGCCCGACCGAGAAGGATCATGTGCTTGATCCATTTTTTTTTTTAATCATTTCACCCCGAGCAAGGCAGAAACGCCACTGATGTGCAGGGGGTTACATAAATGTAAAAAGATTAATTAGAAAAGAGTGAGGAGTACAAACTAGTTAGAAAGGAACAATAGAAAGCTGAGAAAGCAGGTGCAATGACAGATACATAGGTGGAGAGAAAGTGAAGGTTATACAGGGGAGGGGAGAGAGCTAGAGTCCAGTGGTTAGTAGACGAGTATTAACTTTGCATTTAAATTTCTGGAGGTTGTAGCCATCAGGAAAGCAAGAATACAGGAGTGAGTTCCACAGGCGGGAAGTGCGAGAGAGGAAGCTGCAGGAGTAGAATTGTCGTCTGCATTTGGCTAACCTGACTGTGAATGGGTGGGACCCAGTTGCCAGTCTGGTTGCACGAGTAAACACCTGTTGAGGAGGCATCAGTGACTTAAGCTCATCCGAGCAGAAGCCATGAAAGTATTTATAGAAGAGACAGAGGGAGGCCACATTTCGACGATGGGAAAGTGGCTGCAGTCGAGTCGCCAGATCAGTACCTATCACATTACAGACTCTCCTTTGGAGCTTGTCAAGAACACTGAGGAGAACGGCAAGGGCACCTGACCATAAATGGCAGCAGTACTCCATGCACGGACAGATGGTTGACTTGTATATATGCAGGATGGATTCAGGTGGAAAAAAACATCCTTGATCGACATAGTGACCCAATCTTCTTAGCAGTAGATTTTGCTGTGGATTCAATATAGTGGTTCCATTTGAGGTCTGAGGACAGGGTTGCAATAATATCGTCATACATGTGCCTGCTATATCTTTATCAGATTGGGTGACATAGCGGATATAATAAGTTTTCTAATTGTACTCCAGACTCCTTTGCTTGCATCTGCTCTTTCACTCAGCAACAACAACAACAACAATAATAATAATTTTGGTTTGCATATATTCTTCAGTTTTATTGAGAAAGAAGCATCTTGGTGATATGCGTCGTTTAGTATGCGAAATATTTACAATATCCATAGATCACATGTGTAAGCAGTAAGTCATACCTACATGCATACACCCAACCAATGAACACACGTGCGTGCGCGCAGACACACACTTGCAACGAACTCGAGTTTTCAGCACCATAACTTTTTCTTTCTTTCTCACTTCTCTCGCTTTTTCTCTCTCTTTCTTTCTTTCTTTCTTTCTTTCTTTTGTTATCTCTCCAAATCCCTGTTCTGCTAACCAATTGTACAAGCACGTTAGTTAGGTCATGCGGTGTTTCCCTCTGTCCCTCTTGCCTTCAATATATCCAGTGAGTGTCTGATTCTCTAAGCCCTCTTTCTTCATTATGTGCACCAGAAAATTCAATTGCCTCTTTCTGAAGTCAAGTATAAGTGTCTTTTTGTTTTCAAATCTTAATTTCATGGCATCCTCGCCATCTTTCTTTTAAACGACATCTCTATTGTTCCAAGTCTCTTCTTTATCTGGAGAAGATTGTGCAACAATCACTGCCATGTATTTTATGTTTCGAACCAAATTTTCCTGTTTCTTATTTTTCCTTCTCTCTTCGTTTACTATCATTTGTTCAAAGTGATTTATTCACCTTATTAGGCGCTTCTCATAAAGTAATAGTTAGAGCTCATCTTGCAAACCAGTTTGTTGATATAGTGTGTTTGATCCTCATCAGGGGCACCTTATTGTACTTTAATAAATATTAGCATCATAGCCCGGCGTTGGCCGTGCAACTCAGAACATTTTTAATTAGATGATTAATGCATCGTGTTGCGATTTCTGGGCGCTTGTAGTCGTCGCCTCACTTTAAAATTCAGTTATATAAAAAAAATAATTATATAAAAAATTGTTGTTTAAAAATTGTTCAAAAAATTCCATTAGAAAATCTATTTTCTTTTGTTTTGCGTAAACTTTTTTTTTAGTCACGTTTGATTTTATTTCTGTGACGTAATCTAGCAACCATCTTAGGTCTTAGATGTTTTACGGAACAAATGTAAACAATCGGCTCCATTGGCCAAAAAGTGCGAAAGGGAAAATTGCTGAACTTAAACTCAAAAATTATGTGTCGACCTGGCTTCCCTGTAGATATGTATCCCTAGAAAGTTTGAATGGCATAGCTTAAAAAATGAAGGCGGCCATAGATTTCAGTCACACACAGACACACAGATTGCCTTTTATATATATAGATTAAGCAAACTATTTTTCCGACTACTGAAATGAGATCCATCCTCACACTAAGACGTGAAATCTGGTGCCGCACTCCATCCCCTCCGTAGTGGCATTAGATACCCTCTATAGATACGTTGCTGTGGTTAGTTTTTCCATAGAGGGTATCTGGTTAGAAACTGGTTGGACATGGGACTGCTAAATCCCGTAAAATCAAAATTTTACAGGATTTACCAATCCCACGTCCAATAAGTTTTGCATTAAGAGTTTTCCATCTCTTATATTGGTTGTCGACCAAAGCTAGAGAGCCCGTTCCACCGCTGATAATTAACTCATCTGGTAAGAGGAGAAATAGATTCATGTCTTTCCTCAATGGCAATTCTACGGGGATCTAGAAGGGTCTAATTCTTCCCCGCCATAATTTTGGTTGGCCCCTCGGTTGCCCTCCCTCCCTTTTATAAGCTTCAAAAATTTATGAACCTGATAAGTCACGGATTTTGATAAGATTTGATCTTCAGCACTTTTCTTGTTCATTTAACCTTTTAAGGACACATACAGAGACCAGTTTGAAAGAGGGACGAACAAAATAATATAACCGGATTTGATTTTGTTTTGAAATCAACCTGTCTCGTGTTGCAACAGGTTGAGCGTAGAAAAGAAGGCAAGAATAGATTGGAACTCCATTACTATAAATGAAAAGTTATTGCGTTTAATTTAGTAAAGTAACATACTTATACGCAAACTCATTCCTAAGTTATGTATACGAGAGGAAATGTGATAATAGGAAAATGAAGACACTGCTTGTGTTTGACCCCACCTCCTCCTCTGAAAAATCTCGTCCCCTAAACGGTCCCCACACTTTTAGTGTTCCACAACCACCACTCGCTTTCCCAAAGGTTTTTGTGCGATAGTGAATGCAACGTACTCGGGCAGAACGAACTCGGCATGCCGATTCTATATTCCGTGCCTATAACCGTTATGGCACCGCACATCTGACGAAGCTGAGCTTAATGCATAAGATACGCCTCACAATTGCAAGCCCCGTAAACAACTACTACTCGATTGAGTTCGATTCTCACTGCGTGCATACTTTTGCTAGACTATACCAACCAAAATATCTATATTAAACTTTCTTTTTCTTTCTCTCTCTCTCTCTCTCTCTCTCTCTCTCTCTCTCTCTCTCTCTGGGCAGAAAATTATCCCGCAGTAGGTTGCCATTGCTTTCTGCGGTAAACTAGCTGCCAGCCAAGGCTATAGAACCCAGTCTGGCCTATTATTTAACCCATAACTGGAGAGAAGAAACGGATTAATACCTTTCCCAAGGGTATTTGTGAGTAAGTGAACGCCATGAATTCAACTGGAATTCGAACTCGGCTTCCCGATTTCTCGTTCCGAGTCGATAGCCACTGCACCACAACGCACATCCTTTCATTCACTATTCAACCCTTTTCATTCCATATTACATTTTTCTTGCCTTCTTTTCTTTCTTTATTCCATTTTCATTCATTTCATCTTTCCTGTTTGCTTAGGTTTTCTTTTTTTTCGTTATCTTTTCTTTCATCTTTTTTCTTTTCCTGTCTTTCAATATACTATTTTTTTTACTATCTTTTTTTTTGTTCCGATTCTTCCTATCGTTCCATTCACTCCATTCTTTTCCCACACTTCTTGATGTGCTGACGACAGCTTAGCATAAAACCGATACCAAAATTAACTGCAGTAACTCAACAACCCCGCTTCTCCCTCTCTCTTTCTCAACTGATACTCTCAACGAACGAACGGTTCTACTGTAAATCAAGATTATGACTTCCTTAATTGGAAGCAGGCTCTTCACACTTATTTATTTACTTAGCTATATATACGTGCATATAAGAACATACACACACATATATGTGCACTGAGATATATCGTTGCATATACAATTTAAAGGATAATTCACATATATAAGTATTACACTCAGATGTATGACTGTATGCCCACAATACACATTTACACTAGAATAGTTTTAGTAGATTTGTCAGTCAGTCAGGTAAGCGCCATACGTGATACACGCTTGGGCGATCATGTCTCGAAAGAGACATGACTGACTGGGCAGAAGATTATCCCGCAGTAGGTTGCCATTGCTTTCTGTGGTAGACTGGTTGCCGACCAAGGCTATAGAACCCAATCTGTCCTGCTATTTAACCCATAACTGGAAGGAACAGACGGATTAATACCTTTCCCAAGGGTATTTGCGTGTAAGTGAATACAATGGATTCAACTGGAATTCGAACTCGGCTCCCCGGTTTCTCGTTCCGAGCCGATATCCACTGTACCACATGTGTACCCTGGTTATAAGTAAAGTAAAAAAAAAAAAATTACTATAGCTGATATTTATCTATATAGTACAAAGTGGAGGAAAATTATTCTGTATTACTAATTATATTGATAAGCTATTTTGGCAAACCTGAAACAGACTACCACCACGTTTAATTTCGTTGTTTTTCTTTTCTTTTTCTTTTCTTTTTTTTTTTTTTACTTTTTTTCAGCGTAGTCCTATCAATTGTTACTTAAACTTTCCGATTATCAACAAAAATTTTGAAAAATTACAATATTTAAACAAATTTGGAGTGGGGATCAGTTTCTCATGCAACGCTAAAGTAAATCGATCCTCCATTTTCAATCCACTCGCGTTGGGGTCGCTTTGTTTATGTTAATTTCGTTGTTTTTCTTTTTTTTTCTTTTTTTTTTTACTTTTTTTCAGCGCAGTTCTATCGATTGTTGCTTAAACTTTCCGATTATCAGAAATATTCTTGTAAAAGAACAATATTAAACAATAGTTTCTCATCTAACGTTATAGTAAATCGATCCTCCATTTTCAATCCACTATAAGTTTGTATGAGAAACTGGTCCCCGTCCCAAAACATTGTTTAAATATTGAATTTTTTTTTTTTTTTTTTTTTTTTTTTTTTTGTCATTCGTTAATTTTAAGCTGTAAACGATAATATTGCACTGAAAAAAGTACAGAAAATTTGATGATGAGCAAATTTACAGGTGGCGATAATGTCGTGCCAGTGACTAGTTTCAAAATGGAGGCTCGATTTACTATAACGTTGTATGAGGAACTGATCCCCACTAGAAAATGTTTAAATATTGGAATTTTTCAATTTTTTTTTTTTTTTTTTTTTTTTGTCAATCGTAAAGCTAAGGGGGTAATGGATAGGACTGCGCTGAAAAAAGTTTTAAAAAATGAAAAACAACGAAATTAAACGTGGTAGTGGTCTGCTTCAGGTCCGCCGATATTTTCTTTATGCGTGTATAATAGATTTGTATAACTCAAGAATATCCGGGTATAAGTGATAATCTCCTAACTTTTTTTTTTTTTGATTTCACTCGTGTTCGTCTTCTCTTTCTCTCTCTTGCCCATGCATGTGTGTCTATGGTCAATTGTTGTTCCGCCTATAGGCCACTTTTACTTTTTTTTAACATTAGTCATCGGGCATTTTTTTTTCTTCTTCTATGTTTCAATATCTTTCTCGATATTTACAAGGACAAATGCCCGGTGACGAAAATGAGGCTAGGGAACGAATATTTACAAGGACAAATGGCGGGTGACGAAAATGAGGCTAGGGAACGAATATTTGCAAGGACAAATGACGGGTGACGAAGATGAGGCTAGGGAACGAATATTTACAATGACAAATGCCGTGTGACAAAAATGAGGCTAGGGAACGAATATTTACAAGGACAAATGGCGGGTGACGAAAATGAGACTAGGGAACGAATATTTACAAGGACAAATGGCGGGTGACGAAAATGAGGCTAGGGAACGAATATTTACAAGGACAAATGGCGGGTGACGAAAATGAGGCTAGGGAACGAATATTTACAAGGACAAATGGCGGGTGACGAAAATGAGGCTTGGGAACGAATATTTACAAGGACAAATGGCGGGTGACGAAAATGAGGCTAGGGAACGAATATTTACAAGGACAAATGGCGGGTGACGAAAATGAGGCTAGGGAACGAATATTTACAAGGACAAATGGCGGGTGACGAAAATGAGGCTAGGGAACGAATATTTACAAGGACAAATGCCGGGTGACGAAAATGAGGCTAGGGAACGAATATTTACAAGGACAAATGGCGGGTGACGAAAATGAGGCTAGGGAACGAATATTTGCAAGGACAAATGACGGGTGACGAAGATGACGCTAGGGAACGAATATTTACAATGACAAATGCCGTGTGACAAAAATGAGGCTAGGGAACGAATATTTACAAGGACAAATGGCGGGTGACGAAAATGAGACTAGGGAACGAATATTTACAAGGACAAATGGCGGGTGACGAAAATGAGGCTTGGGAACGAATATTTACAAGGACAAATGGCGGGTGACGAAAATGACGCTAGGGAACGAATATTTACAAGGACAAATGGCGGGTGACGAAAATGAGGCTAGGGAACGAATATTTACAAGGACAAATGGCGGGTGACGAAAATGAGGCTAGGGAACCAAAATGAGAGTAGAAAGACCGTGTTGGATCAAGTTTCTGACTTGCGTAAGTTTAGAAAATCAGCATTCATAATCTTGGTTTTTACCTGAGCACACACACACACACACACACACACACTCTCTCTCTCTCTCTCTCTCTCTCTCTCACGCTCTCCCCTCAGACCTTTCTTTGTTTCCATTTTTTATACCACTCTGTCTTTCCTCTTTTTAACTCAGACACTTTCTCCATTTTCATTCTCATATTATCTCTCTCTCTCTCTCTCTCCTCAGACCTTTCTTTGTTTCCATTTTTTATACCACTCTGTCCTTCCTCTTTTTAACTCAGACACTTTCTTCATCTTCTTTGTCATATATTGCTCTCTCTCTCTCTCTCTCTCTCTCTCCCCTCAGACCTTTCTTTGTTTCCATTTTTTATACCACTCTGTCCTTCCTCTTTTTAACTCAGACACTTTCTTCATCTTCTTTCTCATATATTGCTCTCTCTCTCTCTCTCTCTCTCTCTCTCTCTCCCCTCAGACCTTTCTTTGTTTCCATTTTTTATACCACTCTGTCCTTCCTCTTTTTAACTCAGACACTTTCTTCATCTTCTTTCTCATATATTGCTCTCTCTCTCTCTCTCTCTCTCTCTCTCTCTCTCCCCTCAGACCTTTCTTTGTTTCCATTTTTTATACCACTCTGTCCTTCCTCTTTTTAACTCAGACACTTTCTTCATCTTCATTCTCATATATTGCCCTCTCTATCTCTCTCTCACTCTTTCGCTCATTCCCGTTGTTGCATTACAGATAAAAACATTTGTTTCGAAAGCGGAGGAATATGTTTCCTTGCTTTATTAATTTTTTCCCTTTCTTCGAAATTAATTCCATCTTTTTATTCTGGAATATATTACTCAGATTATTTAATATAAACAATATATTTCCAAAGCAAAAATGAGAATGGCTCCCTGTAACGTCGTCTGCTTCTTTTCCGAATTGATTCGCCAATCTGCGCTGTCGTCTGTCTACTTCGTATTTATTAACGCCCTCATTTACATTAGAAAATAACAACGTTATCAAATCGAATTCACCCGGCACACACACACACACACACACACACACATATATTGTGTGTATTTGGGCAGCATTTTTTCATAATATAGACAAGTTTTGTCGGTTTATTTTATGTAAATTTTTTCATATCGTCTGATAAGCTTAATAGCATTATCGTTGAAAGAGGAAAGAAAATCACAATATTGATACATGTTTTTATTTAATCCTTTCTGAGCTTTCGGCTTACATCAGCCATTATCAAAGATGACAATTGTGTTGGTTGTAATAAGCAGTTCGCGGACGACGGTTGTACTAGTCGTCTGTTTTGTTTGTATGGAAGATTGGCGAACACGTGGGTGCATGCTGGAAGCAAAAATCGCACTACAGACGCCTCAAGCTGTAAAAAAATTTACATAAAATAAATCGACGTCTATATTAATAATGAAACACACACACACACACACACACACACACACATATATATATTAGGAAATGGATTAAATCCGATATATTTTTAATTTATTTGTTTAAACTTTTTTTAATAGATAATCATATTTGAGTAGATGCTCTGTATTTTTTGTTATTAAAAAGTATATGTATTTATTTACATCTAACAGCCTGAATGTTCGAGGAATTCATGATGAAATTGAAATTTAATAATGAAAACAGATTATCTACTCAAGTCTGAGCATCCATTAAAAATAATGTTTAAACAAATTATATATATATATATATATATATATATATATATATATATATATATATATAAGAACAATTAAGGCAGACAAATTTCATAGATCTCTCTTAGAGAGTTATCCTACCATTGTATGTACAGGATATTCCTTTGGATTCTTACCGCATACTGATATATATATATATATATATATATATATATATATATAGAGAGAGAGAGAGAGAGAGAGAGAGAATAAAAAGTGTGAGGAGCCGTGAATGTTCTCTTTAAAGTGTATATTTATTGCTTTTGTTATTATATATGTTATGATACATTAAGTGTCCATAATGGTATTTGTGACGCTACACGTGTTTCGAGTCTAATATTGGCTCTCTTCAGGCGAATAAATTTTTGGCTTTACTTATCGAGTTCTTTTTGTTCCTGATGTCGAACTTGTTGTTTTGAAAAAATAAGAAAATAAATTATATATATATATATATATATATATATATATATATATATATATATATATATTATATATATTATTTATTTTATATATATATATATATATATATATATATATATATATATATATTTGTGAATTATTTTATTATTTTTACAATTAAATTATTTTTAATCGTGTTTTTAACTGTGGCCCTCTTTTCCAGTTTGTCTTCATGACTGAAGATCTGAAGATCTGAAGATCTGATTCTCGTGTCAATTTCTTTGGCCAACGGCACCCTCCATGTTGGCCGAAAGGATCCTCAAATCTTTTGTTAAAAAATATCCCCTATTCAAAATTCTGTTTAAGTTCTGTGATATCAAGTCTTTCTTCATATATATATATATATATATATATATATATATATACTATTGAATATCTGATATGGAATAAGACCCATTCGATAGCTGTCAAGATCTTATTTAAAGCACCATATACAGTGGTGGAAAACATCTTCATCAGAAGCCGAACTAACCAGGCTCTTAATTGAAAAATTTGATTAATAGAATTTGAAATTCTATCTATTCATAATCTTTGACTAAAGTGATATTTATAGAAAGGTTTTCTTTTTTTAGTTTATTGATTATCATTACAAGAAAGAAGCGTAGCTGTAGTATAAATTGTGTGTCATCGAGTCATTATGAAAATTGACAATTCAATATTTTTACATCCAAATTTTTTTTTACAAAGAAACAGAAAAAATAATATAATATAATTTAAATAACCAAATAATCATATTTTTCATTTTTTTTTTCTGTTTCTTTGTTTTATTACAATATATTGTTTTTCATTTTCAGTTTTTAATTTGCATTTAGTTCTGACCATTGACAATCCCTTTCTTCCTGAAATGCCGATTCAGTGATCTTGACTGTGTTAAAATTAAGTTGATAGGTACAAAGCAACTGGCTTTATCTTTTACAATGTCTCCTGTCTTGTTAGATGAAAGCGAATGAATTTAGTGCCGTTCTGATAAATTGTATATTCAGGCTAAGTGATGAAACTTCTGTACTGATATTCAATCCTCTTCACGCGCAGTCTTATCGCCTGTCATCTTCTCACAGCTTTGTTTCTGGCTTTCAATGTAAGACAGAAAATCCGCTCCGGTTTCTTGTCAATTGAAATGTGGATACGAATAGAAATCAATAACAGTCGCTTGGTTTAACACTCGATTTAAGAAAATGATGCCGAAAGATTATTGCGACAGCGTTTTCGAAATGAGGAGAGCTTGGTGGCCTTAAAAATCGTCTTACAAAATTGTAGTTTTATTTTAACTGGACTCGAACATCAACAAGTGGTATCAATAGAAAATTTGAAGCTATCTCTCGTCAATATACACAATGGAACTGTGTGTGCATTGCAAATCGGAATTATTGTAAAACGATTTGTTGAAATTTATTGATTTGCTCTGTGTTATACAAATGATGATAAATTTAGGTAAATGAATCTTTAAATGTAAGTATTTTATTAAACTGAGATTAGCTTTGGAACAAAGGGGTATGCAGGGAAGATCGAACTCACTAATGGCCACAAGGCTATACTTACTCTTTCATAAATATTAAAAAAAGGTCTCTAAATGTGTGGATTTATTTTGATGTTTTGTTTCCCTTATAAACCAATCATCTTTTAATTGATTTTTAGCTAATTCCTTTAAATTCATCACAACTTCCGTCTCTCTCTCTCTCTCTCTCTCTCTCTCTCTCTCTCTCTCTCTCTCATATATATATATATATATATATATATATATATATATATATCCGTAAATTTAACCTTCCAAATTACCAAGGATACTGTATCGAACAAAAATAATGTTCAAACAAATAATTTCAAATTGTCGGTTGTTTGAAGACCATTTCGTTAATCTTCGTTTATATATATATATATATATATATATATATATATATATATATATATATATATATATATAAACATTATTTTAAATAATTTAAAAATATGTCAGAGTTAATCCATTTCGTAACGGATTTTGTAAATATATATATATAAATGTAAATTATATACTCACTAATCATACACACAAATAAATTCGACCACCATTTCGACCTAAAAAATACTCCATATTTATCAAAAAAGAAAATAATTTATTTAAGCGGAAAGTTCTAAAGAGCGCCGCCATCCAATTATTATCAAAATATTAATCTATGCTCGATTTTCTCAATTTCACCTTTCCTAATCGAAGCAATACATTCCCAAACCAACAAGATATTAAAAACAACCCCAAAAATGGTTAATTTCATTTCTTTTTAATATCTCTTCATACATGAACTATGAAGTTCTTTAAGTGTTTAATATATTTTTAGTTAATCTTATGTATACTTTTTTTCTTCTTCTAATAGCCAACAATATTTCTTTATAGATAACTTTATTTAAAATAAAATTAATTTCAACCCATTGCCATGATAAAGTCCGTCACGGAACGATACACATGGCTGTGAAAAATATAGTTTTCCTCTTTTCTTTATTTATTTTCACATAAAGAGTTTCAGAGTTTCAAAGACAGCCTATATATATATATATATATATAAAGAAATAAATTTCATATATATATATAATTTATTTCTTTATATTTTCTTCTTTATCAGCGTGCTCGTATTTTGATAAGCTGACAAAATATAAGAAAAGAATAATTGTAGTATTTCCACTCTGCTTTTCCACACTTTGGCTGATTTTATTTTTTTAATACCATTCTTATGTAGCAATGCCTCTCTAACTATTAGTCCGTAATTTCATTGTTTTGCGTGCATAGTGCGATAACATCTGCAACAACTTTATGCAGCCGCAACAAGAGATGGGTAATTGACATATCCAGAAATGTCAGCTTACATTCGCTTGACATATATACATATGTGTGCGAGTGTGTGTGTGCGCACACGCGCGCGCGCCAGTGTGTGTGTGTCAAACGTATTGTTTCTTTAAATGAAAATTGCTTTCACAACTAACATCTAACATTGCCTGATGACGAGATAGAAATCTCGAAACATAGAAATTTCCGTGTCGCAATGTATTTTTAATTTTAATTGTATAACAAATTTAATGATATATATAGTGTAGAGTTATGATACATATATATATATATATATATATATATATATATATATATATATAGTGTAGAGTTAGATAGATAGATAGATAGATAGATAGATAGATAGAGAATTTTTGTCTTTATTTTCACCTGAAATTAATGCCAAAATACTGTTTAGAACGGCTCAAGATTAAACATAATAGACATTCATTGTCTCTTATATTTAACAGTATATGTTTAGAATATATATATTATATTATATATATATATAAAGTATTGTGCACTTTACGATAAATTGAATGTTCTATGCAATTCTTAACTGGAGAGAATATATGGATTAATTGGAGAGCAAAAATTCTGAATGCAAACAATAGTGTATGTAACACTGCATATCATATGCAGTTATCAAAAGGATTGTGGATTTTACAATGATTGGGAAATTATTTGCAATTCCTAACTGGAGCGAATAGATGGATTAATTGAAGAGCAACAATTCCGAATACAAAACTCTACAGAACGCTGCACATACTATGCTGTTGTCAAAAGTATTATGGATTTTAAAATGATTCGAAAATTATTTGCAATTCCTAACTGGAGCAAATAGATGGATTAATTGAAGAGCAACAATATTAAATACAAAACTGTATATATAACACTGCGCATAATATGCTGTTCTAAAAAGAATTGTGGATTTTAAAATGATTGGAAAATTCCTTGCAATTTATAACTGGAGGGAATAGATGGATTAATTGGAGAGCAACAATTCGGAATACAAAATTGTATGTAATACTGCACATCATATCCAGTTGTAAAAAGGATTGTGAATTTAAAAATGACTGGAAAATTCCATGCAATTCATAACTGCAGCAAATAAAAGGATTAATACGAGTACCACAATTCTGAATATAAAATTTATGTAACACTACACATGCTATGCTTTTGTCAAAAGCATTGTGGACTTCACAATGACTGGAAAATTCCATGCAATTCATAACTGCAGCAAATAAAAGGATTAATACGAGTACCACAATTCTGAATATAAAATTTATGTAACACTACACATGCTATGCTTTTGTCAAAAGCATTGTGGACTTCACAATGACTGGAAAAATCTATGCAATTCATAACTAGGGAGTAAATGCATTAACAAAAAAGCAACGATTCTGAATACAAAACTATGTAACACTGCGCATTAGTGTCAAAAGGATTGCAAACTTCACAATGATTTTATGATCTCGACTGCAGTCAATGAAAAACATTATTTTGTCGCTTTTTACAATGATACGGTTTACAATAACTTGTTAATTAAACTTTTATTTGTAAATTGGGCAAATATTTTCTGTAGTTGGAAATTTTAATTGCAAAATCTTTTTCTTAGATTTTCAGTAAAATGGCAAAAAATGTGAAAGTTGGAAAATTCTACACAATTCATAATACATGTGGTGTAGAATCATTTTGACTTGATATGTGAAATATTTGTCAGTCGGACACCAAATCGGTCGAGTTTCGATCCCGGCCAGAAGCAAGTGGATGTGTCTAGCCACACTGATGAGCTGTGATACAGCGAAACAGGCTTGTATGGGGATGACTAATATATATATATATATATATATATATATATATATGAAGTGATCTGTTTGAACATTGATACATTAATAGTTTAAATAATTTGGAGTACATAGACTAAACTATCGCCCGGTTCACACTCCACCCACGTCTATTGAACAGGTGAAGAGGCTCGTCCCTTGTTTCCTGTTTAGGATGTGGTTCCCGGCTTTCTTTTTTTCCTATCATTCTACTCTTAAGTAGCCCCATGCGCATCGGTGGCGTCACCGCCTTGCTTGGGGTGATATGATTAAAAAAAAAATTCTGTGGGTATTTTTATTCAGTCAGTTAACTGCCATAAATGATACAGGCTTGTAAGATCATGTCTTGAAAGAGACACGACTGACTGGGCTGAAGATTTTGCTGCAATAAGTCGCCATTACTTCCTGTGGTGGACTGGTTGCCAACGTAATCTGCTCTGTTATTTGATGCATAACTGAATAGAATAGATGGATTCATAGCTTTTCCAAGAGTATTTGCACGCAAGTGAATTCGTCGGATAAAACTTGAATTCGAACTCGTCTCTCCGATTGTTCTGCACCACAACGCACATCCTACTTTCATTTGTTTTCTTAAAAAATGAGAAAAAATTAAAAGTGGCTAATCACGTCAAACAAACATTCCATTTTAAACACATTAATTATTATTATTATTATTATTATTATTATTATTATTATTGTTTTTTTTTGTTGTTGCCATTATTATTAGTAGTAGTATTTCAGTGTGCATTTTTGAATATTGAATTATTTCTCAAAATATTTATGTGCATTATTTTAATTTTTTTTTTTTTTTTTGTGAAAATAATAAAGTAGTAGAAAATGTTTAAAAAATCGTTTCTGTTGAAAGAAGCAATAAAAATGCGAAGAATTTCCTGTGATGAACATTTCACCTGTCGGCCATTTTTTTTATTTTGTGCTGTAGTCATTAATTAATTAATTGTATGTACTCTTCATATTCTGAATTAATTACACTGAAAAATCTTTTATCTGATCAAATGTAACTTCAGAGATAAGGATAATTATCTTTACAAATAAAGAAAGCATTCACTTTGTCCATCTTTTTATTGTGTAAGCTGTGTGGGGAAGCTAAGAGGTTTTAGAAAAACATTTTTGCTTCTTAATAAAGAACCTTTTATTTCCTTTAAAATTTTATTAAAAAGATAAAATCTTTTTAAACAAGGATTTTTTTATTGGTTGGATTTTCTATATACAGGGTGTCCATAAAGTCTGTGTGCACTTTAAAAAAATTGAACTGCACACGAACTTTATTGACATCCTGTATTTTTACAATTAATAATATTTTTATTTTTTATAATCATGTCGCCCCAAGCAAGGCATTTTACTGCCACTGTTTTGCAGGGGGATACACAGGAAGAAAGATATGAGAAAGAGTGACAGATTATAGGGAGGGTCAGGAAGTGGGTAAGAGAAGGATGAGAATACTGATGAGAGTGAAGTGAACGGAGAAAGGAGCATGAGAGAGAGAATGCAGGTTAGTGAAACAGGAGATGACTATTGACTTTACATTTAAATTCTTGGAGAGTGTAGCTGTCGGGAAAGCAAGTAAACTAAAGGGAATTCCACAGGCGCGAAGTGCGAGAAAAGAAGCTGATGGAGTAGAAGTTGCTTTTATATTTTATTGGTTTCACAGTAAAAGGGTAGGACCTAGTTGCTAATCTTGTGGCTTGAGTAAATTCATATATAGGGGGCAGTGGGGAGCTACGTTCATCGGAGCAGAAGCCGTGAAAGTAGAAGAGACATCGAGCCGGACAAGAGAAATGGGAAGGCAGCCACAGCTCTAGCGCGCCTCACAACATGTGTTTGGACCAACTCTAAGCTGACAGAGAGAGAGAGAGAGACTTTCCTTATGTTGCTAGGGGTCGCAGGTTCGAATCCTGCCGAATGACGCACATTTTCGTAACAAAAAATATCGTAAATAATCAGGCCGGTGGAAATAAACATAAATATACTGTTTGATTAAAAACAGAATATCTACTCAAATACGAGTATCGACTAAAAATAATGTTCAAACAAATAAATTGAATATCTCGGTTGTTAAAACCATTTCGTTAACCTTCAGGACTTTCTGTAATACATATAGTCATCCGCAGACAGATGCGTTTCGCTGTATCACAGCTCATCAGTACGGTTAGACATCCGATTGCTTTTAACACAGGATTGAAACCCGACCAAATTGGCGTTAGTCGGCGATTCGACCTCTGAGCTATGGACGCTCGGTAGAAGGAGGCAAACTTTTAGCGTATGTATTATACGCGATGTGCGTTGTGGTACAGGATGTGCGTTGTGGTGCAGTGGATATCGGCTCGGAACGAGAAATCGGGGAGCCGAGTTCGAATTCCATTTGAATTCATTGCATTCACTTACGCGCAAATACCCTTGGGAAAGGTATTAATCCGTCTCTTCCTTCCAGTTATGGGTTAAATAACAGAACGGATTGGGTTCTATAGCCTTGGTCGGCAACCAGTCTACAGCAGAAAGCAATGGCAACCTACTGCGGGATAATCTTCTGCCTAGTCAGTCATGTCTCTTTCGAGACATGATCGCTTAAGCGTGTTTCACGTATGGCACTTAACTGACTGATTATACGCCAGTGACCAGAGTGCTCTAGTTCATTACTGAAGGAGCGATGCGTAGATGCTAGAGGAGCTACTGTTTTTTTCAAAATCTACCATTCTTCCGGAGTGCTCAATCAGGAAGTGAGAGCGTAAATCTGTTTCGCTGTATCAAAGCTCATCAGTACGGTTAGACATCCGATTGCTTTTTACCCAGGAGTGAAACCCGACCGAATTGGCGTCAATGGACGATTCTACCCCTATATATATATTTATATATATTCAGCATTTTGTTCACCTCCCCAACATTCTGTTTTCATTTACAATTATTAACTTGGCAATAAATACTAAAAAAAATAGCATGAAGTACATCATTTTTTTAAAACACTGGTGTGGCCTAATAATTATGGCCGGTAGTGTAAATCGTCTAGATAGACATGCAGCAGTATCATTTATGTAATTATTTATGAGTTTGTTTTTATATACGCGCGTGCGCGTGTGTGTGTGTAGATTGCGATAGATTAATTGTCGTCTAAATTACGCAAAAATAAAAAAACACCGGCATCTCATTTTAACAGATATATTTACCAAAATTACACAAAACTATCCTAAAACACTAAAGGCTCAATTAATTCACTAAAATCGACATTAGCTTCAACCATGGCATCCAGACGATATGGGAAAACTCCCTCAAACTTTTCAGAACAGTTTCTGTGTTTAAGTTGGTGAATGCTGCCATAATCGTTGCCTTCATTTCATCTTTAGGGTTACATGACTGGGTTCTCCTGCTTATGTAGTATAGTGCAGTATCCATTGGCCAGATATAGGGTCTTCGGGCAGCCACCCTCTTGACCTAGGATACTACTACCTCCTTAAGGCACTTGATGTAGGCGTCCGTGGGAAGATGAATATAAGCAGAGCGTTGCTCTGATGCTGACTGAATATCATCCAACTTTTTCCGAACCTTTCACACTGTCCTTTGATTGATATCCAAAAACTGTGAAATCTTCATATTGGAGCTTCCGGTGCGAATGCCAAGCAGCACAACATGACGTTTTCAAATTTCTGACGGGGGTGAATGTCATCATGGTGCTTCTTTTATTTATTTATTTATTTTTTTTTTGGCACAGATGTTGCCCAACTGATCCTGCTATACAGAGCAGTTCACAAAATCAAAAACAATGTGCATGCACAAAATTAGAAATAATAAATGGCGGCAATTTACCTATCGCACCCTATATATATATATATATATATATATATATATATATATATATGTTAAATATAAGAGACAATGAATGTCTATTATGTATAATCATGAGCCATTCTAAACATCGTATTTTGGCTTTAATTTCAGGTGAAAATAAAGACAAAAATTCTCTAACATTTGTATAATTTTTTATTAAGTTGGTTCTAAGCTTTCAGCTCACATGAGCCATCTTCAGAGAGGTTACAGGGACATTAGCATGAAAACATCCACCATCAAAGAGGATTTTATCTTCTGTTGACATAAAACTTTGCTAAGCAACGATAACAGTTATCAAATAGCAAACGCAGTTCATAAATTTGTAATGCGGTTCTATGACGTCACACCGTGTGAGAGCTCGAAATGTTAACAGAACTATATATTTATCTGCTGCCTCGATATACTAAATATATATATATATATATATATATATATATATATATATATATAGTATATCGAGGCATATATATATATATATATATATATATATATATATATACATATAGCTTATATCTGCACATACATACACACACATATATATATGTATGAATCTTTGCAAGTGTAGCAATATATATGTGTGTGTCTGTGTGTGTGTGTGTGTGTCTGTGTGTGTGTGTGTTTCTGTACTTACATATATATATGGCTACACCCACTACTGTTAAGTTTCATAATTTTCTCACCCCCTCCACCCATTTTTCTCGTTCATCCAGTCTTTTTGATAGTTCTTCCTTACCATCTTTTACTACAACCACCCCCACCCCACCCTGCTCCAGTCTGGCTGCTGTAAATTGCTACTACCTCTGCTGCATTTACTTACATAGTATAGACCTAAACCACTGCCTCCATCTCAGCCAATGCCAGCTTATGGCTTTAAAGACCCCACCCTCTGCAGTATTTTACTGGTCAATCATCAAGGAGGCTACAATACTGCTTGCTCTCATGCTACACACACCCAACTCTCATCTCTACTTTTGCTGTTCTGATCAGAATAATGTATAGCCCTCTTACTCCTCCTCCTCCTCCTCCTCCTCCCCCTCTATTCCCCACCCCACTTATCATCTCCCTTCTCTTTTTCTCTTCCTCTTTTTATTTTCTATCATGGAAAATTGATGTGCCTTAACATCATTATTTACAATCAACATGGAAATCTGTCTGAAATATCCACACATCTACTTTATATATATATATATATATATATATATATATATATATATATATATGTGTGTGTGTGTGTGTGTGTGTGTGTGTGTTCATGTTTAAGCCTGTGTGCACTTTCACACATGCTTTCTCTCTATATATATATGCATATATGGATATACACCACATGCACATGCCACATACACACACACATACTCTCACATACACAAATGTGTGCATGTGTGTGTAGTGTGTGTATACACACATGCATGTGTATGTATGCATATGGTCTGTATATATATATATATATATATATATATGTGTGTGTGTGTGTGTGTGTGTGTGTGTGCAGGTTTCATTGAAAATGACAGACAATTTATTATCATAAGAACATGTGAAAAAAGGTTAATGATAATACTTTGTCTGTTATTTTAATGAAACCTGCATAAGAGAGAGATTACTGCCTAAATACATTATATATATATATATATATATATATATATATATATATATATATATACTTCATCAGGATTGTAGAATTGTTAGTGGTTGGGTAGTCTAAGACACACCAAATCAATTGGTAGATTCCCCTATGCTGTTATGGATCGACACATTTTCATAATAAAAATTTCTCATAATTAATCAGGCCAGTAGAAATAAACATATAAATATATATTTACTTAAAAACAGAATATCTGCTCAAATACAAGTATCGCTTAAAAATAATATTCAAACAAATAAATTATATATATATATATATATATATATATATATATATATATATATATATATATGATAAAATATAATTTTAAGATAAGCTATATTAATGGTTAATGGGTTAAGTGTCTGCACATATAAAGATGGACATTGAGGTCAACAGCAAGAGGTGACTATGCATCTCATTCTTAAATGCCATCATCAACCTCTGCTACGTTTCTTCCCTTAAGACTTCATCAGACACAACAGGTTCGTTTCTAACAAACCTAGTCCAATGAAGTCCTGAGGGACAAAAAGGGGTCACACAAAAACTTTTTCCCACTTTGTCATAATTCTTTTCTCTAAATTCATTCTTGAGATATAAAAATTTATAAAATTTATGTATTATAACTAAAAATGGCCGACAAGTTGCTGTGATTATTTTTTTTTAATTATTTTTTTTTCTATAGATAAATTATATATATATATATAAGTTTTATTTATCCAAATGTTTTTGGCTATACTTTTAGCCATTATCAAAGATGAATTTTATTTTACTGAAAATGTTGCTACAAAATTTGACCTAATGTGTAATGAATGTAGTCATGTCTGTCTAAGTAGGAAAGGCTCAAAAATCATCTAAGATGACACGCTCAGAGAGAAGTCATTCATTATACATTATGTAGGCTTATGGCCATATCACGTTGAATACACCGGTTCTCACTCAATCACCGAAGTTAAGCAACGTTGAGCCTGGTCCACACTTAGATGGGTGACCGCTTGGTGCTGTAAGCGTTTAGTGACAGATGCAGGTTGTGGTGCAGTGAATATTGTCTCGGAAAGAGAAATCGGTGAGCTGGGTTCGAATTCCAGTTGAATACCCGCATTCACTTAAGCACTGGTACACTTGGGAAAGGTATTAATCCATCGTTTCCCTCCAGTTATGGGTTAAATAACAGGGTAGTACTTGGGGACCCTGCCCTTAAAAACAAATCCCAATGAATCTTGATACTCAAAAAGAAAAAGTATTACTAGACACAAAACTTACATAAAAAAAACAATAAATTGTTGAAAGAAAAAGGTATTACCAGTAATAAATAAATAAAAAAAAAATTTAGTTGGCCATAAATGACCCGCCGAGGTTGATATGCCATAAAACAAAACAACCAACCGAAAATAAATTATGTCACAATTATTTAAATACTACTATAAAAGATGCCCACTATTACTACATCTGAGTAAGAGAATGTAAAAATTAAAAGAACTCAAAAGCCACAGGTGTGCTACTCCGATTTGTGAATGGATCAAGCAATGCCACAGCTCAAAATCAAATCACTGTCATCACCATACAAATGGTGCTGATACCAAGTTCCTGAGATATTTTTAACTCTTTAAAAAAAGTTGTTGTTTATTTTTTTAAATACTGATTTTAGTAAGTGAGTTGGGTCTAAAACCCAAACACACCACCTTGTAAATGATATAGACGTCCATATTTGCTTGTGCATCTATAAATGTTTGTCTACAAAAGTCTTCTGTCTTTTCACTTTTTCTCTTTCTCCCTCAGAGACTTTTTCCTTGCTAGTTTTTTCCAAATATTTCGATCAAAGGATCCATTTAAAATAAACATATGCTTCCTAACGCAATATAGATTCCTACCTGTTTATCTCACTGACCCGATTCTAGTGTGCAGTTAACAAAAAGAAAAACTAAAAAACCACATGCACAAGTTAAAAATATAAAATTGTTACAATTTACTTACATCAACACACACACACATATATATATATCTATAAATTCAGATAAAACTTAGTGGGGAAATAGCCATTTTCAACATGTCATTTTAAGGCATACATTCTTCGAGCTCTTCTAAAAAGAGAATGAAGAAAATTCTAAGCCCAGTGGTTAGTATAGGTAAAGGTAGGGGCTGGGATGTATTGTTTTTTCTTTGGGTTGGGCTGGGGGAAGGAGCTAGTAGTAATTCTTCCTTAGTAGTGGGAGGTATGTGGCCAGGGTAAGTGGTGGGAGGTATATGGCAGGGTAAGTGGTGTGGAGGTAACTGCCAGGTCAACTTTGAACAAATTTTTGCTAACTGGGGGAATAGGATATTTATTGTAATTTATATTGATTTCTATGGCGACATATACTCATGATCTTCCTTCGTTTGTTAAGGAGTATATTTTGGTCTTGAAATTTTGAAATTTTAATTTTTTCTTTCAAGCATAGATTACACCTATCTCTTAAGCTATCAGGGGTCCTAGCCTTGCCTATGAGTTCCCATTTTATTTGGGGATCTAAGTTTATTTCTTTTAATTCCTAGTATTTCCTAAAAAGTGCAGTTTGGTATTTTAATTTTTGTGTATGTATATATATATATATGTATATATATGTACATGTATATATATCTATATCTGTATGTTTGTATATATATGCATATACATATGTATATATATGTATGTATATATGTATGTATATATATATGCATATATATATATATATGACCCAAAACTAAGTAATTAAACAATCAATAATATATATATATATATATATATATATATATATATATATATGTATGTGTGTGTGTGTGTGTGTGTCTATGTAACTATATATATGTATGTAAATATATATATATATAGATATATATGCATACATATTTATTTACATACATACATATATAAATTTTAAACTAGGGTTGGTGAAGGAGTGTCTGTGGGCATAAAGCCATATATATATATATATATATATATATATATATAAATGTATGTGTGTGTGTGTATATGTATATATGTATGTATATAGGTACAAAGAGTTTGTCTATTTAACAGAGCAGATTCATGCCAACTTCTAAGTTTTGTGAAGACAGCGTTATGCCGTTCTCACTCGTCAGGGCTGTTTGATGAGTGAGAACATTTGTAACAGGGTCCATATGAAACTTTGAAGTCTGCATGAACTTGCTCAATTAAAGAGGCAGGCCCGTTGTATTTATCAAGGCTCTATCTTTGTCTTGATATCAAGCACTTTATGATAAAAAACCTGCTTGCCAAAATACATTTTATCAGTAAAATCACTGAAAGACAACAACCTTGGTGTCAAGTATTATTACAATCAAACACAATGTATTTATATATATTCCTATTATATATACATACATATATATTTACATATATATATATATATATATATATATATAATGTATATATGTGTATGCATGTATATATATATATATATATATATATATATGTATGTATATCTATATTTTTATGTATATATACATATATATGCATATATATGTATATATATATATGCATATATATGTATATATATATATGCATATATATATATATATATGACCAAAAACTAAGTAATTAAACAATCAATATATGTGTGTGTGTGTGTGTGTGTGTGTGTGTGTGTGTGTGTGTGTGAATATATATGTATGCATACATATATATTTACATATATATATATATATATATATATATATATATATATATATTGATTGATTGATATATATATATTGATTGTTTAATTAGTTAGTTTTTGGTCATAATAAAATTAGACCAGTGCACATTTGTATTAAAATGTGTTCAGTACAATTATATTGTAGAACTTTTGAATATTTTCCATTTGTAAACGAGTTATTACGCGACCTCGGTCTCTACCATGAGTCGTGTCTTCAGGCGATTTTCAATAACTGATTTTACCTCTTTTTTTTAAGAATGCTCATGTAACGGTGGTTTTTTTTTGAACGCTCATGGTAGAAACCTAAGTCGCATAATAACTTGTTTGCAAATGGAAAATATATTCGTGTGTGTGTGTGTGTGCGTGTGTGTGTGTGTAGTGACATGCAATAGTGTGATACTTTTTCAGTTTCACTTTCATATATTTTCTTAGAAAGGAAGGTTTTTAAATTGATGCCTTTTACCTGGATTTGAACCCTGACTTACACTATCTCATTTAAAAAGTATGGGTTACAATATTATAAGACAATTATCCTTGAAGTTGCTTTATTTTTGTTTATATTTGTATCCACATTTATATAAAACAAACATGCACTGCTTTCTGTTCTTAAAAGTAATTAAAATGATATTTTTCATCTTATTTCCCTTAACTTTCACTTTCACTTTCACTTTCATGCAAAAATAAAAATAATTTTTCTCTATTTTTTTTAAATGTAATTAAAAATATTTTACTTTTTGACTTTCACTTTCACTTTCATACAAAACACATAATCTGTTTCTCTATTAAAATGTCTCTTTTAAAAGTATTTAAAACAGTAAAATCAACATTTATATACATTATGAATATTTTTGAGTAATAAATATTTTCTTTTCTTAAAAATAGCCAATGATGGTAGAAAGAGAATAACAAATTTTAATTTAACATCAAATAAATTATCGGAAGAAGAAGAAACTCAATAAAAATCAATAAATATTATGTGACCATTAAATAGATAGATAGATAGATAGATAGATAGATAGATACGAACAGACGGAGATAGATAGATAGATAGATAGATAGATAGATAGATCCTATAAAAGGGTTTGAATGTATTTATAGTTACAAATGCATAAACTAAATCATATATAAACTGTGCGATGGATAAATCGTCGTCTAAATCGCACACAAATTAAAATAACACTGACATTGCATTTTAAGAGATATATTTACCAAAATTACATAGAAATATCTTGAAATACTAAAAAGTACATTAATTAAATAAAATAGCCATTGGCTTCGACCATACCTAACAGACAACTTCCAGATCTTTTGCAACTTTTCTAGATGGTTTCCTTGCTTAAATTGGTGAATGCTGCCATAATCCTTGCCTTCATTTCATCTTTGGTGTTATAATAAGCCATTGTTGGTCTCTTGCTCAACTGTGCCACATGCTTAATAATCAAGGGAGCTGTAGTTTGGATAGTTAGGTGGCCAGAATGTATCTGAAGTCTATGATTTGATATTCCTGCTTCAGTGGCACGGTGCAGAGTCCTGTTGCCAGACATATGAACTTCCAGCAGCAACCTACTTGACTCAGGGCAGCATTACCTTCTCAAGGCATTCGATGTAAGCCTCTATGTTGAGTCTGAGGCGATGTTGAAAGATGATTGGAGGCATAGCATCACCATTACTAGTGGTCTCTCCAAATACCATGATGTTTTACCAACTCATTCCGAATCCTCTGGCACCAAAATGAACTGTTCATATTGGAGCGTTTAGCGTAAATGCTAAGCAGTACAGCATGTCGTTTTCAAATTTCTGGCAGAGTGAATTGCTTCATGGTGCTCTTTTTCTCACAGACTGTGCCCAAACTGACCCTACTACACTGAGCAATTAAGAAAATCAGAAAGAAACAATGCACATGCACAAGATTAAAAATATAAAATATATATTCATTTGGATTGATGTGAGTTTGTGTCCCTACAATCGTCAGAAACGTGAAACCCAGGGTCACAAACTCACATCAATCCAAATGAATATGCTAGTTCTATCACGGATATTGACCACTTTCCAATAAGTACTGTGCATACATAATATATAAATAATATATATAACAAATTGCATACATATATATATATATATATATATATATATATATATATAGATAGATAGATAGATAGATAGATAGATAGATACAGATTTCACACACACACATATTTTTTTTTTCTAAACATATACTGTTAAATATAAGAGACAATGAATGTCTATTATGTTTAACCATGAGCCATTCTAAACGTCATATTTTGGCTTTAAATTCAGTTGAAAATAAAGACAAAAATTCTCCAACATTTGGATAATTTTTTATTAAAAAATAACAAAAATATTGTTACCCGACGTGCCGATAAAACCAATACATTTGTTATTTTAAACAAACAGGATATATATATATATATATACAGATGCATAAAGACACAACATTTAAAGAAAGATGAAACTGACAGAGCCCAGAATAAAAATTTCTTTATTAACAGCATATGAAGGCCAAAAGTACACAGAAATTTGACAATTTATATTTCAATTTTAACTGAAAACACAGAAAATGTTCCAAAATATAAATAAAATCCTTACAAGATTTTCATTGCTTTGGTTTTAATGAAAAAGTATGTGTGTGTGTGTGTGTGTGTGTGTGTGTGTGTGTGTGTGTGTGTGTGTGTGTGGGTGTCTGTTGTACACGTGTGCATGCCTTTCCACGTGCATGTGTTGCATGCACTTTTTAAAGTAATTCTTGTTTGATGTAAAACAAAAGTGCTAATATTGCAAATAATATCTTCAAATGAAATATGAATTCAAATTTGAAATGAACTGCTTCAAAGAACTGCCAACATTTCTATTGATTCCTGAGAGTGTGTTCTTTCCTCCCATTCTTCCTTTTAAGAATAATTCTCTGCTATTCCATGAGCAGCTATTTTCTTCATTTCTTGCAAATCAAGGAAAATAATGCCACCCACCATTATTCAAGATAACAGTTAAACTAAACAGATTGTTCTTCATAGTTACATTTCTAAATGGCAATGTTCTGCAGCTCTTATTAAAATGTGTTGATAACACAAGCTAGCATAAAGTTACACACCACCATTTTTTTTCTACAGGGTGGCCACTGAAAGACATAATGATATAAAGTGGTGATAAGTATCTTGGAGTAGCAAAGTTGGGGTCATTTGAATCTTGTATGAAAACATTTTTATATCCAGTTTAAGAATCTTCTGAAATGATGATCGTGCGATACCCCACTGAGCAGAGTGACGACAGGTAGAAGCTGATGGACCTTCAAAGACACTCTGCTGTACAGTTTCCGCCATAGCATCAGTGCGCACAGTGTGCTTAGAACCTTTTGCCAGAAGATAGTTGACTGATTCAGTTCTTTCAAACCAGGCAAGTAGATTCCGAATCATGTTTTCGTGAGGAGATCATGGCTTCTGCTCTGATGAACTTAGCTCACTAGTGCCCTTTATATATGAATTTACTCAAGCCGTAAGATTAGCAACTAGGTTCAACCCTTTTACTGTGAAACCAATAAAATGTAAACGCAAATTCTACTCAGCAGCTTCTTTTCTCGCACTTCCCACCTGTGAAATTCCCTTCCAATTACTTGCTTCCCTGACAGCTATGATCTTCAAGAATTTAAATGTAAAGTCAATAATCATCTTTTATCTCATTAACTTGCATCCTCTCTCTCATTTCTGCAGTATTCTCATCCCTCTCCTACCCACTTCCTGACACCCCCTTTATTCTGTCACTTCTTCTCATAACTTTCCTCCTATGTAACCCCTGCACAACAGTGTCAGTATAATGCCTTGCTTGGAACGATAGAATTATAAAAAAAAAAGATACTCTGACATTAAAATGCTACTGGTATTTTCACCAAGTTTGAATCATTGATCTTTCACTGGAATAGAAAATCTCAATGAAGTTAGCTCAGTGCTGGACATCATATGCAGCCATTTTAATCTCTAATGGATGCTCTATAACCTACAAAAAAGAGAATAAAAATAAAAAAATTAAAAAACAAACAAGTTATGACCCTTCAGTTTTTCAGTCATCATCATCATCATCATTTATCCACCACACCCAATGGTGCATAGGGCAGCAACTTTTTGTTGCTGTTTCTGTAACAAACTGTTTTTTTACGGGGCAGGGTTGTCAGCCCTGCACCCAACCCCCAAACCCCCAAGCCTGGAGGACAGGTGGCCCATTCTTGGTCCTTACATTTACAGCACCTGGTATTCCCAAATGGTCACCCATTTAAGTACTGACCAGGCTTGATGTTGCTTAACTTCGGTGATCAGACGGGAACCGTGTATTCAACATGATATAGCTGTAGACCAGTTTTTCAGTAGCCACCCTATACTTGCCATTGTTTTCAAACAATCATTCCTGGGCATCACAGAAATTTTACAAGCATCATTATTTTATTATCAATTCAGTTTTAATTCCTTAAAATGAATTTCATTGTTTTTCAGTTTTTGTTTTTGTTTTCTCCTCTATGAATTATAAGTTTCTTATTTTTTTAATTATCACAAAATATTTTCTTTAATAAGGAAAAGAACACAAAATGTACTTTATAGAAAACTCTCTCTCTCTCTCTCTCTCTCTCTCTCTCTCTCTCTCTGCCAAATACCTTTAGGAAATTGGGTATCATAGCTCTCCATACTATCCCATCTTTTGTTAAATATAAGGGTCTTCTTTTACATGTCATATCCCTTCAGGAAATTGGTGATCATGGCTCTCCCCAATTTCCCATCCTTTGTTGCTCTAAGCAATGTTTTTTCCCCTTACTATTCTTACTAATCTATGGTCAGCTATTCATTTACACCAACTTGTTACATCACTTACTTGTGGTTTCACTTTGCCTCTCTCACCTTTAATATGTCCTGTGAATATCAAATTCTCCAAGCCCTCCTTCCTCATTATGCATCCACAAGTTTCAACTATCTCTTTCTGATTTAAAAGGACAATTACTAATTTTAAAAAAGATTTGTTCTAACAAATTTTCCTCTAGATACTAGTATCTCTGTCTCATAAGAGTTGATACATTTAATCTAGGAAATGCATGTGCAAATGTACTAGATATTATGGGACAAAAGTGATATAAAATAAATATTATCTCTGTCCCATAAGAGTTGATACATTTAGTGAAAGAAATGCATATACAATTGTATCAACAATTATGGGACCAAAGCATAATTCAGTCACATAATATTTATTTTGTTTGAAATGTGGATATAAATGCTACAAATATTAAGGGTAGAATATTATCATTGCTTATGGAGTACAGAGCTGCAAACCCAAGGATAAAGGGAAAGCAGATTCATGCTTTTAGCCAAGATTATTAGTACAAAATTAGTTCTGACAATTCTAACTAGTGCTTGATCTTAGTCAAACAATTCCTCCTATTAACTGCTAAGATGACCACACCTCATTATTGTAACATAAGAAAACAGAAAATATGCAAAAGCTTTTAACAAAGCCAGTTTGAAATTATAGATGGCAGATACACAGATAAGAAATTCTTTTTCTATATTTGGACCTAATGTTTTTTTTTGTTTTTTTGTTTTTTTGGTGGACCTGAAGGAGACTACCACCAGCTTTAAAGTTGTTGCTTTTCATTTTTTTTACTTTTTTCAGTGCAGTCTTATCAGTTATTACATAAAGTTTCCAATCATCCCAAACATTTGAAAAAATTTCAATATTTAAACAATTTTAGTGGGAGCTCACTTTCTCATACAACGTTATAGTAAATCAATCCTCCATTTTAGAACCACTCGTGTTAGGGTTGCTTTGTTTTGGTTTTTTTGGGACAAGTTGTTGCTCTTGTTTTTGTCTTTTTCAAGTTTTTTTTAGTTCTTATGATAGCATCTTCCTCAGAAACTCCAAGAATGGCTTTATTCAAAAATTTTGCAAAGGAATCAGTTGTTGAATATGCACAAGCAATAATGTTAATTGCACAGGATCGATTTAAGGTTGTATGAAAAACTGAGCCCCCCTCCCCTAAAATTGTTTAAATGGTGAAATTTTTACAAATTTTTTTGTCATTTGGAAAGTTTAGGGTTTAATCAAAAAGATTGCACTAAAAAAAGTAAAAAAAAATTGATAATCAACCAATTTACATGTGGTGGTAATGTCTTACCAGCGAGTGGTTCCAAAATGGAGGATCGATTTACTATAACATTGTATTGAAAAACTGAGCCCGACACAAAATTGTTGAAGTATTAAAATTTTTCCAAATTTTTTTTGTCAATCGGAAAGTTTAGGGTGTAATCGATAAGATTGCACTGAAAAAAGTAAAAACAAAAAATGAAAACAACAAATTTAAAGGTGGTGGTAGTCTCCTTCAGGTCCACCTTTTTTTACAAATCCAGTTTTTTTTTTTTGGGGGGGGGGGACAAGTTGTTGCTCTTGTTTTTGTCTTTTTCAAGTTTTCTTTAGTTCTTATGATAGCATCTTCCTCAGAAACTATATTTGGGTCTAATTTTTTTTCTTTAGATGAGGTGCTGTTTCTTGGATACGTTAACTCATTGGAACCAATTTTATTGTTTATATTGTTTTATATTTGTTGGCGTGTTCAGCCTTCTTCTTGTCTGATGTTTTCAAACAAGGTTAGTTTTACTGTTATACATTGAACCATTCAAAACAGTTTCCACATCTTTCTTTTCTTTAAAATCAAAATGGTTCACTGCTGTTATCTCTGATAGAAGACTGCAGCTACGCTAGGTGCAATGCTATGATAAAGAAAACAATGACAATACTGGTCTGAAATAATCAATATATAATACATATTGACAATCACTAATCTGGTATCATTTGGGCCTTTGTGGTGCAAGATAAATAATTTTACTGAATTTAGTGATGAAGCAAAGTTTAATAAATGGTGTGTCTAAAGGACAGTTTTTTTCTTCAGCAATTTTATTGCTTTTTTTTTATTTTAAACTTTAGAATTTAAATTCTAAATTTTTAGAATTTTAATTAAACACAAACATTAAATTGCAAATTTTTGGAGCCAGAGAAAATGAAAGGAATGCATTTTTTGCAGTAACTGCCATTATAAATTTTGAAAAAAATAATGGCGGGTTTATTTTATTATTCTTGTTCTTTTCAATATTTGTCTATATTTCTGTGATAAGTTGTTGTATTTATTTAGACTATTTATATTGTTTAGACTGTTGTCCTCATCTTTGTTGCAATATTCACCTTCAATATCTGTCTATTTTTTTGAGATTAGATATTGTAATTATTGACACTATTTATATTGATTAAAACTCTTATCCTTTCATCTTTGTTACCATATTAACCTTCAATCTCTGTCTATATTTTTGAAATGAGGCATTGTAATTATTTACACTATTTACATTGTTCAGACTGTTCTCCCCATCTTTGTTGCCAGATTCACCTTCAACATCTGTCTATATTTCTGTGATGAGGTATTGTAATTATTTACACTATTTACATCATTCAGACTGTTGCCCTCATCTTTGTTGTCATATAATGTCTGTCTTCAATGTCTGTCTATATTTCTGAGAGGATTTGGTTTGGTTGTTTTGTTTTTATGG
The DNA here is from genome assembly GCA_037127315.1 of Ascarosepion bandense. NCBI lineage: Eukaryota > Metazoa > Mollusca > Cephalopoda > Sepiida > Sepiidae > Ascarosepion > Ascarosepion bandense. The sequence goes on from JBBBDQ010001851.1 coordinate 304,085, forward strand.
CATATCAACCTTGGCGAGTCATTTATTGCCAACTAATTTTTTTTTTTATTTATTGCTGGTAATACCTTTTTCTTTCAACAATTTATTGTTTTTTTCTTATATAAGTTTTGTGTCGAGTAATACTTTTTTCTTTTCGAGTATCAAGATTCATTGGGATTTGTTTTAAAGACAAGGTCCCCAAGTCCTACCCTGTTATTTAACCCATAACTGGAGGAAAGGGACGGATTAATACCTTTCCCAAGGGTAAACAGTGCTTAAGTGAATGCAGGGTATTCAACTGGAATCTGAACCCGGCTCTCCGATTTCTCTTTCCGAGCCAATATTCACTGCACCACAATACACATCCGTCACTGCATGCTTACAGCACCTGGTATTCCCAAGCTGTCACCCATCTAAGTACTGACCAGGCTCAATGTTGCTTAACTTTGGTGATTGAGCGAGAACCGGTGTATTCAATGTGATATGGCCGTAAGCCTTTCTGAGATGAGGTATTGTAATTATTTACACTATTTATATTATTTGGACTGTTGTCCTCATCTTATCTTATATTCATGACATTTCAGCCATTATGCTCCAATTTTCAAACCAAAATTTCAGTCAACTGAAGAAGGCTGAGGCATACAATGGCCCAAAATTCTCATTCTATCGTTCACAGTTATTTTTATAAATTCATTAATAAAAAAATCGTTTTCATATTTATTTCTTTACCAGTGGGTCCATTCCAGCAAAATTGACAGCAAAATATTTTTATCAATATGCTGTCTAAAATAACAACAACATATATTGATTTACCTAATACTGAGTATTTTACAAGAAGACATAAGATATATAATCCAAACCCTGCTGAGTGTGACAGGAGAAAAATATATATCTAACTAGCAGTATAGCCTGGTGTTGCTCGGGTGTAATGAAAGCTTTAAAACTAATCCATGGTCCTGGAGCTCAGACTCTTTGGACATTGGCATGAAAGACTAAAAAGCAATAGTTGTTTCCAGTTAAAGCAAAACCATAGACTGAAAGAAAAATGAATGGATGTAAGTCAAATTTTGATTTCCTGGTATCGATATCAAATAGGTTTTTCGTCGTAAACTGAATTTTGAAGGCTAAATAAGTCCTCTGAGTAAATGGTATCATAGCTGAGATTAAGAACTACAATTATACCTACTTAGAGCCAAACTCGAAGCAAAAACTAAAATAAAAGGGCTAAAAAAAATACAGACATACAGGCAGATAAACAGACACACACACAAACATTTTGCCTTTTATATATATATATATATATATATATATTATCAATTTCCTGCACTATTGTAAGAACTGCAACCTTGAAACTTCTGAATATCGTTTCTTATGTCTTTGTTTATGAGTGTATCAAATTTTATTAAAATCAGAACACTCCTTCTACAACCCGATTTTTTCGATTATCAATTTTTCATATTTATTGGGGATACCTCGACACAAAACCTAGCTAAGAACACTCACAGACATTTATAGTACAACTGTGTAAATTTTCAAGAAAATTGGTTCAGCAGTTTCAGAGTCTATAGGTAACGGATACACACACACACAGACACACACACACACACACATACAGACAAAGTTTAATTTATAAATAAGTTTATATATATATATATATATATATATATATTTGGGCAGCAATCTTTCATTTAAACATGTTTGTTAAAAATGACTGACAAGAAAAATTTTATTAATTTCTAATTTTGATTTTTCCAGTATTCTTACATGTTATTTTTTGCTAGAGATTTTGGTGTTTTTGAAAAGGTTTAAAAAAAAATGCTCATTCAACGCTCAGCTGCACATGTCACATGATAGCTTTAAAAAGCTCTTCTTTTCAAAACTATAAAAAATTATGTTACAGTGAAACATGAGGACAAAATAACGTCGGAAAAATAAAATCCTTAAAAATGGCCAGTGAAGTGGCTGAAAGCACTTGAAAAGTTATTAATTTGGGAATATTTTTACTATCCTTATCACCAGCAAAAAGTAAACGTGTAAGAATACTGGAAAAATTAAGTAAAAAGTTAATAAAACCTTTCTTGTTGGTTGTTTTTAACAATATATATATATATATATATATATATATATATATATATATAAACATATTTCATTAAGAACAATAAATATATATATATATATATACAGAATGGTCTTTATTATAATAGAGATGATATATATATTATTTATATTTTTCACTACTTGACAACATAATTATTGCAAAAACACAAAATAATAAAGCACTGTTAAAGAGCTTTAATAACTGGCAAGAGCTTTAATAACTGGCAGTAAAGTTTAATAGCTGATAGTAAAGAAAATTAACTGAGCTAATGCTGCCTCACTATTGTCTCTCTCATTAGAACGACAGGAGTGAAATATATATATATATATATATATATATATATATATATATATAAACAATATTTGTTCAAGGAGATATTGATCTATGATGAGCCCAATATATGGGCTGTGATGGACAAATTGTTGCCATTTTATATTATTAATTTTGTGTATGCATTTTGTTTGCTTTTGCTTTATACAGAATATTAGTGGCTGACCCCAAGATGTAAATAGGTAGTCAGTCCAGTTACACTTAGGCTGAACACATATGGGACAACTGCATGATAGGAAGATATATAAGCACCCCACCTTAGAGGAAAAAGATAGACAGTCTCATATATTCATACAAGAAGGAGACATGTTCAGAGAAAAGTGTACTACTTGTTTATATTGATGAACTACAGGGGTGAATAAATAATAATCTAAACTTATTTATAAATGAAACTTTGTCTGTGTGTGTGTGTGTGTGTGTGTGTGTGTGTGTGTGTGTGTGTGTGTGTGTGTGTATCTGTTACCTATAGACTCCAAAACAGCTGAACCGATTTTCTTTAAAATTTACACAGTTGTACTATAAGCATCTGCGAGTGTTTTTAGTCAAGTTTTGGGTTGAGGTACCCCCGATAAATATTGAAAATCGATAATCGAAAAATCGGGTTATAGAAGAAGTGGTCCGATTTTAATCAAATTTGATACACTCATAGACAAAGACATAAGAAACGATATTCAGAAGTTTCCATGTTGTAGTTCTTATAATAGTGCAGAAAATTTGATACCAGGAAATCAAAATTTGACTTACATCCATTCATTTTTCTTTCAGTCCACGGTTTCACTTTAACTGGGAACTTTTAAGTCTTTCGTGCCAATGTCAAAAGAGTCTGAGCTCCAGGACCATGGATTAGTTTTAAAGCTTTCATTACACCCAAGCAACACCAGGCTATACTGCTAGTTTTACATAGGAAAGGTTTAGAATTGTTTTCTTGTTAGTCTGTACAATGACAATATTGTATTATCAGATAGAAATGCAAGATATATACTGTTTCTGTTTTTTTCTGGAAACATTTGTTAAACTGCCAAACTATGGATGACTATTGCTGTATAAATCAAACATATTTGAGTTCATATTGCAATTTTTATGTTAATGCTTTTCTCTAGTATTTTTCATGTGAATGGTTTTTTCTAGGATTTTTATCAGAGCTCATAAAGCAAGTTTGACATTAATGATTTTCTCAGTCAAAATAATGTAAATATTGTAAATACTACCTCATCTCAGAAATATAGTTATAATAAAAATCCACAAAAAGCACATAGAAATGTCTTACCAATATTTAAATTTGCTCAAAGAAGGCTGATAAAGCTGCTAGCACCACCAAATAGAAATGGAAGTTTCATGCAGTGAACCAGGAAATATGAAATTGTTCTCATGATAATTAGTGGTTCTGGGTGTGACGGTAAACTGCATCCGGCAGCAAGGCCTCTGATTGGGAGGTTGTGAGGAGCATGGAACCACCTCTTAATTGCTGTTGTTCCCAGGTTCACCCTGACCCATAGTGGTAGCACTTGTTAGGGTCCCAGCTATGGGTAAATAGTTACCCCCCCCCAAAAAAACTGGGGTCAAAACACTATGAAAGTATAAAATATACTAGAAATATTTACATAAAAATAGACTTTTATAGAAAACAATATATTTTTTAAGGAAAAATATTACCAACAATACATTTTTAAAGAAAAAATTATTACCATAACATTTTTGAAGGAAAAATTATTCTTAGCAAAACATTTTGAATACAAAACTGGAAGACATTTTCTGTTTTCTAAAATAAAAAAATGAAAACAAAAAATTTTCATTAAAATCTGACTAAATCAACTTTCTCACTATAGACAAACATTAAAAGAAAAATACCTTAAAAACCCACCTTTTTGGCATTAAATAACCCACAGAGGTGTTGATATGCCGTTAAACAAAACTCAAACTTAAACTCATAATAATTAGTGCCAGATTGCTAACTGGACCAGATTATTGACTACGAGATTAGTGATGAGTAACCTGTAATAATTTCTGTACTGCAGTCTACTCCTTAATGTAGATCAGGGTTTCCAGCCTGTGTGATATCAGCCACCGATGGGTGATTTCAACTGTTGGGGGAGGAATGAACAATTGAACAAAAGATGCTGACAATTGCAAATTTTTGTGAGTGATAGAGAATATTGAGTATGCTATCCCACAAAATGTATTCAAAGGAGATATGCAATGAACCTGGATAGAAAAATAAAGCAAGAAGCTGTAAGGGAATAAATGGGTCATTTTTTTTTTAATTGGATCACCCCGAGCAAGGCGGTAATGCCACTGATATGTAGGGGGCTGCATAAGAGTAAAAATATTAGATAGGCGGAGAGTGAAGAGAAAGACGAACCAGTTAGAAAGGAGCAAGAGAAGGAAGGAAATATAGGTGTGATGACAGTTGCAAAGGTGGAGAGAAAGGAAAGGATATACAGGGTGGTGAAGAAAGAAACAGAGTCAAGTGGTTAAGAGATGTGTATTGACATTGCATTTAAATTCCTGGAGGTTGTAGCCATAAGGAAAGCAAGAATATGGAAGTGAGTTCCACAGGCAGGAAGTGCGAGAAAAAAAGCTGCAGGAGTAGAATTGTCATCTGCATTTGGTTGATCTAACTGTGAATGGGTGAGACTCAGTTGCCAGTCTGGTTGCACGAGTAAACACCTGTTGCAGGGGCACCAGTGACTTAAGTTTGTTGGAGCAGATGCCATGTAAGTATTTAAAGAACAGACAGAGGGAAGCCACATCCTTTTGGTGGGGAAGTGGCTGGATTTGAGCCACCAAGTCAGTACCTATCACAGTACTGATTCTCCTTTGGAGCTTTTCAAGAACACTGAGATGAAGAGGGGTGCCTGACCATATATGAAAGCATTACTCCATGCACAGACGAACAGTTGATTTGTATATATGCAGGATGGATTCAGGCGGAAAAAACATCCTGGCCCGATGCAGTGACCTAACCTTCCTAGCAGTGGATTTAGCTATTGACTCAATGTAATGGTTCCACTTGAGATTGAAAGAGAGGGTAAGGCCGAGGAGGCTCAGTGCATAGCTGTCAGGGAGACTCGTTTGGTCCATGCTTATGGGTGGCAGCAGAGAATGCCTGTGATGACTGACAGACAGCAGCTTGGTCTTAGACACATTGAAATTTACAAGCCACTTCTTACCTAATCTACCACAGAATGTAGCTCCAGCAGCGGGGTTATATTCCTAGATAAGATATAAATATTTCTGCAAACAAGAAAAAATTTCATATTTTCTATATAGTTTTCAATAGTTAAGTTGACTTTCATTTGTTCTTTAATAAGGTAGTAGCAGCAGCAGCAACTGATACTTAAGTCAACATAATTTGTCAATTTTTATTGCACCACAAAATAAGTTTACAAACCAGTAACAAACTTTTAACAAATAATTTTGGCATACTTTTGAATATTTTATATAAAGGCATTGGGAAATTTTTCCATGTGAATGTGGACAATGATATAAAAATGGTTGTGAACCCCTACTGATGTTCAATGCTTTGAAAAAGTTTGAAATAAAGAAATAAAAAACTAAGATTAAAGTAAATATGTCCAAATTAATAATAGTTTTTTCTTATTTTCTCTCATAAAAGAAGTAATTTATCATTAGTATAATTAATGAACTTTATTTTAGAATCAGATATTCCTACAAAACTTTTCTTTAAAGTTGCTAAAAAGAATTTAAATAATTTAAGCTACATACTAACACTTGCAGCATAAATGTCAATTTCTTTTTAACTGTATATGAGTGCAAATTAAATTCTTTTTTTATATCAGTTCAAATTAATTTTTTTTTTGAGTGCAAATTAAATTATTTTTTATATGAGTAAAAATTAATTTTTTTTTTAATGAGTGCAAATTAAATATTTTTTTATATGAGTGCAAATTGATTTTTTTTTATATGAGTGCAAATTAAATTCTTTTTTATAGGAGTGCAAGTTAAATAATTTTTATATGAGTGCAAATTAAATTCTTTTTTATATGAGTGGCCAATTAAATAATTTTTATATGAGTGCAAATTGATTTTTTTATATGAGTGTAAGTTAAATAATTTTTATGAGTGCAAATTAAATTCTTTTTTATATGAGTGCAAATTAAATTCTTTTTTTTATATGAGTGCAAATTAAATGAGTAAAATCCGGAAAATTCCACTGTGAAGAAATTTTTTCTTATTCAAGATTAAATATTAATCATAAATTCAAAGGAGATATTCAAGAAAACATTATTTTATTAAATATAAAAATTACACCATGAAGAGAGAAATCAATCAAGCTGTTTCCTGTCATATCTTGTGACACGTATTGAATTGAGATGTAGAAATCTGATGCTGTTCGCAGTCGATGAATGACTTGTAAACAAGATAAGTGGAGATAAGACTAAAATAAATGCACTGTTTTTGTTCTGCAACATAAGGTGCACCTGCATATAATGGACGCAACTGATTTTGGCAGGAGATATTCAGCAAAAAAAAAAATTATGCAGGTTTTCTTTTAATTCAACCCAACACCCAAACCACCTATTAGGGTTAGGGAACAGCTTGTAAAGTACAGGCAACTTATTAGCCTCCTGTTTAAAACTAAACAAAGAAGGAGCGAGGCAAAGGTTAACTGAGTTTCATGGATAGCAATCCCCTCAACTCACAGAGCTTACCTCAAACCCTGACCTTTGGGGCACAATGGCTAGGATTATATTCAGAAATATGTTGTTTTGTTTTGTTTTTTTGACTGGGTAGGGGATCGCACATAAAATGGCAGCAAATGTGATAACTTATTAAAATGTATCCAAATTCTATTTATTGAAAAGAACAATAATTCCCACAGTCATAAAACATTCATGCGTATATGCATAAAATGCATACACCTGCAAATAAAGTACACATTTAATCGTTTGTCTATTTGACACAGTAATTCTCTCTCTCTCTCTCTCTCTCTCTCTCTCTCTCTCTCTTTCTCTTTTCCTCTCTTTCTCTCTCTCTTTCTCTTTCTCTCTTTCTCTCTCTCTTTCTATTTCTCTCTCTCTTTCTCTCTTTCTCTTTCTCTTTCTCTCTCTCACTAACACATCATTCGATATTTCTTGGGTCTTCCTAATAAAACAACAGCTTTTAGGCAAAATTCAATTTTTTTCATCAACATAGTCTCCTTCTAGGGTGATACACTGATTCCGATGTTTCTCTAACAATTCGATGCCTTTTTTGTAAAACGATTTGCCTATTTTCTCAAAACACGCCTCTGTTTTTGATATCACTTCTTCATTGGAGCCAAATCTCTTTTCCTGGTTCATTCTTTTGAGGTCTGCAAACAGCCAATAGTTGCTGAGGGCCAGATCTGGAGTATAGAGTGAATGCGGAAGCAATTCAAAGTGCAATTCATATAGTTTTGCCATCGTTGTGATCAACCCATGACATGGTGCATTGTCCTGGTGAAAGATTACTTTTTCTTCTTCGTTTGTGGCCATTTTTTGGCAAATTCTTCCTTCATACACACCAATAATGCAATATAATACTCACTATTGATGGTTCTTCCTTTCTCAAGGTAATCGATAAACAAAATACATTATGCATCCCAAAATACAGAGCCCAAAACCTTGCCTGCTGATGTTTGCGTCTTTGGTTGCTTTAGACGGCTTTCACCTGCTGCTGTCCATGCAGATGACTGCCAATCTGACTCCAGAGTGAATTGGTAGATCTACGTTTCATCCATTCTCACATAGTTATGCAAAAACACCTGCTTGTTGCATTGAAACAGTTGCAAATGACGCTCTGAATCATCGACACATTGTTGTTTTTGATTGACTGTGAGCAAACGAAGCAACCAATTTGAACACGGCTTTCTCATTGACAAAAATTCATGCAAAATGGGGAATACACTGCCTTCTGATATGTTCAACTCCTTTGCTATCATCACGCAACTTCTATTTACGATCAGCCAAAACTAGTTTGTGAATTTCTTTTTGTGTTTTCTAGGACAACTGCTGATTTTAGGTGACGTAAGCATTCAGCATCATTTGTGTCTGTACAACCGTGTTTAAAGTTAGCATCCCAACTCTTAACCATTGTTTTTGACAAAGCAGAGTCCAAATAATATTTATCAAGCCATTGGTTTGCTTGAACATTATTTTTTCCATCCAAAAGCAATGCTTTATCAACACACAATATTCAGATTTTTCCATTATTTTAAAAATTTTGCAACAGTAGCTTCACTTGAATAACTGTAATTTGTAAACTAATAATTTGATTGGGCCCAAATTTTGTCAGGTGACATTTGTAGGCTAGTACTTCATAAAAATTGGATTGGGACTTATTGGGACTTATTGAGTGATGTGTCATATATATATATATATATATATATATATATATATATATATATATATATATGTGTGTAGTCATCCACAGACAGATCTGTTTCGCTGTATCACAGCTAATCAGTACAATTAGATATATATATGTGTGTGTGTGTATGTGTGTGTGTGTGTGTGTGTTTCTGTACATCCATTAAATCAGCTGCTTAATAATAAAAAATTATTCACAAAAAACACAAAAATATTACTTTTTTAACATATTTACATATACACACACATACGCAAAGACACACACACATACATATATATATATAATCTGATAATCTCTAATAATACCATATATATATATATATATATATATATATATATATATATATATATGGTGGAAAGTGAGCTCATCCCTGACAATGTCTACTTTTAATGTCTTTACTGTTGATTTTCTTGGTGCTAATGATGTTTCTGAAAGCTCAATAGTCTAGCAACTGACCTACATTTTAAGGCATGGGCGGCTTTTACCTCTTGTAAATGGATCTTATTGTCATCTGACAAGTATGGCTATTCACTGACCCCAGGTACTTCATTGCATAGATTGCAAGTGAAACCAGGCTCGATATCGTGATAGATTGTGTTCTTATAACAATGCATGTGACTAATCAAGTGAGCCTTTGAAAGGCATAAGCACCCACATTCTTCACAGGTGAGAATCCTTTTCATTATCATTTCTGGGTAGCAGTCTTGCATTCTCTTTGTAGCAACCAGTTGTTTGTTTTAGGTCTGGGTTATATTTGATGTACTGCAGAGAAACTGGTAAAAAGTGTACTTTGTTCTTTGTTTTCAAAGCCATACTTCAGGTTGTTAAACATAACTCTAAAACAATCAAGATTATCAATGTTGGTGTAACGATGATTGGTCGAAGCCCATCCCCAATTGTGCCTAATTGTGATTCCAGGATTAACCAAGAGGGTTTGGAATGCCTTCACTAATATTTCCCTACTCATCATGTGGATATTACTAAGGGAGATGTTATCCCACTGCTAAGTCAAGAAAATCCTTACCTTACCAGCCTCAGTGACATAGCTTTCCAACAGATATTGTTAGTAGAACCAGGGAGCTGTATTTTTGTATTCAAACCAATAGAAAAGGAGCCTGAACCTGAGTATGAGATGATATTCTGTGGTTGGAAAGACAAAATGTCTGTATGATCTTTTGTCAGCATGCACATTCCCATTATCTGTGACTGCGTATCCACAGAGATGCCACATTTCTGTGGATACAATAAAAGAAAATGGATTCATGTATCAGCCTAGAAGAAGTTCACGTTACCCTGCACTTTATATTACCGATGCTGATTTTCCTGATGACATTGCGCTGTTGTCAGACAACCTCCTTAGTGCTCAGGCACTCCTATCTTCTCTTGAATCAGCAGCAAACTGTTCAGGGCTCCACCTGAATGAAACCAAAACTGAGTGTATGCCAATTAATATTCGCAGCAATCATGAAATTAAAACACTTTTCGAATAACATCCTTAAATGCATTGAAGACTACAAATATCTAGGATCACACATCAAGAATTCTGAAAAAGACTTTGATATCAGAAAAGGCATTGCATGGACTGCTTGTAAGAAAATGGATAAGATCTGGAAATCCAATCTTGATCGTAAGATCCAAATCCAAGTTTTTCGTGCACTTATTGAACCGATCTTACTCTATGGATCTGAAACTTGAACTCTTTCAGCAAAACAACAGCACCGTTTAGATGGATGTCATACTCGTCTTCTCAGAAAAGTACTTGATCTTTCATGGTGATACCACCCACCTCTAGAAATGATACATGGGGACCTACCAAGAGTATGAACCTGAGTTCAAAAAGACGTGTCCAGTTTGCTGGGCATTGTGCACATGCCACAGATGAACTTGTTTCATCATTTGTATTATGGAGGCACCCATCATCTCACAATTAACCTTGTAAGTTAACCTTTCCAGACAGGATACATAGAGATACATCTATCGCCAAAGAAGACCTTACAGGAGCTATGACAAATAAGGAATACTGGAAAGGTGTAGTGAGTTTTATCTTGGCCGAGGCCGCAGGATCATGATGATGATGTGACTGTGTGGAATGGAACTTGAAGAAATACAAAAAACGACCGCTGCTAAAAAGTTTAAGGAAGAAGATAAAGAGGAAAACAAAAATGCTGATGATTTCATCAAAATATTTAGTGAAAGTGAAAGTGAAAAAGGTGGAGAGGGTGAGAAGGAAGAGTCCATGTGTGTTGTGGCGCAGTAGATATCGACTCAGAACAACAAATCGAGGAGCCGAGTTCAAATTCCAGTTGAATTCTTCGCATTCACTTACGCACAAATACCCTTGAGAAAGGTATTAATCTGTCTCTTCCCTCCAGTTATGAGTTAAATAATAGAACAGATTGAGTTCTATAGCGCTGGCTAGCAGCCAGTCTACCTGTGGGAACCTACCTACGAATGGACTTTTCCACACCTTTATAATATAGCTACCAACTTTGAGTGGGAATCACTGAGTGAGCCATAGAGTGAGTAAATGAGTGACTCAGGACACCTGCAAAAGAAAGTACTCTCCAGTCCACGTTTACCTTTGTACTACATTTTCTGAGAATATACTCTTCAACCTTATATCTGAGTTCGTGTCATCTTTCTATGGCCCTTCGGTCATAACACTGCCACAGAAAGCAATGGCAACCTATTGTGGGATAATCTTCTGCCAAGTCAGTCATGTCTCTTTCAAGACATGATCACCCAAAGCATGTATCACGTATGGCACTTAACTTACTGACTGACTTTTCAAATGCCTTATTCCAAGAAAATTATTCACTAATTAATGTTTTAATCCTCAATAAATTGCTTTTATTTGTTTATAAAAAAGTGACATTTTTTTTGGTGCTGAGTTTTCCTGGTGTTGAATTGTCCCAGTTGAGTTGCCCCCGTGCTGAGTTGGACCGGTGATGAGTTGTCCTCGTGCTGAGTTGGACCGGTGATGAGTTGTCCTCATGCTGAGTTGGACCGGTGATGAGTTGCCCCCGTGCTGAGTTGGACCGGTGATGAGTTGCCCTCGTGCTGAGTTGGACCGGTGATGAGTTGTCCTCGTGCTGAGTTGGACCGGTGATGAGATGTCCTCGTGCTGAGTTGGACCGGTGATGAGTTGCCCCCATGCTGAGTTGGACCGGTGATGAGTTGTCCTCGTGCTGAGTTCTTCCAGTGTTATCCTTGTTCTGAGTTGTTCTGGTGTTGACTTGTCCAGATGCTGATTTGTCTCACTGTTCGTTTGTCCCAGTTTTCTGTTGGCAGTCTTCCGTTAGTGCCATTGAGTTGTCCTGTACTCATCTCAAACTTGCAAGTCTATTATTCATATCTCAAAATATTACATTTTACAGAACTTCCTTCACCATTATTCCCAACAATTCCCCCCCCCCCCCGACATCATTTCAACATCAATTTTTATAATTAAAAGTATTCTTCAAAAGGTCTGAAGAATTTCTTTTTTTTTTATTCAATATTCCCAATCTAAAATTATTGCATTTCATTTTGAGTTAATTGCTTTTTGTGGTAAGGCAATTCTCTGGGATTTCTTTTCAGATAGTTATGTAAATTCTGCATGTTTCTTATCGTTCTTTGCTGTATATTATAGAATTATGAATGTTTATCATCTTGTCTGCACTCTATAATTCACTATTTTTAATTGCTTTGCTTTTTTTAAGCTGAATATACATGTAAGATTACATTGTAAAATTTCTAACCATCCATGTCCTTTCTGTTGTTCATTTCAGCATTTTATCAACATGAAACAGGGAGAAGCAAGCCTTACATATTTGAATATGTCTGTAACAAACTATATATATATATATATATATATATATGTGTGTGTGTGTGAGTGTGAGTGTGTGTATGTGTATGTATGTGTATGTTTAGCAATTAAAAAAAAAAGTTAAATATAATGACATGCATGAGATTTTCTACTTATATCCACACAGACACACACACGCACAAACACACAGATGCATTCCCCCCAACATATACACACATGCACCTTCCCACACACACATATGCGTATGTCTAGGTAGCAATTTTTCATTTATATAATTATGGATGAAGAACAATGAAAGACATTTTATTCAAATTTTTCTTCACTTAGGACCATTTTTGTCTAATGTCTTCTGAATGTGAAAGAGTTTTTTTTATGTCGATAGGTTTATGTCTATGTATATTTACTGGGATTCTTTTTTTTTTTTTTTTTGGTGGGGAGCCTTTTTAAGTTATACATCTGTGCCCATCAATGGATGTCATATTCAGTTTTTCTAAGTATCCTGTTTTCATGACCCAGTTTATCTTTCATACAAATATTCCTCTAATACAAGGCCCAAGATCCACTCAAAGTAGAGAGTTGTCAAATGAGGTGCATGATATGAATGTAAGAAGAGCTTGAGTTTGAGTTTGAGTTTGAGTTTTGTTTAATGGCATATCAACACCTCTGTGGGTTATTTAATGCCAAAAAGGTAGGGTTTTAAGGTGTATATTTTTTTCACTTTTGGTTATAGTGACAAAGTTGATTTAGTTAGATTTTGATGAAAAAAAATTTTTTTATTTATTTTAGAAAACTAAAGATGTCTTTGAGTTTTTTATTCAAAAATTTATTATTGGTAATAATTTTTTTCCTTCAAAAATATATATTTTCCTATAAAGTCTAGTTTTATGTATATATATTTCTATAAAAGTCTACGTCTATTTTTATACTTTCATAGTGTTTTGACTTCAGTTTAGGGGAATAACTATTTGTCCATAGCTGGGACCCTAACAGGTGCTACCACTCCGAATCAGGGTGGACCTGGGAACAACAGCAATTAAGAGGTGGCTCCATGCTCCTCACAACCTCCCAATTAGAGGCCTTGCTGCTGGATGCCGTTTACCGTCATACCCAGCACCAAATGTAAGAAGAGGAAGTCAGAAGTGAAGCTTTTGAGGATATGAAGAATAGATAATAATTGACCCTAGACTTGAAGAGATTAAAATTGTAGTCAGATGTGGGGGGGTCGCAAAGTAGCAGTTCCTGAGAAAAAGCTGTCCAAGTGAAACATCCTTCTTACCAATGGAACAAAGTGTGAATGCATTTTTTTTTTATAAAATTTTTAGTTGGGAAATATATTTAGCATGCTTTTCAAAGTAGAATTAAATTTCTGTCTGTGGAATTATTGTCAGTTACATTATTTACACACAGCTTAACTTTTGTTGTTATTACAACATTTCGGACTCTGTGTTCTCCAGGCTTCAAGTGATTGTTGACTGACGTAATTTCATGGAATTTCAAACAGAACTCTTTATTTAATCAATAAGAATAAAATGTTCCCATTTTACTGTCCTGGATTATTCTAGTGGATTAAAGTATTGGTTCCTGAATTTGGTGACATAGTAATTATGAGTATTTACATTATTCAGACTATTGTTCTCATCTTTGTTGCCATTTGTACAACGTTTCGGCTGTTGTACACTCCAGCCTTCTTCAGGTGCCAGTCAAGTATGTTATGCATTGCTTTCCCCTGTCTCTCTTTCCCTCTATCTGACCTGTGAGTATCGAATTCTCCAAGCTCTCCTTCCTGATTACATGTCCCAGGAACTTCAGCTGCCTTTTCCTGATGTTAAGTATCAGTTTCCGTTTCATTCCCATCCTTTATCTGACCTGTGAGTATCAGATTCTCCAAGCCCTTCATTCTCATTACCTGTCCCAGGAACTTCAGCTGTCTTTTCCTGATGTTAAGTATCAGTTTCCTTTTCATTTCCATCCTCTTCAAAATTATCCTCTCTGTGAAAATCAGAGATGTGAAACTGACAATCACCCTGAAGTGTTGATTTCTCTATGTTCATACCATCTACATCACTGTCTATATACCAATCATGCAGATTATTTTTCCAAAACCTGCAAAGAACCATTTTTATGACCAATATTCTCCACTAGATTTAATATTTAATAAATTTGTCCCTCAGTCCTTCCATACTTTTTCAAAAGCAGTAATGAGCTAGAATGACTCAATGATTGCCATACAAATAGCCAATAAATTTTCAGACCAACGAGGTCAATTCTAGTTTCTCTTCAGGGTAAAAAAGAAAACTTGATTTTCATGCAGAAGGGCTTGCACTGCATTAATTGATATGGAGGACACTTTTTGCCTCAAATTTTGACAATCAATGAGATTTTTTTTTTAAATTATGCATAAATATTGCTTTGATTTTTTTTACATATGTATTTAACAAATGGCTGAAATATATTCCAAATCTTGCCTGGATGTCAGCTGAATCCCCTTCTCTCTCTCTCTCTCTCTCTCTCTCTCTCAATCGTGCGATAGATAAATTGTCATCTAATTTATTCAAAAATGAAAATAATACTGACATCTCATTTTAACAGATATATTTACCAAAATTTCACAAAAATATCTTGAAATAGTAAAAAGTAAATGTATTCAATAAAATCCCCATTTGCTTCAACTACAGCCTTCAGACAAGTTGGGAATCTCCTGCAACTCTACGAAATGGTCTTCTTGTTTAAGTTGGCGAATGCTGCCATAATTCTTGACTTCAGTTCACCTTTGATGTTACAAAGGATTTTGTTGGTCTCTTGCTCAACTGTGCCCCACACAAAATATTCGAGGTGGTTGCAGTCTAGGAAATTAGGTGGCCAGATGTAAGGGCAGATTTTTTTTTTTTTTTAATCATTTCACCCCGGGCAAGGCATAAATGCCACTGATGTGTGGGGGGGCTACATAACTGAAAGAAAATTAATTACAGGAGAGAGAAGAGGATTACAAACCAATTAGAAAGAAGCAATAGAAAGATGAAAATGCAGGTGTAATGACAGTTGCAAGGGGGGAGAGAAAGGGAAGGATATACGGGGTGGGGGAAGGGCTAGAGTCAAGTGGTTAGTAGATGAGTATTGATATGGTCGTAAAAATTGTCTGACAGCCATGACTGCATTCCTCTGCTTGTGTTGTATGGTGCAGTGTCCTGTTGCCAGACATAGAATCTTCTAGCAGCCACTCTCTTGACTCAGAACACAACCTTCTCAAGATACTTGATGTAGACCTCTGTGTTGAGTCTGAGCCCCTGGGGGAAGATCAGTGGCAGTATAACATTGCCATCACTAATGATCAATCCAAACACCTTCGTTAACACGATTAGACTCATCTTTCTGAATTCTCTGCTCTGTCCTCAGATGGTCATCGAAACACTCTGAAATGTTTATATTGGAGCTTCCAGCACAAATGACAAGCAGTAGAGCATGCAATTTCAAAATTTCTGAATTAGTAAATTGTGTCATGGTGCTCTTTTTCTTACAGACAGTGACCAACTGACCCTACCATACTCTGCAGTTAACAAAATCAAAAACAAACAATGCACATGTCTAAAAGTAAAAGTTTTTAATGGCGACAATTTACCCATCGCAAACTGTACATATATAATTTCTGTATATGTGTGTATGTACGTGTATTGTAGTTATCCATATATATATATATATATATATATATAGATAGATAGATAGATATATATAGATAGATATAAATATAGATATATATCGATATATATAGATATATATATATATAGATATATATATATATAGATAGATATAAATATAGATATATATATATATATAGATATATATATAGATATATATATAGATATAGATATATATAGATATATATATAGATATATATATATATAGATATAGATATAGATATATATATATAGATATATATATAGATATATATATATAGATATATATATATATAGATAGATAGATAGATAGATAGATAGATAGATAGATAGACAGATAGATAGATAGATCAATGTGATCAAAACCCATAAGTGTGTGTATTTGTAATATTATTCAAATTATATGAATTAGTAGATTGTAGAAGTAAGATGCTTGATCTTTCATGGTATTTCTCAGGGCAATGGAAATTACTTGAGAGTTTAAAAGTAAAATGCAATTGGTCTTACTGAGTTATATGCTACCAGAAGTGTTTCATTCTTAATCTGAACTCATCTACTAGGAGAGAACTGAATTTATGACCTTTTCTAAAGATATGCACACTTCACACACATTACCTCAGCTAGAATTTGATGTCGATTTTAACTGATTACATTTTCCATGCTATGTATATAATGTTCATGGATATTAATTTTTAAAATTTTAACTGTAAGTATCAAGGTTGCCATGGTAACAAATTTTCATTTAATTTTTTTCACTTATCTTTTGGGTTGCCTGTAAAATTGAAAGAGGCAACAAAATAAAAAACAGGTTTTCATAAGTTCTGCTATCTATCTATCTATCTATCTATCTATATATATATATATACAAGGTGTCCATAAAGGTCGTGTGCACTTTAAAAAATTTATAACTTTATTTGTATTTGTGATGGAAATAGTCTGTAAAAAATGTTATAGAGTTTAATGTACCTAGTTTTAAATATAGTTATTGAATAATTCTTTACCACAAAATTTGCAACAATTTTTAGATAAGTAAAAAATATGAACTGCAAAATCTTATCATCCTTTGTATTGCTAATGATGGAGGACATGTGAAAACTTGAATAAAATTCCAATAAAACCTTAAAAAATATAGATTTACTTCTTTCTAATCCTTTTTACAAATTTTTTCTATCACAAATACAAATAAAGTTACATAATTTTTTTAAAGTGCACACAAACTTTATGGACACTATATATATATATATATATATATTTTTTTTTATTCAGATACTTTAATCCAAGCGGAAAAAGCAGGAAGGTAAATTCCAAAAACCCGATTCTAATTAATATTAAAATTTTATTTTAATATTAAAAAATGATACAGGATGAAAGCTCCATGTAATAAAATATTACAGAGCAAATATAAATTAAATAGGATTAATTCAAGGATGTTGAATGACCATTTCAATATGAAATCCCCACAGGGGATAACACATCACCTCAGCAACAAAAAATCCTTTCTGAAACTGGCTCCAGTTTCAGAAATCTCTCTTAGGGATTTCATGTTGAAATGATCATTCAACTGTTTTGAACAGCAAAATTTATTTTATTTTATGTGTGTGTGTGTGTGTGTGTGTGTGTGTGTGTGTGTGTGTGCGTTTGCGTGTCCAAGTTAAGTTATAAATGTAATGAGATCCAAAAAGCAAGATATGGTAAAAATATAATTTTAAGTTATGTTATATCTATAAGATAAAACACTCAATATCAAACATAGAACGAATATAGATCTAAAAGTGGGCACTGATGTCAAAACCTGTTTCATGTTTAAACACAGTCTTTAGGACCACAGATGCACTACACCTGCATATACTCTGGCCTAAAATTATTCTCCCTATTAAATCACTTTTAATCATGAATATAACATACCTTAAAACTATATTTTATCATATTTAGCAACTGGTGAATATTAGCACACTCTTGTTGCATTTACAACCTAACATGAAAATTGAAAAAATTATATATATTCCTCCATAATTTCTCACTATTCTCAAAGCCAAGGATATAATGTTCTTATATAAAAAAATGGACACAGAAATCAACACTGCATAGGGAGTGTCAATTTCACACTTTAAGTGATCATCAGAACAATGGCCTGATGATCCCTTAAATATGAAATTGCAAATCACTATAACAGTGTTGTTTTTCATTCTGTTTAGATAGATAGATAGATAGATAGATAGATAGATAGATAGATAGATAGATACTGTATACATCTCTCTCTCTCTCTCTATCTATCTGTCTATCTATCTGAGTCTGTTTATTATCTATATATATATATTTATTTATTTATTTATTTCATATATATTTTCTTTTTTAATCATATCACCCCGAGCAAGGCGGTAATGCCACTGATGTGCAGGGGGTTACATAAGAGTGAAGAGATTGGAAAAGAGAAAACCGGAAACCACATCAAAGACAGGAAACAAGGGATGAGCCTCTTCACCTGTTCAATAGATGTGGGTGGAGTGTGAACCAGGTGATAGTTTAGTCTATCTACTCCAATTGAAAAAAAAAAAGTGAGAAGATTAGAAAAGAGAAAACCAGAAACTGTGTCCTAAACAGGAAACAAGGGATGAGACTCTTCACCTGTGGGTTAATATATATATATATATATATATATAGGAAAAACCACTAAAAAGTTGTAAGTTTAAAAAATGTATTTTTTTGACAGTATTTGTTTATTTCTATTATTATATTTGATATTTCAGACCGTCCTCGACCCTTCATCAGAAACAAATGATTTTAAAATTTAAATTAGATACGTATTTTGCAAGAGCGTTCATGGAGAGACTGTTTACATCACGTGAAAAAATCTGTAGCTTTCTGCATCACGTGATGTAAACAATCTCTCCATGAACGCTCTTGCGAAATACGTTTCTAATTTAAATTTTAAAATCATTTGTTTCTGATGAAGGGCCAGGGATGGTCTGAAATATCAAATATAATAATAGAAATAAACAAATACTGTCAAAAAAATACATTTTTTAAACTTACAACTTTTTAGTGGTTTTTCCTATACATATTAAGACAGTATATGTGGATCATCACTATGTATATATATATATATATATATATATATATATATATATATATATATATATATATATTTGACATATATGCATTAAAATATGTACATATTTTAAAATAATTATCTCTTGCTTTAATACCCATGGTACATATCTGACAAATAAGTGTTAACTGATAACAACATTCCTGTACACTGCCTCTTTGTAAAAAGTTTTCATTTTTTATTCCATCTCTGAAGAATTTTCATCTTTAACTCAATCTCTGAAGAAACTTTAATAAAAGTGAGGCATGTTAGATTGAGATACATTTCCTACTTTGTTCTTTATTTTTTCTATCATATATATATATGTATGTGTGTGTGTGTGTGTGTGTGTGTGTGTGTGTGTGTGTGTATGACAAATATATATATATGTATATATACTGCATGTAATATATGTATATATGTGATATTTGAGTGGATATTTTGTAGTTTAAATAAACACCCCATTTTTATTTTAAACAGTGTGTCTTTCATAAAATAACAAATAAAGTGAGTAAGAAAAATGTTGGATTAAAAATAAATCTTTGAAAATATATTTTAATTACTTAAATACTATTTTTATGGATACCCATATTTCAGTAGATGCTCTGTTTTTTATTTATTAAACAGTCAAACTGTTTTATTATCCTCTACAAGTCTGAAGAAAAGTTTGAATATTCAAGAAATCCTATTAGAAAAATATGCACTTCTGATAGGCTACAGAGAATCTAATGGCCGAGCAAAGCTGAAATAGGGCTTTTAAACAGAGATTTCTCCCTATTCTCAAAATATACATTTCTGCTTAGTTTTGTATCCTAATGTAAACAAAGCATTTTTTTGGAACGTTTTTTTTTTTCATTTATTAATACAACATTTTTTAGTTACTTAAACATTATTTTTAGTGAATAAAAAACAGAGCATCTCTACACAAATATGGTTATCAACTAATAATAGTGTTTACGTAATTACAATTGCAATTAGAGTGATAAATGAAAAAATACATTCATAAAAATATATATTTATATATATATATATCCCTTGTTAAGTGTTGATGTTGTGAAGCATTTGTTGCTCTATTTTGATAATCTGGGCATCGAGCACTTTACCGAGTAGGTAGGTGTTTGCCTTTTGGTCTTTCTGTCCTTGTTCAAGTGTTAGGTTTCTGGCAAGTTGTCTGTTGGTCACACCAACATAGTTGATTTTTATTTCGTATAATATATATATATATATATATATATATATATAGGGAAGGTCTGCCGGTTATGCTACTACAGTCGAAAAGGTCAAAACCTTAGTAGCCTAACCATCTGATCTTCCCTACCTAAATATCTAAATGCTCTACTTGTTAAATCTTCTTCTTCCTTCAAACATGTATTGAACACTTTCTAATACAACTGTTTACTGGTCTAATTTAAATCTGACCTATAATAGTATATATATATATATATATATATAGTCATCCGCAGATAGATCTGTTTCACTGTACCACAGATCATCAGTAGGGTTAGACATCCGATTGCTTCTAGCTAAGATTGAAACCTGACCGAATTGACATCAGCCAGTGATTCTACCACTGAGCCATGGGTGCTCAGTTGAAGGTGGGCTTTTACACCAGTAACTGAGAGTGTTCAAATTCCTTACTGAATGAATGATATATAAATATACATTTAATATATATCAAAGCAAAGACTCTCATTAATCAACCACTTCAGAAACACCCCAAATAAATTCCAACGGTCATAGACTTATTCCCCTACCTCGCTAACCCCCACCAACACCTCTAACTAAACACTCTCCCCCAAAAAATTCCAACTGTCAACGAAATATCACCCTATCACTAAACGCCAGCCAACACCTCTAACAAAACTAAATAAATATAAAGGAAAAGGATTTCCAGTACTTTACACATCGACTGATGAGACATTGGGGCTTCAATGCTGAAACAAACGTACCTTCGCAATTATATATAGAACAATTATGTACATGTTCTAAAATATAATTTATAATAAATATTCACAGCTCTATATATTATATATCAAGCACTGTTTTAAATTAATGTTTTGGACGTTGTAAGAATTCTTCATTCTGTATTTACTCGGATATATATATATATATATATATATAAATCTAAACTTATTTATAAATGGAACTTTGTGTGTGTGTGTGTGTCTGTGTGTGTGTGTATCCATTACCTATAGACTCCAAAACGGCTGAACCGATTTTCTTGAAAATTTACACAGTTGTTCTATAAGCATCTGCGAGTGTTCTTAGCTAGGTTTTGTGTCGAGGTACCCCTGATAAATATTGAAAATCGATAATCAAAAAATTGGGTTATAGAAGGAGTGGTCCAATTTTAATCAAATTTGATACACTCATAGACAAAGACATAAGAAATGATATTCAGAAGTTTCAAGGTTGCAGTTCTTACAATAGTGCAGAAAATTTGATATTGATACCAGGAAATCAAAATTTGACTTACATCCATTCATTTTTCTTTCAGTCTACAGTTTCGCTTTAACTGGAAACAACTATTGCTTTTTAGTCTTTCGTGCCAACATCCAAAGAGTCTGAGCTCCAGGACCATGGATTAATTTTAAAGCTTTCATTACACCCGAGCAATGCCGGGCTATACTGCTAGTATATATATAAATCCAGGTGAAGAGAATCAACAGTTCTACAATATTGAGTTTTTCGGCATTTACTCTTTTTATAAAAGTGCTATTGTGTATTTCGAGAGCAATCTCACTTTTATGCAAGTTTTGTTAAAAATGTTTTTTATGAAATTTTTCATGTGATCTTATATTTTCTTTTCAGAACAAAAGTACTTGGATAATTCTTATATAAAAAGAAAAAAAACTTAACCATATCACCTTGTCTGTCATTTGTAACAAAACTTGCATACATATATATGTTGGGGGAGGGGGTGCATGTGTGTGTGTGTGTGTGTGTGTGTGTGTGTGTGTGTGTGTGTGTGTGTTCACAAGTGTGTGCAGACATTACCCTCTGAGCATAGACAGCAACAATTTCTTCTTAGGCAAACTGTAAATATTCCTATCATTTTCTGACAACCCCTCAACTCAACCAAACCAGCTACAAATTTTTAATTAATATTTCATGTGCATTCATAATTAATATTTCACCACAATTCAAACTGACATAATATTAAACTGCTAATTATATGTTTAAGTCTTTCTCCTCGTTTCCTTATTTTTAATTAGTTTGTCATTATCGTACAAGTTGATCTTATTATTTCTTACATATGTATATAAAACTGTAGAAATCACAAATGAATATTGATGATATAATTAAAAACACTTCTCTTTAGGGATTTTTTTTTCTATATTCATATCCAATGTGCTTCTCTTTCGTTCCAAGCAGTTATTTACCAATTTTTTTTCACCCTATTTGTTGATGTCATTTTTAAGGGTAGCTTATCTTAATTAGTTATCAATATCTTTTCTCACTGTCTTTATATCAAAATCAACTTAGAAAATTATATTTGTCCATGACAGATTTGCCTTAAAGCAAATACCATATAAAATTTGATTTCATAAAGACTTTGGAAAAAGAAAAATTAATATCATGGCTAAAGTGGATTTAGTTAATTTTTTGTGGAATGTACAAAGAATCTTTTCCCATTTTTTTTATTTTTTTTATTTTTTTTTTTTTTGTGAAATTCAAAATTAAGAGATGCAGAAAGAATTTTTTAAGAAGCATCATAGATATTTGAATCTAGGATTTTGAGCAGGATTGAAATGAAATGGAAAATTTATAAAAGGGAAAATTTTAGCTTAAGGTCTAACCTTAAGGTCTTTTTTAGTTTAAGGTATAACCTCAAGGTCTTTTTTAGCTTAAGGTCTAACCTTAAGGTCTTTTTTAGCTTAAGGTCTAACCTTAAGGTCTTTTTTAGCTTAAGGTCTAATCTTAGCAGAATCTTTTGTTTAAGATTAATTTATGATTGTTTTTACACCCACTCTTACGAGTGAGTGGGGTCATGGCCTGAGGTGTGTTTGCATTTGGATAGGAAGTCAACGCTATAAATTTCCAAGCCACCTTGGCTCTTCTATTTGGAATTACTCAAGTATCAGAGTTTTATCATGACCCAACACTTTTAACAATTAAGAGGTACTGCTTCGGTGACTAGAGCTCCTAGAGCTGGAACAAAATTTATAAATACTTAGGGTTGCTTATTTATTTATTTATTTATTTTTTATATAATTAAAAAATATTTAATTGTACTTTGCCCCCGCTCCCTCTCTCTCTCTCTCTCTCTCTCTCTCTCTCTCTCTCTCTCTCTCTCTCTCTCTCTCTCATCACTTGAGGTGTGTTTAATTGAAGAGATTCCACTTGGATAAATCGTCAAGAATATAAATTGCCCAGCCACCTTGGTATTTCCATTAAGAATTACTCCGGCATTTGAATTTGTGTTCCCTAGGGGAAACCTTATAGGGAGACGTGGAGAGCCATGATTGCCTACGTCCTGAAGGGACAGGGCACATAGAAGAAGAAGAAGGGGAAACCATCATTACATCTGATGTGATTTAAAACACCAAGTAGGACTCCTGATCAAGCAAAGCCCAGATAGTGCTTTTGAATCACAGTTTCCTCTATGAGACACACGTTCGAATCAAGCTGGTGAACAAATATTTTTCTAACAAGATTTCTCGATTATTCAACCCATATATTGTTTAAAAATAAAAACAGAGTATCTATTCAAATATGAGTATCCATTAAAAATAAGGTTTAAACAAATAAACTAAAAATGTATAATTTCATCAATACACACACACACACACATATATATATATGTATGTATGTATGTATATATTGTTTAATAATGAAAACAAAGTATCTATTCAAATATGAGTATCCATTAAAAAAATGACGTTAAACAAATATATATATATATATATATATATATATATATATATATATATATATATATAATAAGATCACATGAAAAATTACATAAAAGCTTAACCATGATACCCTGTCTGTTATTTTTAATGAAACTTGCATAAAAGAAAGATTTCTGCCCAAATATCTACACACACATATATATGTATGTATGCATACATATACATATTTATCTATATATCTACATACATACATACATACATATATATATATATATATATATATATATATATATATATATATATATATAAAATGCCTAAGCCACCCTGTTTGACACATAGATTTCTGATGATCACTAAATAACATAAATATGATTATAAATGATTAACTTAATATTACAACTACAAATAAAATCAAATTTTAAATGAATGATATATATATATATATAAGTCTGGATGAATCAATAAACTGAATATTATTCGTTTTCTTCCTAAACTAAAACTTCATTGCTAGATTTTGGTGTTTGTTGCATAGAATCAAATTCAGTATTACCAGAGACTTTAACAATAATTCTGTTCATTCTTGCATTAATTAAGAACAGTTTTCATTATCTTCCAGGGACCCCTTTTCTTTGTTGACTTAATACATTGAGATTTTTCCTCTTTCCTTATCAACAAAACTATCAAATAATACGTGTTTAAATATGCTTCGAAATAAATCACAAATATGCATCTGGATGAATTGTTATACATGTTATGTAAATAATTTATGTATGTAATTATCTTAATGATTCTGAACATTTAGTCGTATTTTTGTTTTTATCTTTTTCATGCAAGCTATTATATAATGTCTCATGAGTAATTGGAATCTGGAAATGAACCAAGAAAATAATTCTGTAATCAAAATATTTTGCATTATATCTAATGAGCTTCATATGATTTTGAAAATGCATTCCACTTAGAAATTTTTTGTATAATTTTCCAAGATACCCTACTAACTCCCACCCTCGACCACAATTAAAAGACAACCTTAAGCTAACAAGGACCTTGTCACTTGCATACTAAAGTCGTTTCAAAAAGGACAGGTCTGTATAATTTTCATCAAAATTAAAGAATTGATTTATTTTTTGCCTTGAGAGAAAGGGTATTATGTTTTAATAGGTTTTTTTTTGTCAATTTTGATTGCATTGAAATAAAGCTGTTAATTTTACATGTGTTTTATATAAATTAAATGTTAGCTTTTTATAATGCCGTATCCCTTCAGAGCATCGGTTATCATGACTGTTGGCAAGTTCCATTTCTTTATTATCTCTGAACTGTATATATTCTTGGGAATACTCTATAGTTCAAAGTTGTCTTTCTTTTAGACTTGTTGATACACAAGGCTACAGAACCCATTCTACCCTGTTATTTAATCCATAACATATTTATATAATGTATCTAAAATATACTTACAGTATATGTTTACATAATTTACTTACAATAAGTGTTCACAAAATGTATTTACAAAATGTTTTACATATAGTTCAGCTGGGTAAGAGGATTCAAAATGAATATTATACATGAGTCTCAGGAGTGTATCCTCCCAGCCATTACCTCTCTTACAGGAAGGGAGTGGGGTTATTATGCAGTACCTGAGATGTCCCCAGAAAACAATGTGCCAAAAGAGTATTAACTACCAAATCCTATTTTAACTTCACCCTTGGGTCACATTCTACACCAATTGGGCAGATAAAGACCTATAAGTTGGTATAATGTGTTTATATAAATGTGTTTACATCAGATGTTTATAATGTTTCCAATTTTTTTCAATATATGTTTACATAATATATTTATATTATGCGTTTATATATGTTTACAAAATATGCTTACATAAAGCTTAGAATACGTTCATGTGTTTACAATATGTGTGCACAATGTGTTAACATTATATGATTATATAATGTGTTTATTTTATATGTTTATATCATATATTTATATTTGTGGCATATATATGTTTACATTTTTTATCATTTCACCCCAAGATTTGTTTATATAATGTGTTTATAATATATGTTTAGTGTTTACAGTATGCTTGCACAATGTGTTTAGAATATGTTTATGTAATTTGTTTACAATATGTGCTTCCATAATGTGCTGCAAGTATGAGTTTAAAATGGATTCAAAATATCCTATGATTGCTGGGGTTCTCGTTGTTTTATGGTATTTATTGGTACAATAGGGGTAACGTGGTTACTCCGATCTCCTCTCTATAAATAAACAGCAATTTGTGTTAGATACTAAATACAAATTCATAGATATTAACATTTGTGGTAAAATAAGTTATGGCATAAAATGGCACACCGGTCTCATATTTGAATTCTGTGTAATCTTTAACAAAACAGTTCATACGTACTTTATT
The DNA here is from genome assembly GCA_037127315.1 of Ascarosepion bandense. NCBI lineage: Eukaryota > Metazoa > Mollusca > Cephalopoda > Sepiida > Sepiidae > Ascarosepion > Ascarosepion bandense. The sequence continues at coordinate 330,664 of JBBBDQ010001851.1, forward strand.
TTATATTCAGAAGGAATTCTTTTTAGAATTTGGTGTTTTGCAAAACAGAAAATGCAAATTTATATCTACATATACTACTTTGTTATGTACAATATGTATGATATATTATATATATATATATATATATATATTATGTGTGTATGCTTACATATACATATAGGAATTTTATAAAATCTCCTTATACAAAAGTAGTTTTATCTATTTCAAGACATTTGTTGAATTTTTTGGGTCACAAATTTATTCACTGTTTAATGTAATGACTTGATCTTTCTTTCTTATGCACGTGCAAAAGAAATCAGATCTACCATTCTCGAAGATACAGCATATTCTTTCTTTTTTTTATTATTTATAATGTTTTTCTCAGAAATAACAGAAAATGTTTGATTTGTGAGAAACAAAAGTTTATAGGAGAAAAAGCAAAAAGTGAATTCCAAATACTCGACAAGCATTGTTGTTTTTATTTAAGAAACTATTTCGGAATATCAATTTGTTGTGATTCTTGAGAAATGAATATACATAGGCAGATTATTCCAGAAAATATTCTTCTTATCAATAAAATAAGTCTAGAACCAAAACTTTTTTTGTTTTTTAAATAATTCTTTCATTTGCCATTCATTTTGATTGATGTTCATTTTTCACTTTCTGTGGTTTTGTTCCTCTGCAAATAATTTATTCTCCCAAATCTTATATTAATAATTTGCTTAAGCAATGAAATATTGTATGAAAAAAAATATGTACTTCTGTATTCATTGATATATATATATATATATATATACACACAGAGTTAAATATGTAATCAAATACATAATCAGATATTAATGTACATATTGTGGTTGCTATTGTTGATACTGTCAACTCCCCTTAATGCATTGCAGGGTGGATGTGAATGTATGTATAAGCAATAAATATTCATAAAAGAAATATATTTTGTATATACATACATTACACGCTCTCATTAAAAAGCTTTTCCTCTTTGTTTCATTATCTCCACACACACACACACACACACACACACATACATGCATACACACACACATACATTTGCATACACACACACACACACACACACACATATAGACTTCAATATAAACATGCTGGAGCAAACGTTTGTTTCTCCTATAAAGAGGGATGCAGAAATTAATGAAAACATTTTTGGGGTTCTTGAATCCGATTTCAATCTTTTTTAATACAGAAGAAAATTTAAAAATAACAATTTTTATATCTAGGTTTGGTTATTTTCTACTTAGTAAATTTGAATTTGTCAGATTAAACCTTATTCTTTAGCTACAATGAAGTTACATTTTTGTGTTGTTAATTCTTCAAATTTAGGCAAACAATTTCAATTCAGGCAAAAAATAACGATATAAAATACATACAGAGTGCGATGGATAAATTGTCGTCTAAATGACACAAAAATGCAAATAACACTGATGCCTCATATTTACCAAAATTACACAAAAATATTTTGAAATAATAAACAGTCAATTTATTCAATAAAATTATCATTGCCTTCCTTCACGGCTTCCACACTGCTTCAGAATATCCTGCAGCTCTTCTGGTTGGTATCCTTGTTCAAATTGGTAAATACTGTCTTAATCTTTGCCTTCAGTTCATCTTTCATATTACAAAAAGTTTTTGTTGGTCTCTCACTCAACTGCGCCCCATACATAATAATCAATAGTGTTGCAGTCTGGAGAGTTAGGTGGCCAGATGTAAAGGCTGGTGACGGCACAGAAATTGTCTGAAAGCTATGACTGTGTTCCTTCTGCTTGTCTGGCATGGTGCAGAGTCCTGTTGCCAGTTGTAGGCTCTTCTAGCAGCCACCCTCTTAACCCAG
>JBBBDQ010001851.1:335000-370000 GCA_037127315.1 Ascarosepion bandense
ACAAATATTCTATAAATGTATAATATTATATATATATAATTCTATAAATGTATAATAATAATTATATTGTATGTATTTTGGCAGCATTTTTTCATTAATGCAGGTTTCATTGAAACACTTCTGAGAAAAACGCTACAAGAAAATAATAAACAGAAACTAAAAATCCTCAAAGCAATCTACATTAAACAATTTAAACCTGGTTTGAATACAATCAATTTCGATATTTCCAATAACGTACTCAAATGCCTGTAATCAGATCAGGGACCACAACGCCACTATTTTGTCACTGTCTTCGGCCATCCGCCACGGTAGGGATGGACTTATATTTTCAATTTAATTCTCTTTATTGTTAATAGCTTAAATGTTCTATGTTTACTGTGTGTTAATATTTACTCTTTGATAATGGCTTATGTGAGCCGAAAGCTTAGACCCGATAAAAAAATCAACAATTACTGTGATTTTTTGTTGTCTTTCAACGATATCACCATCAAGTATATCAGTCGGTATGAACGGATCCTACACAAAATTAATAGACAAAACTTGTCTATATTATTCAATGAAACCTGCATTAATAATAATTATATATATATATATATATATATATATATATATATATATATATATATATATTATACATTTATAGAATATTTATGTAACAAATATTACAATTGTATTTGAATATTATCATGCATATATATAATAATCTCTTCTCTAACCATAAGTCACAATTTATGTTTGCCTTTACATAAATATGCCTGTAATTATATAGACAAAAATTAATGTACTTGATATGCCCCCTACAACAAACAACCCATTCATACAAGTGTCTCTAAAAATATTTTATGCATATAGATGTTTGCATCTTATTTGTACTCATCCTTATTTGTTTATAAAATCTTTTCTCAAAAGAAAGAGAAATAAAATTTTTTAACAGAAAGCTTAAACTCTTTTTTATTTAATTTGTTTGCATCAAATTTTGAATATAAAATAATTTTAATATTTTTTATTCCTAAGAATCAATGACCTTAACAAAATGTAAAAATTAAAATTCCCTCACAAATATTCATTTCTAATATTTGATTATATACATAAATATACATAAAAACAGAAAAAATACTTATAAATAATGATAAGTTGCAAGAATATATATAAACTTTGTTTTATTTACTTTTATAGACTCACAGGGAAAAGTCTTTGTTTATTTTTCCAAAACTTGTAAAATTAATGAATATGCAAATGGTGTTTTCATGAAGAATTCTACTTTGTTAAAAAAAAATCAATCGATAAAGTACCATTTCTTCTTTATTTTTCTTCCTTTATTTCTTAAAATTGTTATTTTTGAAAACTATTCCAAATTTCATGTATAGAAAAATTTATATATTATTCCAAAAATGGAGTTTTTTTAGAAAAAAAATGTTTCATATGAAAATAAATTATCTTTTATTTTTTTATTGTCAAAACATTATGAGAGTAGATATAAATATGACTGACATTTTGATAGGAATCTTTTTGCTTACAAAATTTACACTGTTCACCTTTTATATTTTACAGAAAATATTATACAAGAACTTCATGTTTTATTCTTATTTTTATGAAAATATTTGACTAGAATAGCTGACAAAAACAAGATTTTTTCTAACAGTAAATGTATAAATCTTTCCCTCTTGCATAATTACAAATTACTTATACTAAAATATAGAAAATTTTTATGATGTAAACAAAAATTTGAAAAAATAAATACATTTCAAATGATTTTCAGGAGAATTAGTTTTCTTTATTTTTGTATTTTGGGGCATTTTGTACTATAAAAGACAGACATAAAATAATCTCTATTAATTGAATGCAACAAAAAAGTTAAATATATTCTGATTCGTATTTATTATTTTTAGATTTATTTCCATAAAGATGTTATATAATCTGTCAAAGAGATGTTGAATAATTTCATGAAATAATTTTTTAAAGTTGATTTTTTTTAAATAAAAAAATGTAGATTTGCTTTGCTTTCTGTAAATTAATGATTATAAAATTATTATAATATTATATTATAATATATTATAATATAATATTATAATATTTTATCATAAGATATTAATCATGTACCCTCAAAAAGTAAAACATTCAGTTTAGAAATAGAAAAAAATTATTTTTATAAATCTATCAGTTACATTAGATATTTTCAAAAATTTCAAAAATAACATTCTACCCTTGAAGGGTATTGTTCTTGAAATATAAATGTAGATAAAGTTTAAAAAGAATAAATTTACCCTTAAGATTCACAAAAAAAAGGGATTTTTATAATAATCTAATTATTATTATTATCAATTGTCTATAATTCTTAGCAAGTGGACATAGGTTGGTGAAATGTACAAAGTGCATAACTTTCTGAACAATTACTTTCAACTATTCTTCATTTATACAGACTTTTGTAATAAATGCTGAGATTTCAATAATTGGGAACAAAAACCATAATTACAAATGTAATTCTTTTTTTTCAAAATTATGTTATGTATACTATAAGATGATGTCATGCAAAATATAATCAATTTTTTCTCTGTGCTAAATATATTAATCAGTTGTTAAATTGATTCATAATCTTGTTTCTTTGCTTGAAGAAGATTTTAAACAATTTTAGGTTTTCAATTTTAAGAAGTGCATCAATAATCTTACACCTTTTTTTATAAACAGAGAATGTCAAAACTTTCCTGACCAGTGGTTTTTAATCAAATTTTAACTAATGAAAAATTATATGTTTTACTTTTATACATAGGTAGGTATATATCAATAAGCCTAATGATGATGAAATAAACTTTATTTTGTACAAAATATAATTTTCAGCATAATCTTCTTTATCAATCAATTCAATAAAAGATTAATTACGTAGACCAAATATGCCAGCATAAAATGAATGATATGAAATATCCAAACTAAGTATGTAAGAGAAAAACCAGCAGGAGGTTTAAATTGTTTATTTTATATTCTGTTACCAGACAAAGAAAATCTTGTAAGTTTATTTAAGTTCTTCTAATGTAAATACAGTTATTCTTTTCTAGAGGCAGGGGCAGGATCTTGGAGGAGGACAGGAACTGTCCATAATTATTATTATCCCAACCACTTTTGGACAATTTTTTAGCCACTTTTAAAGAGTTCTTTGTTCATCTGTTTTTTAATTATTGTATTCAAAGGTGTATACTGTGGAGGTAGTATTAATAAATTAAATATGTCACATTCAATATATATATATATATATATATATATATATATATATATATATATATATGGGTTGAAGGGCAGATACATAACTGAAAAATATTTTTCAAAAAAATAATAATGGTTTTATTGCTGTAGACTTTTGTGTGTGTAAATTGTAATAAAAAATTACATTAAGCTCTACTTTGTATCAAGCACTCTTTATAAAAGTAAATGCTTGAATAGTTGGTTTTAATCTACCTGTTCTTTCACTTTCTTATAATGATATGTATATATATATATATATACATATATATATATAGGAAAAACTGCTAAAATGTTGTAAGTTTAAAAATGTATTTTTTTGACAGTATTTGCTTATTTCTATTATTATATTTTATATTTCAGACCATCCTCGGTCCTTCATCAAAAACAAGATTTTTTTGCTATTTTTTTTTGTTATATTTCAGTGCAATTATTTAATGACACTCATGAATTACAATTTCAAGCGGCAGTTTATTTACTGAATTTAACAGCACTTGATTTACATAAAACACAAAGTACCTAAAAAATAAACTGATAATAAAATCTCATTAGTTTCAATGAATTAACTTAAACAACAAGCACATTAACCCAAGAACACTAACCATGGGTATACAGTACCCAGCACAAATGACGCCATTTTAATTACAATTTAATTACAATTTTTAGTACCTGATTTTATTACCTAAATAATATGTTTTTCAGTTCCTATTAATGTATCTAAAAGCACAAAGTTTGAAGTGCCTGCATGTAAAATATTTTAAATAAAGATTTATATTTAATATTTTTTTGATATTTTCAAAATCGGGTATGATATACCCATAGTTAGCAATGGTATAAATTTTATTTATGGTTAATGTTCCAAGGTTAAGTCAACACACATATACATTTTGAAGCAGTTAATGAGATCATTGATTGCATGTATACTTACATTTCTGGGTGTGATGAAAAACTACATCTGGCAGCAAGGCTTTTATCCGAGTGATTGGAGATGCTGAGGAGCATACAATAACCTCTTTGATTGGTGTTGTTCCCAGAATGTGGTAACACCTGGTAAGGTCTAAGCTATGGGCAAATAGGGAACCCCCAAGCTAAAAGAAAACATTAAGAAAATATAAAAGTCCACTTTTATATATATATATATATATATATATAAGCAATACATTTTATATAAAAAAAATTACTAACAATATCAATTGATATTAAAATGATCAACAATACATATTTTTGGAATTGAAGGCATACAATTACATTCAAAATATTTTGATTTCGTTATTAAATAACCCATAACTGTTGATATGCCACTAGTATATATATATATATATATATATATATATATATATATATATATATATATATATATATATATATATATATATATTTGTGCATTTAGGTAGCAAATTTTCTTTTAAACATGTCAGATCAAATAAATTGCAAACATAATGTCTGCTTATTTTTAATAAAATCCATTCATACTCACATATAATCTTTTGCGTATTACAATTGAAAGAATATCAGAAATGAGCTTTAACATTGACAGATGTTATTATCATTCATTTCTCAAGGTACCCAAGTACTTTTAATCTCTTTCCGAGACCATCTTCAGTGGGGTAAGTTATGGTAACAAAAAATAATAGCAATTTGTCAATCATTATATTTGAAGCAGAAAAAGAATGTACAGTAATTTTTAGGAACGTAATTTTTTGCGGTTTATTTTTTTACTATTTTTATTTTCTTTATTGTTTTCCCATCTTTTCTATCCTCTTTAGCTTGTACAAAAAATTTTCAAAAAATAAAGGGCAGTGAGATTGTTTTTTCAATGTCGAAACAAAATTATAATTTGTACATGTTCTAATCTATAACTTATAATATATATATATATATATATATATATATATATATATATAATTTGGAAACAAGTTATTTCCACAATCTAGGTTTAGTATTTTTTTTTTTTTACTAAATGAAAGATTTTTTAGTAAATGAAAGTTTTTTTGTTTGTTTTTACTGAATGAAAGATCAGAATTAATGTCCTGATGTAATCACACTTATAAATACATCTTAGGGTCATACAAACCTGAATGAAAGTGTTTAAAGATGATTAAGTAACTCCTCCCTAATTTTGAAAATTGTTGGTTGTTTATAACTTCCAGTTGTACATTTGTAAAAATCCCTGTTGTATATTCAAACATGTTGAAAAATCAGTTGTTATAAATTGCCTGAAGATACCAAAAGGTTGAAACCTAGGTTGCAGAAATAACTTGTTTCCAAATGAAAAATATTCAAAAGCTCTACAATATATATGTATTGAGCATTTTTAATACAATTGTGTACTGGCTTAATTTAATTATGACCAAAAACTGATTAACAATAATTATTAATATATATATTTATATATAACCAAGTATAGGGTAGGTATGGATGAAATAAAATTCAGTATTCAAAAAAACACTATCCTTAAAAAAGTGGTCAATACAAAGCAGAGCGAATAATATTTATTTAGAATATATATATATATATATATATATATATATATATATATATTAGAGAAAATTTTCAAAATTCTAAAGGTGTCGGATGTACATTTTGACATAGGATCTCTACTAGAGATTCTATGTCCAGCGACATTGTTTTTTTCCAAATGGCAAGGTCCTGGGGTAGAGTGTGGAGGGGTTTTTGGTTAACAATGGTCACAAAGTAGAACAGGACAGAGTTCATATTTTATATAGATAGACAACTAAATGAGTTAAATTACTTTTTAAGGTTAAGATTTTGGGCTGTTTGAAGAGGTGTATTTAGGCGAGAAGGAATGGGTTTTAATATAAGATTTTAAAAATTTTTATTTGAGTTTATTTGATTAAACCTTTTAGGTAGAAGCGAGCTAAATGCCAATTACAGGAAGTTATCAGTTTAAAAATTATTAGAGAAAAAAAAATATTAGAGAAAAAAATATTAGAGAAAAAAAATATTAGAGAAAAAAAATATATATAGATATATACATATAACCAAAAATAACCAAAATATATATAGATATATGTGTTAACCAAGGAAAAAGGGGTTTAGTAAAAGAATCCATATTTTCTAAAGATAGGCATATATATATATATATATATATATATATATATATATATATATATATATATATATATATATATATATATATATGAGTTATTTTTAAAGAGTTTTGCCGGTGTGCTATCCAACCTCAACCCTATCAGTCTAATCTCGATTTCACTTACTTTCTCACTGTGATGTGACCGCCCTCTGTCTTTTCTGCAAATATTTTCATGGAAACTGCGCTGACTGGTTTTTTTCCTGGTGACCTGACCATATGAATTTAAGCATGCTACTAGATTAGCATTTAGGTCCCATTCTTGACTGTTGAAATAGTTAAATATGACCACTTTTATTCAATCAGTTTCTTTTTCTTGCACTTCCTGCATTTACTTGCGTTTACTTCCTTCCCTGATAGCTACAAAAAATTTAAATGCAATATCAATTGCCATCTTCTATCTTCTTGAATGCCGTTAACCTTTTATTCTTTCTTCAAAACCCCCTGTACCCAGTGTTTTCTCTCACTGTAACCCTCTGCGCACTCATGGTGGTCCTGCCTTGCTTGGGGTGAAATCATTAAATAAAAAAAATAAAAATAAAAATAATCTAACCTCAGTTTCTTAATTTGATTGTTTATAAGCCATGTTCCTTAAATTTAATATTGCAGTGATATTTTTATAGTATAATATATATTAAATATTAACATAGTATAATATTAATATTTAATATTAGTGTATGATGGTTCTATGCTAAGTCCATACACTGGTAATCTTTATTAACCAATCAGATTCTTCAATGTTGCATATAAAATCCAGAAGATATTTTATGGGATATTTCTTTTTTATTTTATTTTATTTTATTTTTTTTATAAAAGTGGGAGGGCTCTTCTAAATTATTATTGAGTCTGTAGACTCATATTATGACATTTTCAAGATTTTTAAAATTTTAGAACCCTTAAAAGGTTTCAATGCAGTAACAGAGATACTAGTTTGTAAATAATAATCAATATGCAAAAATGATAACCATTGCTTTGGAAGTAAGACAAAAGAGAAGCCATATTTTTCATTATTTGATTTTAAATGATTCCATTTATGACTTTAATTTTATTTGAAATAGGTTTTATAAAAATGACCAAAATTCAATTTTCAGTGACATTTATATATAAAAATTTATTCCGTTAACTTTCTTGTTTTATTCTTTTTAGAATCATGTTTCATATTTTATGAGGTACTTTTATATATATATATATATATATAATATATATATAATTATATATATATATTGTGTGTTATTATTTTTTTATTGCATTTACATCAAATAAGTAAGTTTGTTTCGTGTGTGTGTGTGTGTGTGTGTGTGTGTGTGTGTGTGTGTGTGTGTGTGTGTGTGTGTGTGTGTGTGTGTGCAGATCTTCTATTATTACATGGTGGGATAACAAATATGTTGGAAACAAATACAAAAAGAATCTAAACAGAATTGGTTGAACACATTTATGAAAAATTATTTTTTCTAAATTTTAAATCTGCAGAGTCTCTTGTTCGTGCACATAGACAGTCGCATTAACATCAACAAACCTGATGAAGCCCTAAAGGACAAAATGTGTCACATGAAACCTTTCCTCAAAGAAAGAAGAAATTAATAAAAAATATATTTTTGCATTTTTCTTCCTGGATGAAGAATTAAGAGATGTGTGAAAAGAGTTGGCTAATTTGACAGACCTTGTAATTTACCTAGGAATTTACTTTTTGTTAGGGACTCACTCTCTCTCTCTCTCTCTCTCTCTATATATATATATATATATATATATATACTTTTCTCATTCTTTCTCTCATTTCTCACTTTCTCACTCTTTCTCTTTCTCATTCTCTATCTCTATCTCTCTCACTGTTTTTCTCCCCCCCTCTCTCTCTCTTGTTTTCTCCTTCTCTGCCTCTCTTTCTTACTCTCTGTCTCCCTTTCTCAGTCTGTTTCTGTCTTTCTTGCTCTCTCTTGTTCTCTCTCTTTCTCATTCTCTCTTTCTCTATCTGTCTGTCTGTCTGTCTGTGTGTCTCTCTCTCTTTCTTGCTTTTTAAATATCATGTTCCTTCAGGACATAACTGATCATGCTTTTCTTTAATATGCATCACCTGCAATGATTTCTTGGGAAATAGTCTCCTGCAAATGTCTCCCTAATTCTGAAGTCATAATAACTTATTTCAGAGTGGCTGCCATCTAAGCCTCGAGAGCCCAGTCTAACCTGCTATTTAATCTTACAGTGGAAGGACAGGAGTGTGAAGTGAACACAACAGGCTAAGCTTTGAATTTTGAACTCAGTTTGTCAATTTCACTACCCACGCTTCCCTACTGACCAAAAACAAAATAGAAAACAAGTTTGTTTTTTTTAATAGAGAAGAAATAAAAAAAAGCTGGAATTTTTTCCCATTTAACAAATGCCTATTTTTACATTTAGCTTTTTGGCTCTTGTTATTATAACAAATATTAATTGGAACTGAAATTTTGATTATGATCATTTATTTATTAAATTTTAATATTATCTTGTTGCTATTTCTTATAAATCTTTTTAGGTACTAACAAATAATCTCTTCAGTGTAATCTCTAAGAGAATTGAACTGATTGTAGGAAATTAGATGAAGACTGCTGTTGCTCGACTCAAAGAGATTATCACCATAAAATATGCAACTGAATAATAATAATAATAATAATATCTGACCAGGTGCTTCTGCTATTTATCTGATGGTCCTTGACAAGATCCAAAGAAGAATCTGCAATGTAACTGATCCTGACTTGACATCTCGACTTCAGTCACTTTCACACCAACATGACGTGGCCTTCTTTTTTTCTACAAATATTTTCATGGCAACTGTTCTGATGATCTATTTTACCCTGGTGCCCCAACCACATGAATTTAAGCACACTACTAGATTGGCATCTAGGTCCCACTCTTTTACTATTGAAATTATTAAATGTAACCCTACTTCTACTCAAACAGTTTCCTTTCTCACACTTCCCACCTGTGGAACTCCTTGCATTTTACTTGCTTCCCTGATAGCTACAATCTCCAAAAATATCAACTGCCATTTTCTATCTTCTTGAATCCAGTTCATCTTTTATCCTTTCTTCAAAAGCCCCTGGATCCAGTCTTTTCTCTCATTGTGACCCTCTGTAAACAAGTGCAATATTTTGTTATTAACAATGATGATAACAAAATAAAAACAACAGCAATAAAAATGCTAAGAATAATAACAATAATAACAACAATAATAATGGCAACAACAACAATAACAAAAATAGCAATAATAATAATAATATTAACAATAATAATAATAATTGTAACATAGCAACAAAGGAATTTGAAAAACTGTCAAAATATAAAAACCTGGAAATTGAAATAGAAAAAATGTAGAAATTGAAAACAAGTATCGTACCAGTGATAGTGAGTGCACTTGAAATAATAAAAAATGGAACAAAAAACACTTTAAAGAATCCGTGGAAACCCCAGCTTAAGATATATACAAAAAAATTGTTTTGTTAAGTACAGCCCACACACTAAGGAGAATTTTGTCTATGTAACGCTAGGGATGATAGGGAGATATAAAAAAAACATGAAATGGAGCCATAACAATACACCACGATCTGCCTTATGTCTTCCTGCAGACTTGGTAGGTAGTGCGACCATAGCAGAAATAGAATTATAATGAAAAATGACATAATGATAATAATAAATTTACTATGTAATAATGTGTCTATTTAAAATCTTACTTTTCAGAATACTTCCAAATGAAAATGTATTGGTGAAAAACTTATTAAAAAACATTCAAATTAATTTCTTTATAAAATATAACAGATATTTTCTGCCATTGGTTGGTAGACAATTATATTGAAAGATAAAAAACAAATATTTTAACCACTGAAATTTTTTGATTATCTTCATCAAAATTTTATAAAAGTCAATTTTTAATCCCTGTTCATAAATGGAAGAATGTAAAAGAAAATAAGAAACAATGTTATTTTTAAATGAGGAATAATTTTATTCTATTTTATTAACAGAGTTTCTTTTCATTTTATGATTCAAAATGTATTTATATTAGTAAGAAAGCATTAATTAAAGTTTTAATTCTGCATACAGTATTTTAAGACATGAAAAACCTAATTTTTTTCCAAATACTAAAATATTATCAATTTAATACAAAAAATTACTTATTTTTATTTAAGGAACATTCAATGTACGATCCACAATTCTATTTTTACCATTTCTTGCTGAAAAGAAAGACTGAGTTCTATAAACCATTAACTAAGTCATTTTTGTATATATTTTTGTAAATATATCTGGTTGAGGCAATTACTGCATATTTTTTTAATGTCACAGAAAATTTGTAAAGAATAACAAAATAAACTTGTTTTTGGGTTATACAATAAAAATATTTTATTATTCAATTTCTTATTCTTAATCAGGATTCATTTTCTGTCTTTTATTTTTTTCGAGACATTTCTTGTGGCTGATTCATATGTTAAATTAAAAATAAAAATTAATTTTTCAATAAAATATGAAATTGTTTTCCACCCCAAAGAAAAATAGTGATATTCTATATAGCAGTATTTTGAAAATTTGAAAGTTTTTTATTTTTTTAAATAATGAAACATTATAGAAAGTCATATTATTTCATCATTTCAATATTATTTAATTATTTCAGTATTATTTAATTATTTCAATATTATTTCATTTTTTCAAAGGCACAAAAATTTTAATTAAAGAAAAGGACAAATTTTCAATAAAACTATATACATAAAAAAGATTTAACATAAAAATAATGAACGAATATTTATTTTCTTTACTTCTTAAATCGTTTTGTTTATCTTAATTTTTCTTTTACGAATTTATTACACTAAAAAAATTATATCTATTAACTTTAACAATCCTAGTGTGACAATTGAATTTCAAATTTGCTAACAAGTAAATACCGGAAGCTAAAGTAATGGAATTTATTAAGTCATCAAGTCAACTATAGGGTCATCTCTCACTCACTCTGTGTGTGTGTGTGTGTAAGGGAGAAAATATTATGAAACCATTCAATTCACCTAAAAGCATCACCTAAAACTCACCTAAAATTCACCTAAAAGCAGTGTAACCCTGATATAAGAGAGTTGTCTAAACTGGATAAAAGTTCTCTTATACCCGGGTTTGGTCTATTTTATATACATTACTACAGGCTCTAATTTGGGGCCAGAGAAAACCTCTCTTATATCCAGGTTATACTGTTATAATTGGTCTGCCTTACAAACATAATAAGTGAGAACCTTTTTTAGAAATGAGTTTCATAATATAATATAAATTCAATATTTTCAAGCTTAAAGTAAAATTTTAAAAAGGTTTTTTGATTTAAATGACTCTTTCTGCTGTTTTCTTTATGCATTTGAAAATGAACTCCTAAAGAGTTTCACTTGACAAGGTTATAAAACTTTTATTTCAAAAGCTAAAATTTCATTTTCTTGTTTTCTCATTCAATCTTAATATATTTTTAATAATAATTCTATAACAATTATTATTTTTAATAATAATTTTATAATATTAATTACAGCCTATCAAAATATAAACTCTCTAATGGAAGTAAATTTGATAATCTCATCATTTTTTAATACATTAAAGAAAACAAACCATTTATTTTTCTTGGAAATGTCAATTTTTTATGTCAGGATATAAACAATCATGGCTCTCCACAGTTTTCGGCGGACCTGAAGGATACAACCACCACCTTTAAATTTGCTGTTTCTCATTTTTTTTTTACTTTTTCCAGTGCAATCTTATTGATTACACCCTAAACTTTCTAACTGAGAAAAACAATCTGGAAAAATTTCAATATTTCAACAATATTAATGGGCTCAGTTTTTTATACAATGTTATAGTAAATCGATTCTCCATTTTGGAACCACTTGCTGGTACGACATTACCACCACCTGTAAATTGGTTGATTATCAAATTTCTTTTACTTTTTCAGTGCAATCTTATCGATAAAACCCTAAGCTTTTCGATTGACAAAAAAATTTATAAAAATTTCAACCTTTAAACAATTTTAGGGGGGTGCTCAGTTTTTCATACAACCTTATAGTAAATCAATCCTGTGCAATTAACTTTTCTGCTTGCACATATTCAACTACTGAATCCTTTGCGAAATTTTTAAATAAAGCCATTCTTGGAGTTTCCGAGGAAGATGTCATTGTAAGAACTGAAGAAAACTTGAAAAAGACAAAAACAAGAGCAACAACTCGTCCCCAAAAAAAAAAACAAAGCAACCCAAACACGAGTGGTTCCAAAATGGAGGATCGTTTACTATAACGTTGTATGAGAAAGTGAGCCCCTCACTAAAATTGTTTAAATATTCAAATTTTTTCAAATTTATTTTGATAATCGGAAACTTTATGTAATAATCAATAAGACTGAGCTGAAAAAAGTAAAAAACAAAATTTAAAAAAACAGCAAATTTGGGGGTGGTGTTAGTCTCCTTCAGGACCGCCCAGTTTTCTTTTTTTATCTGCAAATTAGCATGCATTTTTGGCAAAAATAGTGGAATTTCCTTTTTTTCTAGTTGCTTTTTTTTCCAATTTCCTTTTTCTTTCAGTTAAATGAAAAAATAGAATTATGGCATCTGTCGAGTATTTTACTCAATGTGCTGTGAACTAGATTCCTTTTTAAATCGTGTTAGATTTCACGATTTAATGATGGACTCTTTCAAAAGATGAATAATTAGTAATTCAGCAGAGATTATATTGAGACATTTTCCTCAAGATCTACATTACAGGAAATACTCACAATATATCAAACTGTGTTATGATGAAAATGGCTAAATTAATTTTAAAACTTGATTTTTTGTATCTACTTTCAACACAGCATTATCAGGTTGTTAAGATTGTAACAATGAATAATTTTATTGGCGCATATACTATACAAATCCAGTGAGATATGCAACACTGATTACCAGTTTTTACTAATTTTTAGTTTCTATTTTTATAGACATGCTTCAAAATAAATCTGAGGTTTGCATATTTAGGCAGAGATTGGAAAGCTGGTCAAGCTGACAACTTTACAGGATCCCACATATATATATATATATATATATATATATATATATATATATATATATATATATATATATGGAGTAGATAGACTAAACTATCGCCCGGTTCACACTTCCCCCTCATTTATTGAACAGGTGAAGAGGCTCATCCCTTGTTCCCTGTTTAGGATGTGGTTTCCGACTTTCTCTTTCCCAATCTTTTCACTCTTACATAGCCCCCTGCACATCAGTGGCATTACCGCCTTGCTCGGGGTGATATGATTAAACAAAAAAAAAAAAATATATATATATATATATATAGTACTGTGCAAACATATTAGGACAAGAACTATTTTATCTTTTATGAAGCATCAAAATAAAGTTTAACCCCCACCCCCGTCCTAACACATGTGCAAAAGTATGAGGACAGAAGTGATTTTCCTAAAACCTCACTGAAATTCAAATACATGGTAAAAAGCCAAGTAAATTGCTAACAAATATTGATTATTTAAAACTAGGTGTAAAAGAAATGCATTAAAAAGAAGTTATATTTATTTTTTCCTATTTTCTATTAAACAAGTTATTTTGAAACTACTCATTATTCTATTATCCTTGGATATGACTGACATTTTTTTATTGCCCCCTCTTGAATTGATAAATCTAATGTTACTTCGCAAGACTCACTTTGGGAACAAATACAAGCTGCTTGGCAGGAGATACCATTAGATACATTGAAGAAGCTTGTGATGTCAATGCCTGACAGAATGAATCGTGTGATCAAAGCAAAAGTCTATTATACTAAATATTAAATTTATTTTCTAACAAGTATTTTTTTTTAAAGCATTTGTTGAGTAAATCAAATAAAATTACTTTAATTAAATTGTTTATTTTCTGTCAATATGCCTTATAAAAGATAAAATAGTTCTTGTCCTAATACTTTTGCACAGTATAGTATATATATATATATATATATATATATATATATACCATGTATCATAATATATAACTACCTTGAACAATAAAAAAAAAAAATCCCAAAATTCAAATCCCAGAATGATCAGTTCCTAATAAGCACCTGATGATTGCATAATGCATGAAACTCCAACTTGTGCTATAGACATAGGATCATATGCATATTTATTAATATTTACTTAATAGCTCTCTTATATTACATTGAGTACTGTTTTATTAACACCTGATAAATATTCATATTTGTACATGTACTTGTCTGTCGATGTATATTTACTGGTATCCATATATATTGTATGTAGATGATTATATATATATATATATATAATAGCACCTAATGAATCAGATGAACCTACCTAGGTTTTTCCTAAACGGATCATCAGGGAAAGCTGGCTTTCCTTGACGATCCGTTCAGGAGAAACCTAGATATGTTCGTCTGGCTCATTAGGTGCTATTTAGTTTGCTCTACTTTTGTATTGAGCGCTTTCTGTTAGATGGATACTAGTGTCGGGTTTTTTTCTTTGGGCTTTGTGCTAATTTCTGTCCGAACACTTTTGACAGACATTTATGTTCTATGCTCTTTCTTTTTTTAAAATCATTTTTTGCCTTTGTTTGAAAGTTTTTGAGGAAGATTTTCGAGACAAGTATAACTATAATCACGTTTATATATATATATATATATAAATTCAGATCTCATTTAGTGGGGATAACTATTTCAACATGTCAGTTCAGGACATGTATTGTCAATCCTAATCAACCATATATTCTATGGTTGACTGGGGTTGACAATTCATGTCTCAAACTGACCCGTTGAAATAACTATCCCCCCTAAATGTGATCTGAATTAGCAGATAAATGAATATCTGCTCTGTAAATTAAATTTACATTGAACTCTCAGTTGGATCAGTTTTAATATTTAAACAATATTACTAGGATCATCTCGGATTATTTACCAATCTTCTCATGGATTCTTTTCTGCTATATTTATCTATATATCATTCATTCTGTAATGAATTTGAACACTCTTGGCTACTGATGTGTGATTGCATTGTGGATATAACATGCTAAAATCTGCCTTACTCCATTAAGCACCCATAGCTTAGAGATAGAATTGCTGACTAACGTCAATTCAGTCAGGTTTCAATCCTGACTAGGAGCAATTGGATGTCTAACCGTACTGATTAGCTGTGATGCAGTGAAACAAGACTGTCCTTGGATGACTATATATATATATATATATATCCACAGACAGATCTGTTTCACTGTATCATAGCTCATCAGTATGCTTAGACAGCCAATTGCTTTTTACCCAGGATTGAAACCCGACTGAATTTGCATCAGTCGGCGATTCTACCTCTGAGCTACAGCTGCTTGGTAGAAGGAGGCAGACTTTTTAGCATGTATATTATCATTATACATGCCCAATAGCTGAGAGTGTTCTAATTCATTGCTGAATGAATGATGCATAGATGCCAGAGTAGCTACTGTTTTTCAAAGTCTACCATTCTTCCAGAGTGCTCAATCAGGGTGTGAGAGCATATATATATATATATATATATATATGAGAGAGAGAGGAGGAGAGAGAGTGGGTAGAAATTATTATTGCTTCATTCTCTAACAAAAATGATGTCATTCTTACTTGTGAAAATAATTGATTCTCATAAATATTTCCAGAAATGCACATTTTAGTTTCTTGTTTTTTTTTTAAAATTAAATTATGTCAGATGTACAAAAAAAACATTTAAGAAAATAAAATAAACAATTAAATGAATCCATTGATCCCATACCAACTGTGTTTGCACAAAATTGAATTTGGTTTCTTTTACGTCTTCTTACCTGCCATTGTCACCAACATCCCTTCAACTATTACTCCCCTGAATTTAAATGTGCAATATTGATTTCTCCCACCTGTGTGCCTCACCCTACCAAGATAGTTGTGCAAGTTTCTTTAAACATGTATATATTTACACAGACACATTCTCATTTTTCATGGAGTGTGTTTGCATCAAGGTAGTTTAAAATTTGGACTACTAAATAAATATCTTCACCTGTATGTACAACCACCGGATATATTTAAAGATAAATGCTTATAGTTAATATAAATTTATGTGGGGACAGGCCTGGTGTACACTAACTAGTCTCTTCTCGCCATCCAACCCAGGCCTGATTGCGGCCCCTGGCAGTGTATTATGACTCCTCTCACTATTTTATCAACATATACTTTTTTCTGACTATATTTATATACATTACAAATTAAACTAATCAAAAACGAATATTAAAGGACAACAAACCTTTTTTAGATTTTGACGTCATTCTGGGATTGTTTTTTGGTCCATATCAGTGAATTTGTTTTTCTCATACCAAGTCTTGATAAAACGCTACATAAAATTCACTATTTTTTATCCATAATGTTCAATGTGCTAAAATTATTCAAGTTTAATAATCATCACTGTGTTATATAGTAAAAGTGTAAATGATTGTATATTTCTGGTGAAGATTGAATTAACACATAAATACTTTACAAAGAACAAAACACTGAAAAGCAGGGCCGGTGCCTACTACCCCTTGATCAAGGAGACACAAGCCTGATTGGGAGACACTGGCAGTGCTTTTTGACCCTTACTACCATATTAGCATGTAATTTTTTCCATTTATATATGTTATAAATTAAGCACAATTTTATATAATGAAAAAATTTATGGATTTTGATGTCATTCTGGAGTTTTATTTTATTTTCGTCCAAATCCGAGAATTTATTTTGATTATGCTAAGTTTCGACAAATTGATAAACTTTACTATTTTTTGTTTATCCGTAATGTTGAGTGTGCTAAAGTTATTCAACTTTTAAAAAAAGAAATCCCAAGTTGATGTCAAAAACTACCACGAAACATTGTTGATTTATTTAAGATGGAATCATCTAAGATGACGAGTCTCTAAATTGCATTTAGATGTTATATTTATTTTCAATTTTTCCATTTCAGTTCTTCACCTATATTGTTTATGATCCATTATCATAGATTGGGGGGGGTCATACGAGTCCCTTGCTTATGATCCATTATTGTACAAATTATTGTACAAATTATTGTACAAAATGTTGTTGATTTATTTAAGATGGAATGATCTATTATGACGTGTCTCTAATTTGTATGAGATGTCTTGTATTTATTTTCAATTTTTCTATTTTAATTTTTCACATATATTGCATAAAATCTATTATTGTACATAAGTAAGTAACAATAAAAGTTGTATTTTATATGAATAATATCTTATGAAAATTGAGATGTAGTAGACTAGGGGTTTCCATATCATAGATTGGGGTTGGGAATAGGAGACACTTGCACCAGCTCTATGGAGAGGTCTCCTTTGTATGTATGCATAGTATATAATATTTAGTTTTCTGGTTTTTTATATGTCTCCAGGGATTCTGGTATCTATATATAATTCCAGTTTCTGTAATACCCACAGATTTTTCATTGAAAAAATAATTTTTCAAGAATAGGAAATAAAACTTTTTCAAAATGCTTCCATAAAGCAAGTCTTTTTTTTAACAGCCAAAACATAAGAACGAAAACAGTTATCAAATTCATCAAGCAGACTTTCTATACAAATATAGCTATTTGCATTATTTATGATAAATAAACTCACATATGCATATATTGGTAATAAAAAAGTTTCATTTGGGCAGCTTCTTCCCAGGAACTGCTTCTGAGTGGAACAGACTCCCAAGACGATGTTTCCTGGATCACTACAATCTTAAGCACTTCAAGTCTCAGGTCAACCATTATCTACAAACTCATTCTGGAGCACTCTACCTTGAGTGGCTCTTGAGCATTGTATTGGGTGAACAAAAGTAAAAAAATATTTTAAGTATACTTACACATCCATGCAAACACTTTCATGCACCAGCATACACAAACACACATACACAAACACACATGTACCCGCATAGATACATACATATACGTACATATATGCATATGCTCACAGCTACACACACATACACCCACTGACACACATGCAGAAGTTTCCACATATATATTTACACACACATGCACACACGTACAAGCATCCTCATACACACATACATGCACACACATACCCACCTACAAATGTATAACATATACATACATATGAACACATCTGCACATAAATGCACATATATACACTACCGGCCATAATTATTAGGCCACCCCAGTTTTTCAAAAGAAATGATGTATTTCATACTATTTTTAGTATTTATTGCTGAGTGGATAATTCTAAATAAAAATAGAATGGTTCTTTTGTTGTTATTATTACTTTGCAAAATTTTACAAGGCAAGGAAGCAAAGATGAACTCATCCGAATCACCCTAAATTTTCTTCATTCTTTCATTGATGAAACTACAATATAGGCAATTATTAAATTTTCATATATTCATTTGATACACATGTTATTGTGCAGTATTGGCAAAAGAATCATTCTATTTTAATTTACAATTATTCACTTTGCAATAAATACCAAAAAATAGTATGAAATACATCATTTTTTTAAACACTGGAGTGGCCTAATAATTATGGCTGGCGTTGAATATGTTCATATGCATACACACACATACACACACATATACACACACAGGTGTAGAGGCTCATCCCTTGTTTCCTGTTTAGGATGTGGTTTCCGGTTTTCTCTTTCCAATCTTTTACTCTTTTTTTTTTTTCTCAATTGGAATAGATAGACTAAACTATCACCCGGTTCACACTCCACCCACGTCTATTGAACAGGTGTAGAGGCTCATCCCTTGTTCCCTGCTTAGGATGTGGTTTCCGGCTTTCTCTCTTCTAATCTTTTCACTCTTACGTAGCCCCCTGCACATCAGTGGCATTACCACTTTGCTCGGGGTGATAGGATTAAAAAAAAAAAAATATTTGTGATTTCCTTTTTGCAATTTCTGTCCAAACAATTACAACATTATTGCAAAGATCATCAAAGATTGGTTCCTCATTTCTTTGGAAATTTATAAAAACAGGCTCTTTAATCAATTTTTGAAGATTATTTAAATTTTAAATTTCTATCACCAACACACAAAAATCTTGTTAATTGCTTTGTAACTTTATTTTTCTTTATATTCACTTAAGCAAAACTTTACAATGTTTGATATATAAGATTTTTTTTTTGTTGTTTCTATATTCTCTGGTTTCTAGGTCCCTTCCCCACTCTTCCCAACACAGGCATCTGTGGTCTCAGTGATAAAATACCTGTCCATTGCACTCAAAAGATTAGGGTCAGAGTCATGAAGCTTGAGATATCCCAAGGTAAGGGTAGCAAGAAAGCAGACCAGTTTTCGTCCATTTACACAGCATCTAGTCAGTAGTATGTGCAGGCGTTCCATTTTAAAAAAGATCTTGTGCTAAATCGTACTCTCATGGGAGATTTAGTACATATCTTGATGTTAAATTAAAACACCTAAAATTAACTTTATATATATATATCTGTGGGGAGGGGGGAGTGTGTATATATACATACACACACACATATATATATATATAATACTTTTCTTCTTTTTCTCTACCCTTACTTCCATTTTTTATTTTATTTTTTTTACACACACACAAACAAATAAATTTAATTTCCATAATGTTTTATAACTGATGAGATGGGTGCTAACTTCACTCATGAAAATGGTCATCTGATTTTTGAAAATTTGAATATATATATATATATATATATATATATATATATATGTATCTTACAAATAGCAGAAAATATGGGTTAACAGTCCACGTATAATAAAAATATTATTGTGTGTGTGTGTGTGTGTGTGTGTGTGTGTGTGTGTGTGTGTGTGTGTGCATCTTAAAGTTTCCCTTCATTTCCCTTCATATATTGAGCACTTCCTAATATAGCTGTCCACTAGTGTAATTTAAATCTGATTTATAACAGTTTAGTATACATATATATATATATTATACTGCAGTTGATTTTTGCATGAGACTCTGTATCATTTTTTAGTTTCAAAATATGCCATCAGACATGGTAATTCAAAAAGCAACACAAAATGTTGTTATAAAAGAAACAAATCCAAAAGACATCAATAAAATTTTCAATATTTTCATTTTCTTTAAAGTTGTTCCACAATATAGAAAATGGAGAAAAAATATTTATCGGATTACAATATTTTAAATCATTAATAAATAAATATAAAGCTTTTGTTCCTTCAGGATATAAAAGACTAATGCTTTCCACAAATTTCTTTACTTTAATATCTTTAAATTCGAGATCACAGTGACTGTTTTTGGAGGGAAAGATAATGCAGTTCTGACTTCTGAATTGTTCTTCCCATCAAAAGAAACCTTTTCGGGAAATAGTCAAACAACATGACTTAGATGATAATATAGGGGGAGATTTAGAAACATTTTGGGTGCATATTTGTAGCCAGTCAAATTGTAGGTACCCTCAAAATTTATAATGATGCCAAGATAAATTGAGACATATATCGTAAATTTTTGAAAATAACTTCTTTTTTTCTGAGTGAAACATTGAAGTGCTAAGAATATTCACACAAGACAATGTTCCTGTCAGGCTTTCTGGGATGAACTGTTATATTACACTGTTTATATTCGGGCTATCGTCTTCATCTTTGATATCATTATCACAAGGTTTTTAACCTTGGTTAGGTGTATGTTGATCTATGTAACGTACAGGCAATTCCAAACTGAGAATTTTATTCAATCTATTAAATAGATTTAATAAATTAAATAAAAAGTTCAGTTGATAGACCTGATGAAGGCCAGAGGGCACAACATTTGGGCCACTGTGCTCTCTAGCCTTCTTCATGTGTTGGTAACATGAAGGGAATTCTGTACTGAACTCATTATTTAATCTACAAAGGTAGACTATTTTCATTCCTGTCAGAGAACAAACATAGTTTACCTTGTTTGGATATAATCAAAGTAATCGTGCTGCTGGGATTATGTGCCGTTGTAAAAATAATATATATGGTTCATAATAAGCCTTCAAGAGAGAAAAGAAAAATGTCTGAGAGTATTCTTTGAAGGCTTTATGTCTTATATATGTGACTTTACAAAAATTCGACTGCTTATATCAAGGGATATCTCATCTAGTTCATATTTTATTTAATACGTTATTCCACAGAATGTAAGTATATAAATCTAACACGCAAGCCACTGCTCGGAAGGTTGGATCACTGTGTCGTGCCGGGATGTTTTTTTTAGCCTGAATCCATCTTGCACATATACAAATCAACCATCCGTCCGTGCATGGAATACTGATGTCATATATGGTCAGGTGCCCCCGCTGTTCATCTCAGTGTTCTCGAGAGGCTCCAAAGGAGAATCAGTAATGTCATACGTACCGACTTGGCGGCTCGACTCCAGCCACTTTCTCACCGACGGGATGTGGCTTCCTTCTGTCTGTTCTATAAATATTTCATGGCTTCTGCTCCGATGAACTTTCATCACTGGTGCCCCTCACACATGAGCTTACTCATGCAACCAGACTGACAACTGGGTCCCACCCATTTACAGTTAGATCAACCAAATGCAGCCAACAATTCTACTCCAGTAGCTTCTTTTCTCGCACTTCCCGCCTGTTGAACTCTCTTCCATATTCTTGCTTTCCTGATGACTACAACCTCCAGGAATTTAAATGCAATGTCAATACCCATCTCCTAATGACTTAACTCCAGTTCTTTCTACATCACTCTGTACATCTTTTCCTTTCTCTCTACCTTGGCAACTGTCATCACACCTGTATCCTCATCCTTTTCTTGCCCCTTTCTCTGACAACCACTGTAACTGGTTCGTCTTTCTCTTTACTCTCCTCCTATCTAATCTTTTTCTGCGCATCAGTGGTGTTACTGCCTTGCTTGGGGTGAAACAATTAAGAAAAAACAAAAAAAAATCAAATAATTATAAACTAATATTTTGCTTATGTCTTAACTAATAGTCACATGTTGCCCAAGTTTACTCAAAATTTAGTAATGAAAATATATATGTTTGTTCTATGAATTTAATTTTTGTACATCCAATAAGAATAATGACAAAAAGAAAAGAAATGTTTGTGTGGTGGGTTTCATCCATCAGGATATTATCAGCCGAAAGTGATGTTTACACTGATGTGCATATAAAACAGAGATGACACGAAAATTTCTAAATTTGAATCTAATTTTTTTATGGGGCGGAGGATGTATACAAAGTCTGGGCCAATTTTATTTATATTCTTTTTTTTTCTGTTCATATTTTTATCACTTTTGTTGTTAAGTACACCTCTTGACTCTAATAATAGAAGATCTACCAAGAAGGACACAAACTATCATTATATATATATATATATATATATATATATATATATATATATAAATGTACCGTATTTTTTACATATATACATTATATATGTCCAAAAGCAACACAAACTATCATTATGTGTGTGTGTGTGTGTGTGTGTGTGTGTGTGTGTGTGTGTGTGTGTGTGTGTGTGTGTGTGCAAACATCAACACAAAAGGAAAGCATAAAACAGCATCTCAAGGTATAAACAACAAAAAAATTCTCAACACAAAAGTCAAAATTAAATTTGCAGACTGAAGGCATTTAACAAAAAGCTAAATAGCCGACCGACCACACTACTTGGGTTTCAACTGAGGTCTCCTCAGGCAAGTAGACGTTCACTAGCCCAAGGACACTTCATGGCTGAAACACAGGTAGCATGGTTGGTCAACTTTTTATCCTTTTGTTTATATATATATATATATATATATATATATATATATATATATATATTAAAGTTTTAACAACGTTCAAAACATTAATTTAAAATAGAAATAGAGCAATAAATATTTATTATAAGTTATAGTTTAGAACATGTAAAAATTATAATTTACTACAAAAATGTACATTTTGTTTCAACATCAAAAAAACAATGTCTTATAAGCTAGTTAATAATGGTATCTCATTATTAACTACCTGATGAAACATTGTTTTTTCCATGTCAAAACAAAATGTACACTTTTGTAGTAAATTATAATTTGTACATGTTCTAAACTATAACTTATAATAAATAAATAAATATTCCACAGTTTGTTAATTATTACTTTTTGTAAAGTACTCAGTACAGAAGTAGAGCTTTTATAGAGATATACTTATTATTTGTGTTATAATAATAACATATGTCACTGCCAAGTACATCATCATCAAACAGTTCATATATATATATATACATCATATTTTTAGGAATATAAGACACACCTGTGTGTATATAATAGATCCTTATTTTGAAGACAGTTTTGCCAATGAAAAATGAAATATCAATTTGCTGGGTACCAAGATTAACTACATTACGCGCCCATATTGGTGATGGGAATTTCACATTTGGAACGCCATACGAACAATTCATTCAAGGAACTAAAATATTCCTATTTAAATATTTATATAAAAAGTGCTCAATACCATATTAAATAACAGATCTTAAATATATATAGATAGATATATATTAATGTATGTATTTTATATATATATATATATATATATATATATTATTGATGTATGGTGTATGTGTGTGTGTATTTGTATATAATTTTATATTCTGAACGATTTTGCATGTCTGTGAATTTTAGGCTATTTTTCAAATGCAAAATTGCAACTTATTTTAAACCAGTCTTTGTGCTTTCAAACTTTATGAAAAAGAAACAAAACATTGAAAGAAAAACAAAACTGAATAAAAAATATTACATTGTCTTACACACACACACACACACACACACACACACATATATATATATATATATATATTATTTATTCCTTTGTTTTTGTTTAAACCATTTCACAAAAATATATAAAAAAAATGCTTATTGTATCTATGTTTTATCGGAATTATAAATATATAGAAAATTCTTTCTTTCGAGAAATGTAGAATTCACCTGGACGGACGCAGGAATTATTTTTATCAACATCAAGCAGATTTTAAGAAAAGAAAAAAAAAGATTTATTTTTTTATTTTTTAAACAAAAATATGTGCATCTCGTTTTAGCTCTGTGTGTGCGTGCGTGTGTGTGCGTGCGTGTGTGTGCGTGTGTGTTCGTGCACGCGCGTGTGTGCGTGCGTGGTTTTTCTGATATCTGCTCCATGTGGAAGGGACTCTCTTCAGATAGACACAAAATAGAAAAGCAAGCAGTGTTTATAGGGAAAACCAACAAATATCGTCTCTTCATCTTCTTTTACCCTATCCAACTTTCACTTTCCATGTCTATAATGGTATCCACTGGCAAATCTGATTTTTTAAAAAATAAAACATGCAAGTCTTATTTACCAAAAAAAAAAAATAGATTAAAAAAAAGCTGAAGGCAAGGAATAACTTTTTTACTATCCCTATTTTCATATGATATTCGTACGCTGCGACATGTCCAGATATTTAATCTTGAATTATTCATATCTATATTATTATTATTATTATTATATATATGCGTGTATGTGTGTGTGCGTACGTGCGTGTAAAGAAAGAAATGGGGTTTTTATTTATTAATCCATTAAATTTTTATTGTTTCAACGTTTTTGTTTGTTTTTGTTTTTTTAGTGGATAATCGTATTTAAGTAGACGTTCCGTTAATTATTTTACAGTATGTTTATTTATTTTCGTCTAGCGACCTGTTTAAAAGCGCTATTCAACTTTTATCGTTTTATCGTGGCTGAGAGGTCCAAAGCACGTCCGATCTAATAACGGTTTCCCCCAAGGGAAACGTAGATTTGAATCCTGCTGGGGAATATTCAAAAAATCTTATTAGATTTTTTGAATGTTCACGTCGGTAGACGAAAATTTAATTTACTTTCGGAAAATAAATACCGTTTAATAAATAAAAAAAGCGTGTAGTCAAGTATCCCCTAAAAATATCATTTTATTACTTAAAATAATAGTGTGACGTCATAGAACCGCATTACAAATTTACGAACTGCGTTTGTTATTTGGTAACTGTTATCGTTGCTTAGCAAAGTTTTATGTCAACACAAGATAAAATCGTCTTTGATGGTGGATGGTTTTTTTTTGTTTTTTTTTATGTTATCGTCTTGTAACCTCTCTAGAGATGGCTCATGTGGGCCGAAAGCTTAGAACCAACTTAATAAAAAATTAGCCAAATGTTGAATTTTTGTCTTTATTTTCACCTGAAATTAAAGCCAAAATACGACGTTTAGAACGAGTTATTTCCCTACCTTGCTTTCAACCATGAGTGGTGTCTTCAGACGATTTCTAATAACTATATATATATATAGATATAGATATATATATATATATATGAAATAACACTGGTCAACTCTCAGAGAGAGAGAGAGAGAGAGAGAGAACGCGAGAGAGAATTAATGTGGAGAAGTTTGTCACTAAGTTCAGCAATGTTATTTCAGTCTTTCCGACTTCGATGTTTTCTGAGGGCATTATTTTAATGTTTTCACTCTTCAGGGTTCTTTGCTTTTTTCTGCTTGATATCGACAAAAAATCTGCTTGCCTTTCTAGCAGTAGTAAACTTCTGAAAAAAAAAGCAATTTGAGTTCTAAAATCATTACAATTAATACTATATATATATATATATATATATATATATATATATATATATATATATATATATATAAAGTGTTGAGTTGTGATAAATATTTTTTTAGCACCCAAAATTGTTTTTTCAGTAATTTTACTGATGAAAGGTATTTTGACAAACTACATGTTTCCCTTTTCTTCTTTTTTTTTTTTAATCGTAAAGTGCTTGATATCGGGGTGGAAATGTAAAAAAAAAAAGAGCTTTTTTTGAAAAAAAAACAACAAAAAAAACACACCCACGATGAGCGAAGACATCTTAACGGTGTCCTCGCGAAACTTCGAAGTCGGCATGAATCTGCTCAGTTAAATTGACAAACTCTTGCATTAAACCTAAGGAAATAAAAAAAAAATTGTTTTCGTCTCAATATACCAGTTAGTAAGAATATTTTTACTAAATTTAAAAAGAAAATGTAATTTACCGAGTTTAGACATAATTGAGGTGTGAGACTCTAAGTACTCTGTCTGTGTGTGTGTGTGTGTGTGTGTGTGTGTGTGTGTGTGTGTGTGTGTGTGTAAATACATTTAAATATGTTCATGTGCATGTGTCGGTAGGTGGAGGAGGGTCTGTCTGGGTTCTTTAAGAGGGTTGTGGGTGGGAATGAACGATTTTGTCATCATAAAGAAGTGATTCCAAATTTCATCATTGCATTCCTGTTTCTGGTTGAAGAATTTTTTTATTCCATCTATAGCTCTACATTGTCCCACTCTTAAGATTTCAGTTTCCTTTTTGACCCCCAAAACGAAACATTAGGATAAGTAAAAAAAATGAGTTTTTCTGTTTTGTTGCTTAAAAAAAATTCTCGACTCGAAATCTGACCATTTTTTTTAATTATTTATTTATTTGGTTTTGGTTTTTGTTTTCGTTTTTTTTTTTTTTTCTTAAATCTTTTCTAATTTGGACCAAGAATTTTTCAGCACCTTTTTGTTCAATGACTTGATCATTATTAATTTTTTTTTAATTGGGTACTGAATTAATTATTTTATTTTTCTTGAATTTGAGAAAATTAATACGAAGATTTGAATTTCAGTTTAATTTCCTACATTCACTTACGCGCAAATACCCTTGGGAAATATATTAATCCTCTCGGCTATGGGTTAAATAGCAGGACAGATTAGATGCCTTGGTTGGCAACCAATCTACCGTAGAAAGTTAAATGGCAACCTTCTGCGGAAAAATCTTCTACCCATTTAGTCATGTTTCTTTTTGAGACATGATCGCAAGCGTGTATGACACTTAAATTGACAAAATACAAAGATGTTGTTCACCTTTAATTTTTCCTAAAATTTCTCCATTATCGCCATTTGTTTGTTTTTGTTTTTTTTATTGTAAAATTTAAAAATTTAAAAACAAAATTTTAAAAATCCACTAAAAGATCACTGCTTCTCTCGCCACCAAAATATATTATTAATCCTGATGTTAATTAGAATTTAATTAAATACTAATATTGCTAATTTGAAAAAGTTGACGGTGACAAAAAAAAGGAACTCTTTTTCTTTTTCCTTAATCGAACTTAGAACGTAGTTTCCAAACAATTCTTCTACCCTTTCATTCGAAAGCTGATTAAGCTTACAATGACTTGGTGTGTATTGAAATGCTGCTGTCATTCTCCGAGGTTACCCCCCCCCTCGCCCGAACCATGTATGGTACAAGGCAAATACAACCTAAACTTAAAAAAGCGAAAGTACAGAATAATTTACTGCGTTTCAAAAAGGCACGCGCACACATACACACGCGCGCGCACACACACACACACACGCACACACGCACGCACACACGTGCGTGTGCACGCACGCACGCTCGTTCGCACAACACTCAATTTTTCTCTCCTACCCGTCAAAGAATGAAGCAGTTTCTGACAACTGCGAGTTTTATTGGATTTAACAGACAGACAGGGCGTTTAAATGACTTGATTTCATCTGTTTTGTAATGTACATCGGCACAACATCCTCTACCCCCACCCACCTCCCCCCTTCTCTGTCCTTTTCTCCTTCGCTCTATCAGATCCCTAAAAGCCACCTCCACCCCGTCAACCATTGATTTATTTCCTTTTGTCGTATTTTTGCTGGTGGTTTTAGAAATGCTACGATGAAGTTTCTATTTATTTTTTTCTTCTTTTTTACAAAATAACATTTTCCAGAACTTTAAACGGGCTATTTTTTCACCCTTTATGAACTGGCATGCTGCGTTAAAATGGACTCATGTTATTTTAAAAATTTGGAGGTTATGTTTGAAACGCTGCCTTTTTGTGCGTGTGAGTTGCTGTCGAAAATGTCGTATCTCGTGATTTATCTATGCTCAGGTGTGTTCTTCGAAATGAATCCTCAAACAATGCTCGCTTGATGGCTGAGGGCGTCGTGTATTATTCAACTGCCCCAGGTACCTCGAAATTTAGTATGTTGATCTTCGAAGATTGAATCCTTTCTTCAGTCATTTAAGTGCCATACGTGAAACACGCTTGGGCGATCATGTCTCGAAAGAGACATGACTGACTGGGCAGAACATTATCCCGCAGTAGGTTGCCATTGCTTTCTGCATTAGACTGGTTGCCAGCCAAGGCTATAGAACCCAATCTGTCCTATTATTTAACTCATAACTGGAGGGAAGAGACGGATTACCTTTCCCAAGGGTATTTGTGCGTAAGTGAATGCAAGGAATTTGACTGGAATTCGAACTCGGCTCCCCGATTTCTCCTTTCTTACATTACTAAAAACAAAACATTTTATAAATTGTCTAAGATAATTACAAGTGTAATTTCACTCTGAAAAAAAAAACTCTTCTAGTTTCCTCCGTGTCTTTCGAAATAGCACCCCCCCCTCACCCAGAAACGGTAATGACAAAAAGTCGTAAGTCGGTAGCGACACGCGAACGCACGCGCCTGCTTGTGTGTGAGGAGGAGACGTTTGAAAAATGTTATTAAAAACTGCGTCTTTAAAAATTAAATAAACTATAACTTAAATGTTAAAATTGTTTTCTTCGCGTTGTAAATATTTCTATAAATTGCCGCTACTTACATTCTTGCTTCGTCCCCCCCTCCTAAGAAGGAAAGTTCGAAAGAAAGAAAGAAAGAAAGAAAGAAAAAAAGAAAGAAAGAAAGAAAAAGAAATTAAGAAAAAAGAAAAAAGTTTTCCAATATTGCATGGGTGGGATAATCATACCTATGCATAATCTTAGATTTAAAATTTTAAGAGTTGATTACTTTAATCGATTGATATGTGATATTAATTAATTAGTTGATTAAAAATAGGACTTGATATGTTCTCTACTTATTCAGGTGTGGCTCAGAGGTACAATAATGGAGGAGAACTGAATCTTACTCACGGAGGATCGTGCATTTGCAAAAATCTGCAAGAATGGCTTGCAAACTATATCATCACGCTTCTTCATTTTTTAAAATCTCTATTCGCTTCTCCTTTGGAGAAATTAATTCAAGTTGTCAAAAGTTAAAGATTTTAAAAATGTTTCGTATTTTCAGTGACAAACACATCCCAGAAGAGTCGGTCATTTAACTTAAGTGTCATTACGTGATACACGCTTGGGTGATCAGTTCCTTTTTCATCCATGACTGACTAGGCAGAATATTTTTCCGCAGTAGATTTCTTTCTGCGGTTGACTGGTTGCAAACCAAGGTTATAGAGCCTAATCTGTCCTGCTATTTAACCTATAGATGGAGAAAAAAGACATGGATTAATACCTTGGGTATTTGCGCGTAATATTGCCTTACTTGAATGCTGTCAAAAATAACGGTGCAGTGTCTAAATTAGTGTAAAATGCTAATTAGTATATCCAGTTTTAGTCAACAAGCCAGTGAGTTACTAAATGATTTCGTAATTCGTTCCTTTATTCGCAAGCTATTTTCAGTTCTATCGTCTTAATAGTGTTATTATCACAACACTTCAGTCGTTGTGCTCTACAGCCTTCTCCAGGTGCTCGCCGATTGGATTAATCTTCAAGAAATTTCGATTTTAACCATTTCTCTAATCTACTGGGACAGATTGTTCTCGCTCCGCTAATAATGCTGCTTTGTTCTAATTTAGCACTGATCAGTTAGCTTGAACCAACTATTTAATGCACTAGGCCAGCGATTCCCAAACTGGGGGAAATTTCCCCCTGGTGGTGGGGGATTTGAAGCTACCAGAGGGAAAATAATGCTTTCATGGCTAAACTAAAACTTTTGGGAAAACAAATGAAAAAGGGAAATACAGCATTTTTTGAGCGTTTGAGTTACGTACTTGGTGGGAAAGACATCAAGGACCCATTGAAGGAGGAAATCATTACCCACCTTGAACTTTTGGGGGACGAGTTCAAGCGGTATTTCTTTGGTATCAACACTGAAGACATTTCAATGAGACTGACAAGGAACCCATTTATATGTCAGGTGGATGATGTCCCTGAGGACATGCAAAATGAGTTCTTGGAGATCAAACATGACTCTTCTGCCAAGGATGAGTTTTGTGCACAACATCCTGAAGAATTCTGGTTTAATATGTGTGGAGCATACCCACAACAAAGCAACAACGCATTGAAAATCCACATTCTGTTTTCCACAACCTACCTTTGTGAGTTAAGATTTTCTAAAATTAACCCTGATATTGACACACTGGTGCACAAGAAGCAGCATCACCCTTCTCACTAATTTAATTCTGAAGTAGAAGAGCAAACAAAAGTTCTTTTATGTGTTACTAACCTCTCTCTGTGGCTATGCTTAGTTGCTACTAACTGCTCTCTATCCACTTTACTCTGTAACTATAAGTTTATCAGTATATGTGTACATTTGGAAAATAAATTAGTAAATAGTCTCAGTTTGTTTTAACTGTTCTTTCTCTCATACACATGAAGGGGAAAATCTGGATGGTCGGACTGGGTGTAGGGGGAACTGACAGAAAAAAGTTTGGGAACCACTGCACTAGGCTATTTGTGGATTAAAGTGTTGGTCCATGAATTTGGTAACATACTGATTGTGAGTTCAATCTCTAGTCCTGGTAGACTGAACTTGGATTCAATAAAAAACGGGGCGAGCAATATATAAGCAATATTAAAATAAGGCGTGATATCCCTAGACATCAACATGACTAATCTATCTCCTTAGATTAAATAAATGGATTTGAAATGTGATAACAAGATAGAGAATAATGTATATCAATAAATCCTCATCCCAGAAATTCAGACAAATTATTTTCAGTTCGTCATCGATTTCTTTTATTAATGAAAATTCAAGTGCTACAAAAAATCTTCGGTGCCAATATAATATATGGTCTACCACTTTGATTCTGGTATAGTATGTGGCCTACCCGGTTTGAATGTGTCCTACATTAGTAAGCGTGTATTTATAGATTAAAGTATTCGGCTATTCATTGAAACGTATTATTTTCCCTAACACTAACCCCTACCAGACTGTTATAATACTTCCTTATAATACGCTTTTTAAGGTAGGCCACATACTATACAAGTGACCGAATTTCGTAGGCTACATTCAAAAGGTAGACCACATATACCGTCACGGTTTTTTTTATTACCGAAAGTTCTGAAAAAATCAATCTATTTTTTTATGGGAAAATGTTTAAGAGTTTTGCATTTTTCAGATGAGATATTGCATTATGGTCTCATTTTATTTTTGTTTTACGGCATATCAACCTCAATGGGTCATTTAATGCCAACAAGACTTTTACAATGAATGGCGCCGAGGTCATTTATATAGTCTTTTTGAATTTACCACTGGATCGCTGGGTCCTCAAGTTCTGCAAGTCGCTCGTATTGGTCAAAAATCATTTTAGCACCTTTGTTTCCTGTTTAAGATGTGGTTTCCGGTTTTTCTCTTTTCCAATATTTTCACTCTTTTTTTTTTTTTTTTTTTTCAATTGGAGTAGAGAGACTAAACTATCGCCCGGCTCACACTCCACCCACGTCTATTGAACAGGTGAAGAGGCTCATCCCTTGTTTCCTGTTTATGATGTGGTTTCCGGTTTTCTCTTTTCCAATCTTTTCACTCTTACGTAGCCCCCTGCGCATCAGTGGCGTTTTCGCCTTGCTTGGGGTGATATGATAAAAAAAAAACTTGCGAAATCTGGTTTCGACTTTTTCGTTAAGCACATGGTCAATCTTTTTTTCTGTTTTTTCGTTGTGAATTCTTGTAAAAGTGAAGAAGAGAGTTGATTTTAATTAATTTCTTATCCGCTACAATATAAATATTCGTATTTGGTTATTTTTTAAACCAATTATTTTCTCTAACCCTCATCCTAAACCTAACCCTAAGCCTACCCTAACTCTAACCCTAACCAGACAGTTATAATACGTTCTTATAATAGGCTTTTTAAGGTATACTACATACTATACCCCGCAGAAAGCAATGGCAACCTACTGCGGGATAATCTTCTGCCCAGTCAGTCATGTCTCTTTCGAGACATGATCGCCCAAACGTGTATCATGTATGGCACTTAACTGACTGACATACTATACCAGATTTTCGTAGGCCACATTCAAAAATCAAAATGTAGCTCACGTACAGGCACCAAATTTTCTTTAATTTAAAATATTTTATACATATTTTTATTTTTATCATTTTTTAATTTAAAATTTTTCTATACATATTTTCATTTTTGTCTATACTTCTGAGATGAGGTAGTATTTACATTATTTGCATTGTTGCCCCGATCTTATTGTCATATTCACGACGTTTTCGGCTGTTGTACGCTCCGGCCTTCTTCAGGTGCTAGGAATTTCGAGGTGATATATCCCAGTGATTAATAGTCATGTTCGAACCGAAGGTTCGGAAATAAAGGGTTCTGTTCGAAATTCCTAGCACCTGACGAAGGCCGGAGCGTACAACAGCCGAAACGTCGTAAATATGAAAGTCCGAATAATGTAAATAATGTATATTTTCATTTTTTAATTTGAAATTTCTGTACTTGTTTTTAATTATATTTTTGTCAATTTGAAATTGTTTATTGATTTTCTTTTATAAACTTAAAATAGTTTTAAAAATACACCGTTTAATCGAATTCAAACAATTTTAAAACATTTGGGACCAATTGTTTGTTTGTTTGTTTGTTTTTTTTTGTTTTTTTTTTTTTTGCTTTTTTCTATACACCTGAAGAGAACTGTAGAATGCGACACTCGAAACGTTGTGTGTGTGTGTGTGTGTGTGTGTGTGTGTGTGTGTGTGTGTGTGTGAATAATATCAACAACACTAACAGATTCGATCAACCGAAAAATAAATTAATTTATGCTATGCTAATGAATGACTTATCTACGCAACATTTTTTTATTACTTTTTTTTGCGTGTATTTGTTTTTTACATTATTAAGCTTTTTTAGATTTTTTTTTCCCCTTTAGTGATT
The DNA here is from genome assembly GCA_037127315.1 of Ascarosepion bandense. Taxonomy (NCBI): domain Eukaryota; kingdom Metazoa; phylum Mollusca; class Cephalopoda; order Sepiida; family Sepiidae; genus Ascarosepion; species Ascarosepion bandense. Next base: position 368,207 of record JBBBDQ010001851.1, read on the forward strand.
TTTCTTTCTTTCTTTTTTCTTTCTTTTTTCTTTTTCTTTTGGGGTGTAATTGGTTTAGTTTAACATAATTAAAATGTCAAAAAAAAACTGGAAAAAACAGGAAATAAATGATTTTACGGATCATTTGTTTGTTTGTTTTTAATCAATAAAACATAATATTTAGCTACGCTATTTTAGAACCAATCATAGCCTTGCTTCATCAAGGTTCGTTTAGTGAAGTTGATCAACCATTTCTTTTTTTTTTTTTTTTTTTTTATTCATTTAGATATCCCGAATAAATAAAAGAGATAAAAACGCATTTGAAGTAAGAATAGAGAAAAATTTCCGGGTGAAAATGCCTGTGGCAAAGTTTCCAAAGTTCTTTCTTTCTTTCTTTCTTTCTTTCTTTCTTTCTTTTATTAAAAAGACAAAAAAAAGGAAAGTTTTCTATCGTTTTTACTATTTTTACTTTAGTTTTTTTTTTGTTTTTTTTTAACTTGAGAGCTGGAAATTGTTGCATTTACCAATACGTTTAGTAAGGTATGTCAAGTCCGCAGTCTAATGATTAAAAAAAACATATATTTCAAACGTTTTCAACATAATCTCTTTTTTTTTTATCAATATACTTAAACTATTCAGTGAATAATAATCACAGAGACAGCATTATACAGTGAAAATATTGTATCAAATTTCACTTAAATTATACTGTTACTTTCAAGTTAAATGTATGTCTGTGAAAAAGAGCAGGAGAATGTATGTGTGTGTGTGTGTGTGTGTGTGTGTGTGTGTGTGTGTGTGTGTGTGTGTGTTCATTTTTATTTCTCAACTTACTTTTGATGACAAACCAACTAAATTTTCCCAAGGTGCGTCAGCATGAGGGAAAATGGTTAGCAATCTAGTCAAACGGTTCATTAACATCGAGTAGTGAGTTCGATCCTCACTAGTTCACCTCATATTAGAGCCCTTGTGCCAAACTAAACTCCGAAATAACAGCTCTTTTTTATTTTTTTTTTAGTCTCTCGAGATTCAAATCACGTGACTGTTACGTGTCCCTAATCAACTGACTGATGAGGCAATCAATTATTCATTAATGTTGTTTAGGATATTAGTTTTGTAAATCCGCTTACTCTCCCCCACACTCTCTCTTTCTCTCTTTCTTTTTCTCTCTATCATTTATCTATCGCTTACTCATCTTCTCTCCTTCCCCACCTCACTCGTTCATTCATTCCTTCTCTCTCTCCTCTTTCTCTTTCTTCCTCCTCCTTTCTCACATTTACCAAATTCTCCGTTTGCTCATCTTAATGAAACGATTCATTAGTTTTTATTCGCCTATATAATGAATATGTAAAATAAAACTTAAAAGACGCATGTCCACACACGTAAATACATACATTGCGTCTTGGTGGCTTTATCGCCTTACATTCAGTGAAATGATTTTTTTAAATATGCAGAGAAGACTGGAGGCTCTAGCTTTGGTTGGTAACTAGTCTAGTAGAAAACCAACTTTGAGTTCACAATTAAAAATGGGATCCATACTACCTTAGCTATGGGTAACAAACCGTGGTAGGTATCCGGGTGTGGGAACATAATTAAGGGTGGCTCATCGTCTTTGCCTCTAATTTTCTTAGTCAACATTATGTTTTCTACTGCAAAGATGGACACAGGTTCGAATCCTGTCGGAGAGCGCATAATTTTCGCTGATTTCTCAAACAATCCGGCAGGTTGATCAAATAAATAAATCATCATTTTTAATAAATAAGCCGAGTTTCTACTTAAACATGGATATCTGCTAAACATTCAAAGTGATAAAATCTG
>JBBBDQ010001851.1:372500-390000 GCA_037127315.1 Ascarosepion bandense
TACAATTGTAGTTCTTAGTCTCGGCCATGATACCATTTACTCAGAGGACTTATTTAGCCTTCAAAATTCAGTTTACGACGAAAAAAACTTATTTGATATCGATACCAGGAAATCAAAATTTGACTTACATCCATTCATTTTTCTTTCAGTCTACGGTTTCGCTTTAACTGGAAACAACTATTACTTTTTAGTCTTTCGTGCCAACGTACTCAGAGTGTGAGCTCCAGGACCATGGATTAGTTTTAAAGCTTTCATTACACCCGATCAACGCCGAGCTATACTGCTAGTTAAGCATAAAAACATAATAGTGAGCCATCGGTGAGAATATAATTCGTTATACTCACGAACTGGACAGCAATATCAGTTTTCTTTTCTCACTATTTCGGCATCTTTTCATATTCCCATTCGCCTTCGGATATTCAAGACTCTTCTGTCTTATGTTATCATATGGTAGTTTCTAAACATTATTTGACACCATGTATTGCTGAAAATAATGTTGAAATTATTTATTAGGTGTGTGCCAAAAGACTCAAAGTATTTCTTTGTTTTTACTGATTTTAACTTTATGACGAACACACCTAACATCGGTAGGCCTACCAGAGAACTGCAGAATTCTTCGTTTTTAAAGAATCTATTCAGTTCATAGAGCCGAAATGCTGTGCAAGAATAATAAATAGAGATTTTACTTATCACCACACTATATTCCTTATCCAACCATCAAATGAAAGGAATATGGAGCCGAATATCTCTCACTTTTCATGAAGTCTTAGAATTGGCACATTCGAATAAACCTGACATTTATCAAAGAATATGACATTTTCACTTAATTTAAGTTTCTAAATTAAGCTCATTTCATCAGACCACACAATATTTCTTCCATTTGGTAAAAAGAAATTGCCGGAATGTACCAAATGGAAGGAATATTCTGTGGTCTGATGAAATGATCTAATTTAGCTCATTGAAATGAATTATAATTTATAACCAATTTAAATGACGTGTTGAGTTTTCCTTATAAATATAATTTGCTCTAGATAACATCCATTGAGCTCTCTATATAAATATAACACTTAATATTTTATATTAAGTTGATCTTGTTGGATTTACGGACTGGACATCTATACGTATATATATATATATATATATATATATATATATATATATATATATATAAGTAAATGACTAACTTAGAGAGCCACCAAGGTTTCACCAAATTAGATCTTCTGGGAAAGTTGAAGGTAACTTTCCCTGAAGATCCGTTTTGGTGAAACCTTGGTAGGTTCGTTGGCTCTAGGTTAGTTATTTACTTTGTTTGCTCTACTGGCGTATTGAGCGCTTTTTGTTTTAGGTTCTCGTCTCGGTTTTTTTTTCTTTGGGCTGCGTACTTTGACTGATGTTCGGGTACTTAGCTCGTTCTTTTTTTATCACCATTTTTTCCTTCCGTGTATGTACTCGGAGGGTTTTTCGAAACGAGTATAACGACAAGTTTACATATATATATATATATATATATATATATATATATATATATATATATATATATATATTGTAAATATAAGAGACAATGAATGTCTATTATGTTTAATCATGAGCCGTTATAAACATCAGTTGAAAATAAAAACAAAAATTCTCCAACGTTTCGATAATCCTTTATTAAGTTGGTTCTAAGCTTTCGGCTCACATGAGCCCTCTTCAGAGAGGTTACATGGACGTTAACATAAAAAACGTTAGCATAAAAAACGTTAAACATAAAATTCATTGTCTCTTATATTTAACAGTATATGTTCAGAAAATTATCTGCTGCCTCGATACACAATATATATATATATATATATATATATATATATATATATATATAGTTTGTGTGTGTATGTAAGTAACTGAAAAATGTTTCTCTTACATACTGATTTCAATTTCACAGTATCATCTGTTTACTACATAAAGATGTGCAATTTTTCTTTCTTCTATGTGCCTTGTTCCTTCAGGATGTAGGCGATCATGGCTTTCCACGTCTCCCTATCCATAGTGGCTCTTAGCACGCCCTCTCCTGTTACATCATGCAACCCTCGTTCCATCATCCAATTGATTAGGTCCTTCAAATATCTTATCCGCTGCTTTCCCCCTGTCTCTTTTTCCCTCTATCTGGTTTATTAGTATCAAGTTCTCCAAGCCCTCCTTCCTCATTGTATGTCCCAGGAACTTCAGCTTTCTCTTCCTGATGCTCAGTATTAATTTCCTTTTTGTTTACATCATTTCCAAAACCTCATCATTGCTCACATGCTCGACCCATGATATCCGCAGCATCCTTCCGTAGAACCACATTTCACTTGCTTCAAGTTTTTCCTTCATCTTTGATGATACTGTCAAATATTCTCTGTCATATTGAAGAACTGACATCCCATAGCAATCCAGTACTCTCTTCTTTGTTTCTAGCGAAATTGTCCGGTTTCTTAAAACTTTACTAAACTTCTGGAATGCTTCCTTCGCCATGCCAATTCGCCTTCGGATCTCTTGTGTCGCACTTTCCGTCTACTGTTTTAACACTTCCCAGGTATTTGAACTTTTGTACCTGCTTGATTTTAGTGTCCCTGACTTCTACTTGGCATATTGGGCTGCCCTTTTTACTGATGACCATGCATTCGGTTTTCTTGCAGTTTATTTGTTGTCCTTTCTTGTCACTCTCTTCAGCTACCTTCTGTAGGAGGTCTTGTAGTTTCCTTTCTGTGTCTGCTATCAGCACTGTATCATCTGCGTACCTTATGTTATTTAAATTGTGGCCTCCGATGACGAATCCAGGCATGCACATCTCTATTTAATGGACTCTTCTCTTGTCGAATAGAACACACACGCACACGCACAGAGACACAGACACACTTGGTCTAAAGAGCACATTGGGGCGTGAAACTGACAACACGCAATGTTGATTTCTATGTCCATTCTGTCTGTCTGTTTCTTTCTTTTTCTCTCCACACACACACACAGAGAGAGAGAGAGATATATTTAGTGTATCGAGGCAGCAGATAATTTTCTAAACATATACTGTTAAATATAAGAGACAATGAATGTCTATTATGTTAAATCATGAGCCGTTCTAAACATCGTATTTTGGCTTTAATTTCAGGTGAAAATAAAGACAAAAATTCTCCAACATTACAGTGGTGTGACGTCATAGAACCGCATTACAAATTTGCGAACTGCGTTTGCTTGGTAACTGTTGCCGTTGCTTCGTGGGTTTTTTTGTCAACACAAGATAAAATCGTCGCTGATGATGGATGTTTTTGTGCTAACGTCTTTATAACTTCTCTGAAGATGGCTCATGAGAGCCGAAAGCTTAGAACCAACTTAATGAAAAATTATTCAAATATTGGAGAATTTTTGTCTTTATTTTCACCTGAATAATGTAAATAGTTTAAATAATTACAATACCTGATTTCAGACATATAGACAAACATTATGAGGATCACTGATTGAATAATGAAGGCTAGCGTTCCAATAATTAACGGTGAGTTGTTCAATGAACCAACTAACGATTTGAGTAAGGAGTCATCTTTATATCCAGCCAAATTAGATCTCCGGACAGATTCTGCTTTGCTCGCTTCCAGTACTTGTATACTGGGGCGGTTAGGGCGTGGTCCAATTGTGGTATCATTTATGTCATTGCTGTGTTGAATAACTCACCTACGACTTTGTCTGCACCAACCTGCGCCTTTCATTTTCTTCGATTAAAAAAAAAACAAGATTGTTTATTAAAATAAAATAAAATTCCGTAAACTCAATTGGATAAAACTAGATAAAAAAAAGGACTGAAATAATGTTATGGTGAAACACACCTATTCCTCAGATAATGAACTCTCCCTCCTATATTAATAAGAGTTAACAGGAAGTTAACGGAAGAAGTACTTGGGATGTTCATGGGAGTTCTTTAAACTTCTATTGGAGTTCAGAAGAACTACTAGGCAGTTGATATTAGTCGGCAGTTAGCTGAATACTAAGGAGTCAGCTTTCAGTGGAAGATTACCAAGTTCCTAACCTGTTGGGCCCGTTAAGTCGATTAGCAACCGAGATAGCACGATTATAACCTTCAGTGCGAAAACTACTCCACAACAAATAATATCTCCGTTCAGAAGGTTGCAAGGTGAAAATAATTCTGCCTTCAGGATAATAATTTAAAACGTTTTGGAAGGAAATTAGATAAGAGAATGAACGAAAGCTGTGATACATGCTTTAGCCATCATGTCTCTTTCGAGACATGATTGACTGGCCAGAAGATTATCCTGCAATAGGTTACCATTATTTTCTGTGGTAGACTGGTTGCCAACCAAGGCTATAGAACCCAATCTGTACTGTTATTTAACCCATAACTGGATGAAAGTGACGGATTAATACTTTTCTCAAGGGTATTTGCTCGTAAGTGAATGCGATGAATTCAACTGGAATTCGAACTCGGCTCTCTGATTTCTCGTTCTAAGCTGATGTCCACTGTACCACAACACCATGGAGTAAATCTTCAAATTCATAAGATATAAATATCTTGAATTTTACAAGATTCTTTGGGTAAATACTTTTAAAAAAATGTCTTATTTCAATGAAAGCTTATTCCTTTCAATATTAATTAACGAGCATCTCCAACACAGCATTTGAGACGCATCAAGCCTTTTTGTTGTTAAAAAGAAGACCAATAATTGTTTACACTATTTACATTTTTCAGACGATTGTCCTCATATTTGTTAAAATATTCACGAAGTTTCGGCCGTTGTACCGACCTTCTTCAGATGATTAGAATTTCAAACTGAACCCTTTATTTCATTCAATAGGGTAGATTGTTCTAGTTCCACACGTCATGTCACTTCCAGATGTCTCAGTATCAGTTTTCTCTCTTTAACTCAACTCTCTAAATTTTTGGTTCACCTCTGCCGTAGCCAGGTATTGAACTCACAACTCTTTGGTCAAATCACTGGATCAAACCAACGTTTTTATCCATCGTGCCATGTGCCTTTGAAGAAATTCTAATCGGAAGAAGATCGGAGCGTACAACGACCGTGAATATGGCAAGAAAAATGAGGAAAACAGCCCGAATAATGTAAATAGTTTAAATAATTACAATACCTGATTTCAGTAATATAGACAAACATTATGAGGATCACTGATTGAATAATGAAGGCTGGCGTTCCAATAATTATTATAAATATTTAAACAATATTTCTAAGTTTTCAAACAAATTTTATCAAGATGTTTTTTTCTGTTATACTTTCTTCCGCTAAAAGAAAAAAAAATGTCGCTGTTTATGTTATCTTCGTGTGTGCGTGTCTGATAACTTTTTTCTTGCGTTCAAAAACTAATCTCGTACACTGCTGCTCCCCACACACACCACGCCACCGCCCCCCTTAATCATCGTTAGTGTCCCACTAGAAGATATTTCTTTGTGTTATTTTCTATAACCTCCAGTTAATGTTCAACTAATCTTAGTTAGCATTCAAATAATCTGCACAGTCGTTTCCTGCCGAAGTTTTATTCTGAATGCGATTTTAATTAAAAGGCATATTTTATCAGGACGTCAATCTCGCATCAGGCCATTAGCCTAGCCGGCTGGAATCTCTGCTCCTTTCCAATATTAAGAGACGAGTCGTCAGCCCGTAAGCGCCATATTGCATATTCCAATGTTATCGCTAACTATAACATCGTCAGAAACCCTGGACGTACGTGGCAGATTAAGGCGAGATAAGCCGCTCTATACTTTTCCAAAATCGTCATTGTAAAACACTCAGTGCTAAAATATCCAGATGTTCCGAAAGCAAAAAGAGTAGGTTCTTTCTAAGTTATTTCTGATTAATCTAACATTTGATAGCCTCTTCGCCTTGATAGGGTTTGTTGGGTGTTGAGTTTTGGTATTTTGGTAATTTTGCTCTTAGTTTGCTTAGAACGGTGTCTTTGGACGGGCGTTAAAAACTTGAGAAATGACTGCTACCCAAGAAAAATAAAGACTCGGAAAAATTTTAAAAATATAATGAAAAATGAAAGGAAGAAAAGGAGGAAGGGTGGGAAAAACTAATGACGAAAGAAAGTGGGTGAAAGGAAGAGATAAAGTAAAAACCAAAAGAGGAAAGAAAGCAAAGATGGAGGACGAAAGAAGAAAGAAAGAGAGGAAGGAAAAATGAGAAAAATAAAAAAAAGAAGGAAATCTATAAAAAAAAAAATTAGAAAAAAGTTGAAGCTCTCATAAAATCAAATAGAATATATCCCAATAGAGAAAAAACAAAACAGGTAAAACGAAGAGAGGAAGAAAGAAAATGTATATAAGTAGGTGGGAGGAGAGAAGGACAAGGAATAAAGACAATACGTGTGGATAAAGGGAAATAACTATTCTGTGAGAGAAGGAGAAAAGGAACGATAGAGGAAAGAAAAAAAGAATTTAGAAAAGAATAAAATGCTATGATGGAGGGGAGAGAGAAAGAAAGACAATACTTGAGTGGGGAAAGAAAAGGAAAGACGATACATTAGAGGGGTGAAAATTATAACTGAAAGGAAGAAAGAAATATGAGAGAAAGAAAGATGGTTACTTGATAGAGAGAAAAAGTAAAAAAAAAAAGAGAGAAGTAGGGAGAGAGAGAGGGAAATATGTAAGAGATTCAAAGAGAATAAGAAAGAATCGTATCGGCATTGTTACGCTAAATAAGAAAATGCCTCTTAAGTGCATATTTTGGTCAGAGGCCAAAAAAAAAAAATCAATAAAAATCTAGTTCCGAGGAGTTGTCTGCAGTCCCTCGTTATCGTACTTACATTGGTAGTCAGGGTCAATCACTGATACCTCAGGTATCCCAAAAGAAAGTCCACTCTCTCCTCTATCCATCCATCCATCCCTTCCTTCCTTTCTTCTTTCCTTCCTTTTTTCCTTCATCCCTTTCTTTTTCTTCTTCCTTCCTTTTCACATCTTTTATTTCTCTCTATCTACTCAATTCTTTCTTCCTACCTGCTTTACTTACATCATTCTCTTCCTCCTTGCTTCTATCTCCTTTCCTTCTATTTTTCTTTCTTTCTTCCCTTCTTTACATTCACTTCTTTCTTTCTTTCTTTTTTCTTTCTATTCACCTCTTTTCTTTCTTCCTTCTTACCAGCCTCTTTCTTTCTTTCTTTCTTCCTTCCGTTCCTCTCTATTTTTTCTGCGTCTTTCATCCCTTCCTAACTTTTTTATCACTCATTCTCACTTTTTAATTTGTTGTCTGTCGACTTTCATTTTAGCTTCAGCATATCAGAAGTCAGGAATAATTAAAAAGTTGTAGAAGATCTAAATTTATAAATAAACTGAACATTCCTTATACAATCGTGCTTCGCATGCACACAACGTATGAAGCAAGTGTTGTTTCTCCCGTCCACATGTTTCGTTTTCTTTGGGTTACAGTCTAAAACAAAAAAGTCTCCACCCACGTCTATTGAACAGGTGAAGAGGCTCATCCCTTGTTTCCTGTTTAGGTTGTGGTTTCCGGTTTTTCTCTTTTCTCTTTTCCAATCTTTTCACTCTTACGTAGCCCCCTGCACATCAGTGGCGTTTTCGCCTTGCTTGGGGTGATATGATTAAAAAATATATATATATAACCTTGATTGATGAACTCTGAAATGAGTCGATAAATGATTTTTGGGAGTCGATAAAAGTTAGAGGATAGAACTATGAAAATTTTGTAACAATGAATAAAATAATTGTTAGATTTTCTTTACAAAGTTAATTTTTTATTGGTTCTTATTCTTCCAGCGATAAAATCGAATGCATAATTCAACTTATGACTGAGATATTAAGATAATTCCATATTAATTTTTATTAGGGGTGTGCAAAAGTTTCCAGCATTTTTTAATTTTATTTCTAACCGATTAAAAACTTATACAGGGTGCGATGAATGAATTGTAGTCTAAATGACGGAAAAATGAAAATAATAAGACATCTCTTTTTAATAGATATATTTACCAAAATTACACACAAATATCTCGAAATGCGAACGAATAAATTTATTCAATAAAATTGCCATTGGCTTCAACTACGGCCTTCAGACGAAGTTAGGAATCTCCTGCATCTCTTCTAGACTGTCTCCTTGTTCACGTTTATGAATACTAGCATAATCCTTGTCTTCAGTTTATCTTTGGGACTACCAGGAATTTTGTTGTTCTTTCGTTCAATTGTGCCCCACACATAATCATCAAGGGGGCAACATTCTGGGGAGTTAAGTGGCCAGATTTTAGGGTTGATGTGGTTGCAGAAATTGTCTGACAGCCCTGACTGGGTTTTCCTTCGGGCGGGGGGCATGGTGCAGAGTTCTATTGCTAGACATAGGCTCTTCCAGCAGCCGCTCTCTTAACCCATGACAGCACTACACCCGCAAGTCACATGATGTAAAGCCTCTTTTGGTAGTCATGAGTTATCTCCCTCTAACCCTGCAAGTTACTTGTTCACCACTGCTGTAGCCTGGTATTGAACTCACAACTCTTTGGGTCAAGTCACAGGAAGTAACCAACGTCCTTGAATACCCTGCATTCACTTAAGCAGTGGTACCTTTTGGAAAGGTATTAATCCGTCCCTTCCCTCCAGTTATGGGTTAAATAACAGGGTAGAACTTGGGGACCCTGCCCTTAAAAACAAATCACAATGAATCTTGATACTCGAAAAGAAAAAGTATTACTAGATACAAAACTTATATAAAAACAACAATAAATTGTTGAAAGAAAAAGGTATTACCAGCAATAAATAAATAAAAAATTAGTTGGCAATAAATGACCCACCGAGGTTGATTTGCCATAAAAACAAAACATCCAACCAACCAACATAACAGTTCAGTACTCTTTTCTTTGTTTCTATCTGCCTTGAGTAAATGTTGGTAAGTTAGTAAGGGTCACACAGCACTGACCGGAGCCTCCAATCAGACTTGCCTCACTGTCGGAGAATTCGGCGTAGTACGCACCTAGCGTTTTAGTGGTATTATGACCTTTACTTGCAGTGAGTTGATTGTAAAAAAAAAAGACATACAAACCATTCTCAGCTACCAGCCTTGATTTAATTTATTAAATATATTTGATAGATCAAATAAAGAGTTAAATTTAGAGTTGCCTTTATGTTACCCTGATCGAAAATGCACCTGTTGAAGACCGGAGAGCAAAACGGCAAAGACGAGGACAATCGTCCGCATTTAAGTAGTGTAAATAATGATAAGTCTTCATTCTAGAAATTCAGATGCAAATGAACCATTTTTGCTGACATTTTTGACATTCCGAACAAAGAGATTTCTGAACTCAACTGAAATCTTCAAGGAAAAACTAATGACACCTATTAAGTAATAAGGATTAAAATTAAGCAAGAAACTGTAACAACTGTCACTATTCTCTCTCTCTCTCTCTCTCTCTCTCTCTCTCTCTCTCTCTCTCTCTACTCTTTTCTTTTTTCTTTTTTTTTTCCATTGGAATAGATAGACTAAACTATCGCCCGGTTCACACTTCACCCACATCTATTGAACAAGTGTAGAGGTTCATCCCTTGTTCCCTGTTTAGGATGTGGTTTCCGGCTTTCTCTTTTCCAATCTTTTCACTCTTACGTAGCCCCCTGTGCATCAGTGGCGTTACCGCCTTGCTCGGGATGATAGGATTTAATATATATATATATATATATATATATATATATATATATATATATAATAATTTCACTCCATATCTATTTTCTTTCGTTTCTACCATCTCTCTATTTTCCTCTCTTCTCCTATCTCTTTTTCTTATTTACCCTTTTCTCTCTCTCTCTCTCTCTCTCTCTCTGCACTCTCTTTTCTCTCTTGCTACTTGCTATCTCTATCTTTCTCTTTCTACTATCGTCTCTGTTGCCTCTCTCTCTCTCTCTCTCTCTCTCTCTCTCTCTCTCTCTCCCCCTTCTCACTTTCTCTCTGTTCTTGTTGTATGGTCTTTCCCAGTTCTCCAGTAATCAGGGGTGCAACTGTTAGTTCTATATTCCCCAACTTTCACAACTTCGGGTTAAGGCTTGAATTTTTATTTCTACCCCCATTTAGTTTATTGCTGAGGTCTGCTAAAATGGCTTCACCTACTTATTTGTTTTGATAACGAATTCCAGCCCCCCACTTGTTTCACGTGCACCATCTATTTTTTTCTTGGGTTCGAATCCAACTCGTTCGCATTTATAGTTATTTATTTTTAACCCACAACATTTTGAGAAATAACCACTGTCCGTTAATTAGTTCGGATTTGGTCGACGGGGGGGGGGGGGGTACTTATGTATACACTAAGAGTATATCTTCAGTTTTTGCTTTTATTTTTCATTTTATCTGAAGCGAATTTTGAAAACTCATTTTTTCCTTTTTTTTTTTTTTTTGTGGTCAGAAAATTGACAAACAGCTCGCGGTACTGTTTGAAGAGGAAGAATATGTAATACTTTAATCGTGTCAATATTGATATTACATTTTAGCGTGAAATTCTATTAAACGCAGATTAAAAGACACACGACCATTTAACATCTATCACGGCGAGTTGATTGACTCCTTATCTCCGGCCGCATGAGTTTTTAAGGCTTTTTTTTTCTTTCCACTTTCTGTTTAATCCTTATCTGCACTGTACGGCGGTGGTGGTGGTGGTGTGGCTTAATGATAGTTCGGACTAAAAATGAAAGCAAAAAAAAAAAAGAGGAAAGAACAATAGAATAAATAAAATTAAAATAAATATAAACGAACAGTGACCATGTTTGCATATGTTTCGCTTTTTTCAAAGGGAGTGTCAGGCCACTGATTTTTAACGGCCATCCGCAATGTCGTGAAAGTCACCTTCATTCAAAGCTATCAAAATCCAGTTTTTAAAAAAATATTTGGTGGTGGTTGATATAAGAGAAACAAGGAAGGTTTTTAAATGATAAAAAATAAAAATAATAAAAAGAAGTTGATGAAAAACTATTAAGACAATAATATCAATAGGAAAAATCGCAAAATATTTTTAGAAGATTTTCTAGAATGGAGATGAAGTTTATTGGTTATGGCTATCTCTTTTAGTGACTCATAGCATTATAAGTAGCTTTATTGATAAGAGATTCTTAAAAAAAAAATTTTTTTTATCATGAAGTATTCGATTTGAGTCATTAGTTTAACCCTGATGTGTTAATACGTACAGTTGCCGACACGACATATTGAAGAAAATCACTAACGCGCATGCGTTGATCAATGTGTGCGTTCAAAACTCAAAGCGTTCAGGCGGCGGTGAAAGTAATAGATTTTTCTCTGATATATGGACGACAGTGAATTCACGCCTGATACAACTCACCGATTCTTCTGCTTTCCTCACCTACGATCACTTTTATTTAGTTTACTGAACGCCATCGCAGGGCAGTAAATGAAGGCAGCTATTCTTTTTTTCTTTCTTTCTTTCTTTTTGGTTTCTGATACTAAGGTTGATAACTCTGACATTTAAAAGTTTTGGGAATATGCTATAATGAAACCTTTTGACTGGCTTTGAAACAGGATTATAGAATGTTTAAATGACTTTTCTTGTCATCATATTGCCTATGCTGCCTGTTTTAGCGAAATCAGATTTAAACAAAGAAAAATACACAATAACCAAGACGGTTAACTTTCATTCATTTCCCTTCTTTAAAGAATGTTTTCTTTTTGAATTACTAAACAAAAACAAATAGTATCTCTGTACATTTAGATAATTTTATAAAAGTTCAAAGATTGCACGAACAATTTTGATCGAAATTTTCCTTAAATTTGCATCATAGTGTTTTCATTAAATCGATAGAATTTTTTTTAAGTATTAAATTTACTTTAAAATTTTGATAAATTTATACTGCGTAAATTAATTCATATCTTTTTCTCCTAAATATTGTCTTTTCAGACTTCTATTTATCTTTATGGTCTTACACTTGCCCTCGACTTCATTAAATTTCTTATGAAATTCTGATGCCTTTTCTTGCGAATAGAACGACCACGAAGGATTTTTGTTTAACTGATTCGTATCTACGAGCAGGACGCGATAGCTTCTCTTTTCACAAAAGAAGCAACCCACATTGAAAATTGATGAACCTCAGTTAATTGTGGAACATTGTATATAATGATTAAGATCTTGGTGAAAAGACAGCTGAGGTTTTTGCTTGAAGGATTTTACAAGAATTTGATAGACCATTAAAGTTAAGCTATTTTAAACAGTACACCCGCCACCCTTATGCACACACTCCGAAGATGTGTTAAAGAAAGTTTTCACGAAATATGAAATATTTACTCATTGCTCTGCTGTAACTTTGAGCTCAAAATATAAACTCAGATGATTAGTTGAGCTTTTAAAAGCCCATTTCTAACATAATATGATCAATGTCATAGCTTAGCTAAAGAAAGCTGTGTGATGTGGTTTGTGATATCACGTGAGTTGACAACCCCTGGTTTAATTAAGGTGATACACGTGCACAAGCCCAGGTCTCGTGATCAATGGGTGGGAGGAGAGTAGCGGTGAGAGACTGACACAAGGAAACTAAACAGAACAGCTCACCGGAAAGAGAAACGACGCTAATAATGGGTGAGGGGGCACGGGCTTTTGGCACGGGTAGCCTCCCCCCCATACGTTCGAAATGGTCAGGCTGTAAAGAAGGAACTTTTCCAGTTGTTCAATGTCATGTCCTCTGTTCATTATCCATTTTCCTTCTTTAGATAAAGAATTTTCTCGAAGAACAAAAATGAGTAATGGTGTCATTTATTTCTGAAATCCTCCAACTCAATGAGTCAGTTAAGTGCCATACTTGATACAAGCTTTGGGCGATCATGTCTCAAAAGAGACATGACTGACTGGGCAAAAGATTATCCCACAGTAGATATATAAAACAGATGAAACATAAAAAAAAAAAACACTTAAATTTTTTTTCACTCTTTTACTACGTCCCATGATAATGTGGATTTTATATTCCTACAAGCGCCTACAAAATGAAAAATCTTAGGATACCAGAATAACTGAATAAAAATTTAATTAAATCTACTTTGTTAGCCGTATGTAATGAAAGATGTTTGATAAAAAGGTTGTTACCCAAATATATATATATATATATATATACACTACCGACCATAATTATTAGGCCACCCCAGTTTTTTAAAAGAAATGATGTATTTCGTACTATTTTTAGTATCTATTGCCAAATGAAAATAGAATGGTTCTTTTTTTATTATTACTTTGCAAAATTTTACAAGGCAATGAAGCAAAGATGAACTTGTCCGAATCACCCTAAATTTTCTTCATTCTTGCATTGATGAAACTGCAATACAGGTAATTATTAAGTATTTATAAATTCATTTGATGCACATTTTATTGTGCAATATTAACAAAAGAACCATTCTATTTTCATTTACAATTATTCACTTGGCAATAAATACTAAAAAATAGTATGAAATACATCATTTTTTTAAACACTGGGATGGCCTAATAATTATGGCCTGCAGTATATATATATATGCACCCACAGGCTGCGATGGGTAAATTATAGCCATTTTATATTTTTTATTTCGTTTGTTTCTTCTTGACTTTGTCAATTGCACAATATAGTAGGATAAGTTGGGCACCGACCGTGAGAAAAAGAGCATCATGACGCAATTCACTCTGTCAGAAATTTGAAGAGGGAATGCTGTACTGCTTGGCATTCGCACCGGAAGCTTCAATATAAACATTTCAGAGTGTTTCGGTGTCAACCTGAGGAGAATACAGGTACTGAGAATGATGAAAACCAAATCTCCAGTCAACATCGTGGTGTTTGGGGTGATTATGTCTCCATTCATTTTGTCCGGACTCAACACGAGAGACATACACCAAGTGTATGGGTAAGTAGTGCTCCACTGAGTCAAGACGCTGGCTGCGCGAAGACCCTATGTTTGGCATTAGGATTCTGCAATATATGGAACAAACAGGAGAAACCAGTCATGGCTGTTAGACAATTTCTGTGACCATATCACCCCTTATTTACATTGGTCACCTAACTCCACAGACTGCAACCCCTTGCGTGGGGGAGGCATTTGAGCGAGAGACCAAGAAAACTTTGTAACACCAAAGATCAACTGTAGGCAAGGATTATGGAAGCATTCTTCAACTTAAAAAAGGAAACTAGAAGAGATGTAATTCCGAAGTCGACTGAAAATTGTGGTTGAAAACAAGGACGATTTTATTGAATAAATTTACTCTTTAGTAGTAAAGATGTTTTGAGTAACTTTGATAAATATTTCTGTTGAAATGAGATGTCAGTGTTATTTTCTTTTTTGCGTAATTTAGACGACAATACATCCATCGCACCCTGTTTGTAGGTATGTATGTATATACTTATATATATACATTTATATCTATCTATCTATCTATCTATATATATATATATATATATATATGTGTGTGTGTGTGTGTGTGTGTGTGTGTGTGTGTGTGTGTGTGTGTGTTGTAGAACTTTTGAATATTGAATATTGCAAATCGCCTGAAGACACCACATGATAGAAAACTAGTTCGCGTAATAACTAGTTTACAAATGAACAATATATCTTGACTTATTTATAAATGGAACTTTGTCTGTGTGTCTGTGTATGTGTCTGTGTGTGTGTCCGTTACCTATAGACTCCGAAACGGCTGAAAATTTACACAGCTGTACTATAAGCGTATGCGAGTGTTTTTAGCTAGGTTTTGTGTCGAGGTACCCCCGATAAATATCGAAAATCGATCATCGAAAAAATCGGGTTATAGAAGGAGTGGTCCGATTTTAATCAAATTTGATACACTCATAGACAAAGACATAAGAAACGATATTCAGAAGTTTCTAGGTTGCAGTTCTTACAATAGTGCAGAAAATCGATAATATATACATAAAAGCAAGATGTTTCTGTGTGTGTGTGTGTGTGTTTATCTGTCTGTATGCCCTTCATACAAATCCACAATTTTTATCCGATTCTCACCAAACTTCACACAAATATTCTTTAGGCTGAGTCTGAGCTCCAGGGCCATGGATTAGTTTTAAAGCTTTCATTACACCCGAGCAACGCCCGGTTAAACTGCTAATATATATATAATAACAGCGAGGAAAGCGATATGTATATATGTGTGTGTATTTAATGTTTAATATATATATATATATTATTTAATTACTTAGTCTTTTGTCATAATAAAATTAGACCATAACACAGTTGTATTTAAAAATGTTCATTATAATTATATTGTAGAACTTTTGAATATTTTTCATTTGTAAACGAGTTATTACGTCACCTAGATTTCTAACATGTGGTGTCTTCAGGCAATTTGCAATATTGCAAATCGCATGAAAACGCCACATGGTAGAAACCTAGGTCACGTAATAACTCGTTTACAAATGAAATATATATCACATTTCTAATATACATATATATGCATGTATATATTTCTACATAATATTTCTAATATGTAAATAGAAATATATATTCTTTCTAATATATATATATATATATTTGATGTAAAAGCACTATTTATCAAGTAGCTTATCAAAAAGATATTTTGTATCTCAGCGGAACTATATTTATCTGTATCAGAGGAATAGTGTCTTTTTATCAGGCAATCTCCGTATCTGAGAAGCCGTTTTTTTATTTCAAAGGGATTATATCTACTCAGATATCTCTGAGGAACTCTATATAGCAATTTGTATGCCAATCTATCTACATATCTTTGGAACTATATCTGTTTATCTATCGGGATGTCTCAGAAGAACTAAATTTATCTAAAAACTCTTTCTTTCTTTCTTTCTTTCTTTCTTTCTTTCTTCCAGCTACCCACAGAACATAATTTACCAAACCGATTTTGAGCCGTAACAATATTTTTGAGAAACCTTCAACAATTGAGAAACTGTTAGCAATATTTCTTCCTGGTTATGGTGGACGAGCTTGTATGGGAGGGGTTAGTTCAAATATCTTATGAGTTAATTACTTTTCAACTAAATTATATAGCTACACTAGCAGTAAAGCCCGGCGTTGCTCGGGTGTGATGAAAGCTTTAAAACTAATCCATGGTCCTGGAGTTCAGACTCTTTGGACGTTGACACGAAAGACTAAAAAGCAATAGTTGTTTTCAGTTAAAGTGAAACCGTAGACTGAAAGAAAATGAATGGATGTAAGTCAAATTTTGATTTCCTGATATCGATATCAAATAAGCTTTTTTCGTCGTAAACTGAATTTTGAAGGCTAAATAAGTCCTCTGAGTAAATGGTATCAAGGCTGAGACTATAAACTACAATTATACCGACTTAGAGCCAAACTCGAAGCAAAAACTAAAATAAAAGGACTGAAAAAATACAGACATACAGGCAGATAAACAGACACACACACAAACATCTTGCTTTATATATATATATATATATGTTATCGATTTTCTGCACTATTGTAAGAACTGCAACCTTGAAACTTCTGAATATCGTTTTTTATGTCTTTGTCTATGAGTGTATCAAAATTGATTAAAATCGGACCACTCTTTCTATAACCCGATTTTCTCGATTATCGATTTTCGATATTTATCGGGGGTACCTCGACACAAAACCTAGCTAAGAACACTCGCTTACGCTTGTAGTACAACTGTGTAAATTTTCAAGAAAATCTGTTCAGCCGTTTCGGAGTCTATAGGTAACAGACGCACACACACACACATACACACCCAGACAAAGTTCCATTTATAAATAAGTTGAGAATAACCATTCATCTTCACATTATTATCACGAAAAAGCAAATTTTTTTAATGATTTTATATATTTATTTTAAATATATTTAGACCGTTTCTTTCCGATATTTATTTGAATCATTTATATACAGATTATCATTATTTAACATTCATTTTTTTTTCTTTTGTTTTCTTTTTTATTATTTGTGGACGACTTTGTTCTAGAAATTTTTCCTCTTCTTCTGTGCAACCAAAAACAAAACATCTTGCATTCTAACAACTTAGCAATCAGAGATTAGGACACAGGCCGGGGTCTGATCAACCTTGGCTGGGTCAACCTGGGGGAGAAGGTATGATGTTTGTAAAGGACCGAAACCGTCAATGAACCAGGGTAACATCACTGATGATGTGTCCTAACCGCATGATGTATTTTTCAAATATTGTAAATGTCCATGTCTTGTGTCTGCATGATATATACCTGAAATATATATTTTTAAAATCTTTAAAAAGTTACTGATATATTCTTATTATTATATGTGCCGTGTTCCTTCAGGACGTAGGCGATCAAGGCGTTCCACATCTTCCTATCGTTAACGGTTCTTAGCACACTTTCTCCTGTTACCCCTATCCAAACCCCGCTCTGCCATCCCTTTTTCTCAAGCCTATCAAGTATGTTAAGCGCTGCTTTCTCCTGACTCTCTCTGTCTCTCTCCCTCTAGCTGACCTGTGAGTATCAGATTCTCCAAGCCCCCCTTCATTACATATCCCAGGTACTTCAGCTGTCTTTTCTTGATGTTAAGCGTTAGTTTCCTTTTCGTTTCTATCCTCTCCAAAACCTCACCATTGCTCACAT
>JBBBDQ010001851.1:395000-457500 GCA_037127315.1 Ascarosepion bandense
CTGATTGAGCGAGAACCGGTGTATTCGACGTGATATGGCCGTAAGCACGCACATCCGTCAATAAACACTTACAGCACCTGGTATTCCCAAGTGGTCACCCATCTAAGTACTGACCAGGCTCAACGTTGCTTAACTTTGGTGATCGAGCGAGAATCAGTGTATTCAACATGATAGGCTGTAAGCCCCATTTCGTTAAGTGCAATTGTGCGGCCTGCATATTGCAACTAGTCTCTTCTTTGCATAAAGTATCCATTCACTTTTGCTACATTTATACAAAACTGTCTGTTTGTCTTCAATAATATTTTTACATGTTCTTTCATATAAGCAATTCGGATATTACATTGTGCTAATGTAAGCTGACTACCATTTATAAATCTGGCATAGACGTCGGGAATCTAAACTTTCAAAAAATTAAATTGGTAAGCTTAGTTCAAATTCCAACCTAGGGTAATATAATACACATTTCTAGATTTGGTAGTTGTAAAAGTCATTGTTTTTTGCTCTACCAGACCACAAGATCACAGTCGAAAAAAATGAAAAGTTAGAAAAATACCTAGACCTTGCTTGAGAACTAAAACAAAAAAATAACTTTTGAATATAAAGATCGCAGTTTTGTCCCAAACATTTGACACACTTGAAACCTTTCCAAAAAATACCAGAATCCAGAATGCAAGGATTATATATACACAAAAGAATTGACTGCCACAACCACACGGATTAGATCTAGGGGTTTTTTGGGTTTTTTTTAATCATATCACCCCGAGCAAGGCGGTAACGCCACTGATGTGCAGGGGGCTACGTAATAGTGAAAAGATTGGAAAAGAGAAAGCCGGAAACCACATCCTAAACAGGGAACAAGGGATGAGCCTCTTAACCTGTTCAATAGACGTGGGTGGAGTGTGAACCGGGCGATAGATAGATAGATAGATCTACTCCAAGAAGATCTGTATAAGAAGCTGAAGATTTGAATAGCCTTACTATCACTTGATTAAATAAGCATTTTGTGGGAACATGCAAAATTATCACATATCAATTGTGCTTGTCCCTCCCTCCGTTAGTTCACATGACCATTACGTCCTGCCAATACCTCATAAATAATGAACTATTCTGTTTTGATTATATGATAAGAGAGAAAGGACAGTACTTGGTTTCAGTAAGAAAATGTAAAATAGAAAGCAAGAAAAGAGGGAAAATAAAATTGGAGAGAGAGAATCAGATTAAGCAGATAAAAACAGATACAACACTTTGATCTTAGTCAAGAAGTGTTAGTGACGGCGATAAAAATATCATTTTTCATATGTACTATATCGAATGGATGATGTTGTATGGATATCGGCTCTGAATGAGAAATCGGAGAGCTGATTTTGAATTCTAGTCAAATTTGTTGCATTCACTTATGCGCAAATACCCTTGGAAAAGGTATTAATCCGTCTCTTCTTTCTTCAGCTATGGGTTAAAATTCAGGACAGATTGGGTTGTATAGCCTTGGTTGGCAACCAGTCTACTGCAGAAAGTAATGGCAACCTACTGCAGAAAAATCATCTGCCTAGTCAGTCATGTCTTGAAAGAGACCTGATCGCCCAAGCGTGTATCTCGTATGGCACTTAACTGACTGACTGATATCAAACGAAGAAAACTGTTTAAAACAATAGCCGAAAACCCAGTTACCATAAATAAACTAGCATCATCTGCTGAATTATTTTTAAAAAATGTCTGTAAAACAAGAGATATAGCTAGTAGAATATTATAGCGAGAACTAATAACATGAAATTTAATATAATAATAATCTCGAGAGACCTGCTGCCCCTTGATCCTGAACTATCAAATATTGTTTTCATGCAAGCTTGATTAATACATGTATTAATGCGGATAATAAAACTGATGATGCTGTTAAAATATATATTGCATTATTTTAAGACCGACTAAAGCTGACACTTTTAGATAAAAAGTTATTTTTTCTTCTTTACTTTATTTTTAAATATTCCATTGGATATGGCTGCCTTCATTAAGTATCAAGTGTGGCTGATAATATTTCAAGTCGAGAGAGAAGAGTAGCCATTTTCTTGTGAATGTTGATGGAGTGGGCAACACCTCTTAATTAAAAGTCAGATCTGACAGAATCAAAAGATTAAGACTGGCAAGAATTTTGATTCTCCACAATGCTTCATGATTGCAGTTTAACCCAATACCCACCCGCTCTGCTCCTCTCCCATCCCCCAACTCAGTTACCCAAACCTCCCTGCTTCATCTCAGTATGCGCACAGACTTGTAAGCATGCGTCTGTGGAGGGCGTTTATACCGGGTCCCAAGTGCATCAGATGCATACAGCAGTCGATAAAGATCTGAGCAAATAGGTTCTTGATGGTCCGTACGAAACACACACACAGCATCGCATCTGTGAACAGATGTGTGAGGAAGGGGTAATTCACTGCAGGTTAATGCTTAGACTAGGATGCCATTACCGTTGCGTGGTGAGTTCAATTCTCATTGGATACATCATATTTGTGGGCTAGTGAACGACTAAGATAAACTTACCAAATACAGATGCCTAAGTGAAAAATGTCTTATCTCAAGTAAATAACAAAATACTGGTACCCAATTTTAGAATGATACAGATTATTTTGCATTAAAAATATTCATTCTTCAGTTGAAGTTAAAATTAAGGGAATATCTCAAAATTGTACTTTATTTCCACAACAATTAATTTGTGTTCATTATATATATATATATATATATATATATATATATATATATATATAGAGAGAGAGAGAGAGAGAGAGAAGGGGAGAGAGAGATATAAAAATTAATTTATACATATACATATAAATATATATAATTACACGATACATATATTTAAGTATAGTAATATATATATATATATATATATATATATATATATTCAAATGAATAAGGAATGAAGAAAATATTAACAACGTTCAAAACATTAATTTAAAACAGTGCTCAATATAGAACTAAAGCTATGAATATTTAATATAAATTATAAATTAGAACATGTTCAAATTACAGTCTACTACAAAGTGTACATTTTGTTTCAACATTGAAAAGACAATGTCGCTATTTTTTTAAGGAAGATGGAAAATTCGTTTCTATATATTCGTAAATTTTTGTGTGCGACGTAAAGGGGGTAGGGAAAATGAGAACCCAGAATAGGGGGTTGTAAAATAGACATTGAGGGAACAAAGAACAAAAAGAGGAAATTGGGAGAGAAAGAGAGAACTAAAAGAGACGTGGTGAAAGGTTCAAAGACAAACGCCAGGTTTAAAAGTAGGAAGTAAAGTATAGTCATATACAACCTTTGCTGACCTGGCGTTTGGGTTTAACAAAGAGGAAGAGGTAAGAAAATGCATAGAGAGGGGAAGAAAGTGAGAGAAGATGAACGAAGAAGATATATATATATATATATATATATATATATATATATAAAGAGACAGACAGACAGAAAGAAGGAGAGACTAAAATTTTATTTTTATTTTAGCAACAGTTAATTTATGCTCACTATACAAAATTTTAAAATTGCCTTTGTTTACATTTGTAAATGTAATATATATATGTGTGTGTGTGTGTGTGTGTGTGTGTGTGTGTGTGTGTGTGTGTGTGTGTGTGTGTGTGCGTGTCTGTGTGAATCAGGTTAATAAGTAAAAAAAATTATTATTTCTTAAGAATTGCTTTGTATTTGTCTATATTTCTGAGATGAGGTAGTATTTACAGTATTTACATTATTCGAACTATTCCTAGCACCTGAAGAAGGCCGGAGCATGCAACAGCCGAAACGTTGTACAAATGGCAACAAAGATGAGGACAATAGTCTGAATAATGTAAATTGCTTTGTTTATATTAATATACAAAACTGAGCAAATATGAATGCTCCAAGCGTCTGAGAATGATTTTTGTTTATAAGGCAGCAATATTCGACTTTGGCTGATCATCAATGCACTCCCTAGCTGAGTCGGTTTCTCCTGTAAGGGCGATGTAGTATATTCTAAGAAGTACTATATATGGCTAACCTGTGATTTTATAATCACTACAAATACTTCCTTGAAAATTAAGGAGCTTCCTATTTCATGTAGGATCACCTCATGTTGAATGGATGCAGTCTCTTTGTACAATTTTATGCATCATTAATTTTCATATAATTAAAATTGTATACTTATCAACTTTCCAAGTGGCTTAAAATGACTTTTTTTACTATTTACAACTGTTTTCTCAGATCAATGATGATTTCAAGTGAATGAATCCTTTAGGCCTTAAAAAAGACAATCCTTCATTATACAATATAGATAGATGCTACCAAATCACAGAGAGCATTTACTAAATAAAAAAAGACTTCCAACAGCAGTAACAACTAAAATGAATTGCACATGTACCTAAGTGGGTAAAATACTGACATAATCAAGATATTGACTTTCCACACTACCTTAAACAAAAGATTAGGCATGAAACTCCCATCAACTTAGTAAGTACCTATTCATCATCATCATCACCATCATTGTTTAATGTTCCTTTCCATGCTAGCATGGGTTGGACAGGATTTTCCTGATGGGCTTCGTAATTAAACTATCATGAAATATTAGAGCAAGTTTTAGAGCTGTATGCATTTGCGAACACCAACCAGTTTAGGGGACTAGAAACTCTGTATTTTTAATGAGACACCTATTATAAGTCCCTATAATATTAATGAATTCAATTCCCACTTTGTATCATCATCATTTATCCATCACACCCAATGGTGCATAGGGCAGCAACTTTTTGTTGCTGTTTCTGTAACAAACTGTTTTTTATGGGGCAGGGTTGTTAGCCCTGCACTCAACCCCCAACCCCCAAACCCCCAAACCTGGAGGACAGGTGGCCCATTCTTGGTCCTTACATTTACAGCACCTGGTATTCCCAAATGGTCACCCATTTAAGTACTGACCAGACTCGATGTTGCTTAACTTCGGTGATCGGACGGGAACCAGTGCATTCAACACGATATAGCCGTAGACCCACACCCCCCCCCCCACTTTGTATAATACTAAGCAAAGATTAGTAAAACGCAATCGATTCACTAACTTTGTACGGTACTAATTTTGTACAGTACTAAATTTTAAGGAACTAATTTATATACACAAAGTCTGTGGCTTACAGCCACGTCATGTTGAACACTGGTTCTCATACCATTTTTTTTTAATCGTATCACCCCGAGCAAGGCGGTAACGCGACTGATGTGCAGGGGGCTACGTAATAGTGAAAAGATTGGAAAAGAGAAAGCCGGAAACCACATCCTAAACAGGGAACAAGGGATGAGCTTCTTAACCTGTTCAATAGACGTGGGTGGAGTGTGAACCGGGCGATAGATGGATCTATCTACTCCAATTGAAAAAAAAAACAAAGAGATCCTAGAAATGATGGAAACAAAAAGGAAACTAATACTGTGCATCAGGAAGAGACAGCTAAAGTTCATGGGACATGCAATGAGGAAAGAGGGCTTGGAGAATCTGATACTGACAGGCCAGATAGAGGGAAGGAGAGACAGGGGAAAGTAGCGGATAACATATTTGAAGGACCTGATCAGGTGGATGATGGAATGAGGGTTGCATGGTGTAGCAGGAGAAGGTGTGCTAAGGGCCACCAGGGTTAGGGAGACGTGGAAAGCCATGATCGCCTACGTCCTGAAGGGACAGGGCACATAGAAGAAGATATATGCCAACTGTTTATAAGAAATTATAATGTGGATATAAAGTGGGGGATCAAATCCATATTATAATGAATATATAAACTGATCCCTCATTTTGTGGCCACGCTAATTTCTATACATTTATATTCTAGATATATGGGCTTGAGCTAGTGGATGGATGGCAGATCAAGGTTTGGTTGGTGTAACAGGTGAAGGCGTGCTAAGATCCACCAGGTATAGGGAGACGTGGAAAGCCATGATTGCCTACGTCCTGAAGGGACAGGGCACATCGTTTTTATTATTCTCTTCCTTTTTATTTCTGGCTCGAATTAATTAATCTTTCTTTCACCTCCTATACAATCACTGAAGTTAAGCAATATTGAACCTGGTCAGTACCTGGATGATCATTTGAGAATATTATGTGCTGTAAGTCTGGATGTCTATGCAGTGTAATGGATGATGGCTCAGAATTGTTAATCAGAGAGCCGAGTTCCAATTCCTGTTGGTTTTGTTATATTCACTTACACACAAATACCCTTTGGAAAGGTATGAATCCATATATTTCCCCTCAGCTACAGGTTAATTAGTAAGACTTGTATCTCTAAGTCATTATTATCTAAAAAATATCTTAAAATATAAAAATATTTTCTAGCTTTAAATAAACCACAAAAAACAAATCAATCAAATCAAATCAAAAATTAAAAATCAAATCAAATCAAAAATTATTCAGTCATTTGAAGCATTTTAAGAACTAGTAAATTGGCAACTCCACTTGCATAAACAGACACTCTTCAGTTGGGTTACTCAGTTAAGAAGAAGGTGATATTGA
This sequence comes from Ascarosepion bandense, assembly GCA_037127315.1. NCBI lineage: Eukaryota > Metazoa > Mollusca > Cephalopoda > Sepiida > Sepiidae > Ascarosepion > Ascarosepion bandense. The sequence goes on from JBBBDQ010001851.1 coordinate 401,504, forward strand.
ATGAGTACTTGAATGTGTATTGAATGTTTACCTGGTTTTCATTTCTTGCGTAAGAACTTTTTTCTGGAAAAAATATTGCATCCTGGAGACATGTCATTACCCCTCCACCACTACCCAGTTTTCTACAGTTCAAATTCAGCTCCCTGTGATTTCTGGTTTTCCCAACATTAAGTCCCTATTAAAAGTATGGAGAGAGATTTCAGACTGTGGATGAGATTAAAGTGAATGTGAGAAGACAGCTAATGGTGATCCTGAAGTAGGACTTTGCAAACTGTTTTCAAATGTGGAAGGGACGTTGCAATAAGTGTGTGAAGCCCAAAATAGGAAACATTGAAGAGAAGAGGATTAAGGAGCTACTACCCTAGATAGGCTTTTTTCCTTTTTTTTTTTTTTTTTTTACTCTTGATATTAAATGGTTGGATGCTTTTTCAATAGACTTTGTATATCTCCATTATCTGTTTCTTCGTTCACATGATTCTCTTCTTTTCTTACAAACTCACATGATTATTCCCAAGTCACTGAATGTAGTACTACATTGATATGAGTTGAATATATGGATCGGAATCTGACAAGATGATAAATTAAAGAAAGAACAAAGTAGGAAATATATTTCAATCTAACATGTTTCACTTTTATGAAAGCTTCTTCAGAGGTTGAGAAAAAAATGAAAAAAAACAATGATCACAGAACACTGGCATATTAACCTTTAAGGTTAGTTCTTATTCATCAGATAGGTGTCACATCATATGTCAAAAACATAAAGTGGGCTCCCTGTGCAGGGCCCGGAAATTTTTCCCACCTGAAACTATTCTGCACATATACAAATCTACCATCCGCCCGTGTATTGTATATTGCTACCATATCTGGTCGAGTGCCCCTGCTGCTCTCCTTGGACTTCTTGACAAAATACAAAGGAGGATCTGTAACGTGGTTGATACTGACTTGGCAGACCGGCTGCAGCCGCTCTCACACCGGCGTGATGTGGCTTCCCTGTGCCTCTTCTACAAGTATTTTCATGGCTTCTGCTCCGATGAGCTTAGATCACTGGTGCCGCCTAAGCACGAATTTACACGAGATACTAGATTAGCAACTAGGTCCCACCCTTTTACAGTTAAACAAATAAGATGTAACCGTAAATTCTACTCCAACAGCTTCTTTTCTCGTGCTTCCCGCCTGTGGAACTCCCTTCCACAAGTCTGCTTTCCCGACAGTTACAATCTCCAGGTGTTTAAATGTAGGGTCAATAGACACCTCCTATCACACTAACTCCCAACTATTCTCACAACACTCTCATCTACCCAACCCTCATTCTCGGTATCCACACCCACCTATCACCTACCCTCTGTCATTTCCTATATTTAATCAGCCTTTCTCCACTCTACGTAGCCCCCTGCACAGTAGTGGCAGTGACATGCCTTGCTCGGGGTGAAACGCTTATAAAAAAAAAAAAAAAAAGCATTAGATAATTAAATATATGTGGGAGGAATATTTTGGATGCTAAAGTGTTGAATAGGGTATGTGTGTGTTTGTGAGGAAACACTTGTCTGTCTAGGGGTATGTTGGACAGTAATGTTAATATATGTGCATATATGTTTGAGGAAAAGTCTGTAGACATCATTTTCATATAGGTTGGTAACCTGTAGCAATAAAATGTAGTGAGATGTTGTGATTATTTTTTTTTTAGTTGGATGTTTTATAGTTCCTTATATGTGTGTATGTAAAACAAATGACATAAGAAATTATTCACTTCGTTTATTTAAAGCTTTGTGCATTTCTTTATTTCTCTTCTCACAAAATAAAAGTACTACCTTCATTTGAGTGTGGTCTCCTGTAGCTATTCAGTCAGTCAGTTAAGTGCTATAAGTGATATATGCTTTGGCGATCATGTCTCAAAAGAGACATAACTGACTGATCAGAAGATTTTCCCACAGTAGGTTGCCATTACTTTCTGCAGTATACTGGTTGCCAACCAAGGTTATAAAACCCAATCTGTCCTGCCATTTAACCCATACCTGGAGATAGAAGAGGTGGATTAACACTGTTCTCAAGGGTATTTCCATGTAATTAAATGCAACTGGAATTTGAATTTCCAATTTCTTGTTCCAAGCCGAATTCCACTGCCCCACAATACACATACCAGAGCTATTCAGTCAGTTAAGTGCCATACATTATACGCGCTTGGGCAATCATGTCTCTTTTGAGACATGACTGACTGGACAGAAGATTATTCCGCAGTAGGTTGCCATTTGTTTCTGCGGTAAATAGATTGGGGATCAGTTTATTACTTCATAACAATAGAAAATCGATCCCCCACTTTATGACCAGTATAAGTATGATTCCAACTATTATATTCAGTCAGACAGTTAAGTGCCATACGTGATACACGCTTTGGGCAATCATGTCTCGAAAGAGACATGACTGACTGGGCAGAAGATTATCTCACAGTAGATTGCCATTTCTTTCTGCAGGAGACTGGTTGCCAGCCAAGGCTATAGAACCCAGTCTATCCTGTTATTTAACCCATAACTGGAGGGAAGAGATGGATTAATACCTTTGCCAAGGGTATTTGCGCATAAGTGAATACCGAGAATTCAACTGGAATTTGAACTCAGCTCCCAGATTTCTCATTCCGAGCCGATAACTACTGCACCGCAATGCACACTGAATCTTTAAAGAACTATTGTTCAGTTAAAAAATTCCTATGCTTCTACTTCCATGACCTCTTACTAGTTTTTCTTTATCTGTCTTTCTTTCTTTTCTTTTCTTTTTTTTTTTTTTTTTTTTTTTTAAGATAGGAGAAACAAGAGAAGGTCACTTAAAATGGAGCAGGGGGAAAATAACAACAACAATCTAACAAAAACAAAACCCTGGTCTCTTAAATTGTCACCCTCTTCCCCAAGCTTCTCCAGCCTGGCCTTAAAAGTGGAATGATGTCAGTGGATCTCCAGGGCTGGACAGGAAAAATATTTTCTCCCTGACCTCTCTGATATGGGCTGATGTCTAGCAAATTTTGATAAGAGACACCATTTGTCTAATCACACCCCACATTTCTTTGGAAAAGGGCCCTTGACATGTTATCAACTCTTGGGACTGATAAGGACTTGGCCTGCCTGATCTTTATCATAGCAAAAACCTGACATACAGCACCTTTATCTGGAAGGCAAAGCCATTACATATTTCAAGCATACACCCATTACTGCTGTACTGCTCAAGTGATAAGACCATAGAATAGAGTTTATCTGTCCAACTCTTATCATACTAGCTTATCTTAATGCAACCTGGACAGCCTAACTCCTAAAAACATCATTCCTACCAGTAAAATTTCTATGTTCCTCACTCTGGAATTAAAAGAGAAAGAAGAAATAGAAACAAAAGGGGTTTGATGATGATTGTTATATTTTTGTAAGCTTCTCTTGTTCATATTGTTGTTTGGTGGGGGGGGGGGAGCTGAGAATTATTGGCAATAATAGCAATGAGGAATTTTAATTCACACTTGCAAATAAAAGATGATAAATCCAGAAAGCATTCTTAAGTGATCAACAAGCAAAAGCATAAAAAATTAAATTAAAAAAACTTTGATATTTCAGTGTTTATTTACATCATTCTCAGAACAGAACAACCAACTTGTTTGTGTATCAAATATTTGATGACATGTTTGTAATTTTTTTTTTTTTTTTAATCATATCACCCCAAGCAAGGCGATAATGCCACTGATGTGCAGGGGGCTACATAAGAGTGAGAAGATTAGAAAAGATAAAAACTGGAAACCAAATCCTAAACAGGAAACAGGGGATGAGCCTCTTCACCTGTTCAATAGACGTGGGTGGAGTGTGAACCGGGCGATAGATTTCTTCTAAGACTTTGCTTTTTTTAAATTGAATTAGAGAAAATATATACAATTATTTTTATATCCCTATAGCGTCATATTGCCATAATAATTATTACTTCTTGTGCTATTATTATTATTATTATTATTATTATTATTATTATTATTGCGAACAAGTGATGCTGAGGTATAAATATATGAAATTCAATGTCGCCATTATTGCACCCAGTCTGATAAGTGTATACCAGGCACATGCCTCACAGCCAAATATGCACAAAGTGATTACCGGTTTTGATAAAGGCAGCAGGTAGCATTGTCGGTATGACCCAGTTAAAAATAAAGTTTATTCATGCTTATCCCTCAAGCTTAAAAAAGTAACTCCCCCAATACACAAACATAATACTCCCCACTACACCCTTACCCATAAAAAGAAATGCAGTTATCATCATTATTATTATTATTTTAAATGGCTTTCATTTTCAACTAGAGATCTTGCATTATGAATCTTTTCCATCAAGTCATACAACCTGAATTAGAAAGCATCCCATTATTATTATTATTATTATCATTATTATGTCATTTTTCATCATATTTCGATTTCTGCTATGGCCGCACTACCTACCAAGTCTGCAGGAAGACCTAAGGCAGGTTGTGGTGTGTCGTTATGGCTCCATTTGATGTTTTTTCTATCTCCCCTAACATCCCTAGCGTTACATAGACAAAGTTCTCCTTAGTGTGTCGGCTGTACTTAATAAGACAATTTTTTGTATATCTCTTAAGCTGGGGTTTCCAGGGATTCTTTCAATGTGTTGTTTTGTTCCATTTTCTATCATTTCAAGTACACCTGCTATCAATGGCAGGATTCTTGTTTTCAATTCCCACATTTTTTCTATTTCAATTTTTAGGTCTTTATGTTTTGACAGTTTTTCAAATTCCTTGGTTGCTATGTTACAATCCACTAGACAAGCCATATCAATTAATAGGCAAGTTTTTTCTTTCTGGTTTTTAACAACAATGTCCAGCCTATTTGCTTCAATTTTTCTGTCTGTGTAGATGGTGTAATCCCATAGAATGGTGACATCTTCTATTTCCGCAACCAGTGCGGGGTGATGTTCATATCAGCGTTTGTTTACATATTTTCCATAGTGTTTGCACATTGTCCAATGTAAATATTGCCCCATTCTATCATGACGATTTTTATATTCATTTGGGGTAAATAGAAAACATCCTGAGATTAGATGGTCTATTGTTTCTTGGTATTTATCACAGAACCTGCATTTTAGATCGACATTATTATGCATAATATTTGCCTGAAAGTTCCTAGTTATTATTGTTATTATTATTATATGAATGGATACTAAAATTACTCATCCCAACACACTTCTTAAATTCTGACTAAATCAGGAAATATTTAAATTCTTTTCAGAATCCATTCTTGGTTGGGTTGAGAACTTTTCAGCACCCCCAATGACACTTACTTTCTATCAAATCTGACCACGATTTTTACCTCATTTTTACATCACAACATAGGCATTTCATGTCCCTGATTACCAAATTTAGTATGTAATCAACATTTTTTTTCTGTTAAATTATTTTCTATATTTGATGATGATGATATATATGACCCTAACCTTTCAGGACAATTTTTCTTCATGTCATGCTTCTTCAGGACATAAGCAATCATGGCTGGCTATGGAGTCCTTTCTGTTTATTATCTGTAAGTTGCCATGACTTCTTAGGCAAGATAGTGAAGAAGTTTCTTATTGCTTTGTTCATCTTTTTAATTCAAAGTTATTCTGTTTACCACTTATGGCCGGGTATTCAGTCTCCTCTGCTAGTTGATCTGTAGTGGAGGGAGAGAAGAAACAGATTCATGCTGTTCCTTTTTTTTTTTTTTTTTTTTTTTATAAGCGTTTCACCCCGAGCAAGGCATGTCACTGCCACTACTGTGCAGGGGGCTACGTAGAGTGGAGAAAGGATGATTAAATATAGGAAATGTCAGAGGGTGGGTGATAAGCGGGTAAGGATACCGAGAATGAGGGTTGGGTAGATGAGAGTGTTCTGAGAATAATTGGGAGTTAGTGTGATAGGAGGTGTCTATTGACCCTACATTTAAACACCTGGAGATTGTAACTGTCAGGAAAGCAGAGTTGTGGAAGGGAGTTCCACAGGCGGGAAGCACGAGAAAAGAAGCTGTTGGAGTAGAATTTACGGTTACATCTTATCTGTTTAACTGTAAAAGGGTGGGACCTAGTTGCTAATCTAGTATCTCGTGTAAATTCGTGCTTAGGCGGCACCAGTGATCTAAGCTCATCGGAGCAGTAGCCATGAAAATACTTGTAGAAGAGGCACAGGGAAGCCACATCACACCGGTGAGAGAGCGGCTGCAGCCGGTCTGCCAAGTCAGTATCAACCACGTTACAGATCCTCCTTTGTATTTTGTCAAGAAGCCCAAGGAGAGCAGCAGGGGCACTCGACCAGATATGGTAGCAATATTCAATACACGGGCGGATGGTCAAATCATTTTTAGTATAATACTGGAATAGACATTGCATTTGAATTTCATACCAAACCAAACAAGCCAGGTGCACCAAGAGGTTGACCTAGTGTTACTCACAAAATGAGAAAACAGATGACCTCACAACTGCATCTGATTTTCAGGAATGGTAAATTTTGCAATATAGAAAATTATGTAAATAACTGCCACAGAAGTCATGGGGCAGTCTCCCACACACCACAAGTAGAGGATATAAGGGTGATGTCCAGTTGAGGGTTTTATGGGAACTGCACACCAGATGCTGATTGACAGTAACTGATAAAATATTGAAATGAATATAACATGAAGTAGTAAAGATTGAAGTTTGTTGTCGTCATCTAATCATCAACCGCCACCCCACAATATTGTGGAGGGAACACAACAAATTATAATCATATTGCCGCAAGCAAGGCCTTTTACTGCCACTGTTTTGCAGGAGGTTATATCGGGGGAAAGTTGTGAGAAAGAGTTACAGGTTATAGGGAGTGTCAGGAAGCGGGCGAGAAAAGGATGAATGTGGTCATAAAGTGAGAGATCAGTTTATATATTGATTGTAATATAGAACTGATCCCCCACTTTATATCCACACTATAATAGTATAGAATTTTTTTTTTTTTTTATAAACATATCTCCCTAAGCAAAGCATTTTACTGCCACTGTTTTGCAGGAGGTACATAGAAGGAAAGTTGTGAGAAACAGTGACAGGTTATAGGGGGTATCAGAAAGTGGGTAAGAGAAGGATGAGAATACTGATGAGAGTGGAGTGGATGGAGAAAGGAGCATGAGAAAGAGGATGCAGGTTAGTGAGACAAGAGATGAATATTGACTTTACATTTAAATTCTTGGAGATTATAGCTGTCGGGAAGCAAGTAAATGGAAGTAAATTCCACAGGCAGAAAGTGCAAGAAAAGAAGCTGCTGGAGTAGAATTTGCGTTTACATTTTATTGGTTTCACAGTAAAAGGGTTGGACTTAGTTGCTAATCTTGTGGTTCGAGTAAATTCATATATAGTGGGTACCAGTAAGCTAAGTTCATCGGAGCAGAAGCCGTGAAAGGATTTGTAGGAAAGCCACATTGCGCCGGTGAGAAAGTGACTGTATCTGAGCTGCCAAGTCGGAATCTATCACATTACAGATTCTTCATTGGATTTTGTCAAGGACAACTAGGTGAATAGCAGGAGCACCCAACCAGATATGGCAGCAGTATTCAATACACGGGCGGATAGTAGATTTATATATATGCAGGATTGTTTCAGGCAGAAAAAAACTTCCTGGTCCTACACAGAGAACCGACTTTCTTAGCAGCGGGTTTAGCTATGGATTCTATATAGTCATTCCACCTGAGGTCTGTTGTGAGAGTTAGGTGAAGGAGGTGCAGTGTTTTGCTTTCAGGGAGGCTAGCCTGATTCATGTTAATGGTGGGGTAAGAGCTTGATGAAAACACATTCTACACCAATATCCATTCAGCTACCCACACATCCACCTAAATATTCTTCTTCTATGTGCTTCAGGGAGTAGGTGATCATAGCTCTCCACAATTTCCTATACTTTGTGGAATGTCTGAACTAGTGGAACTAAGGAATGTAGCTTGTCTGAATATTAACATCCTTGGTAAATGTTTAATGTCATATAAGACTGTAAATTGGTAACTTGGTACTTCAGAAAATAAAATTAAATTAAATAGTAAATTAGTTCTGACCTTCACAGCTAGGACATGCCCTGCTGCAGGTAATATAATTAGTAAATATAAACAGTGTAAATAATCATTCTCCTTGTATTTTGTTGGTAAAGAGGAAGTTCCACGCAGAAGCGTTACTTTGTGGAACAGATGCCTGAGAGGATACTTTTCTAATCATGACAATCTTTGCCTTTTCAAGTTTAGGGTCAACCGTTAAGTAATTCTACAGAAGGATACTGAGAATTCCATCAACAGAACAAGGTAATTAACCAAAATGTCATAAAGACAAAAAGAACACTCATACTCAGAAGCTGAAAGAAATGACACAATGAGGAAAGAGGGCTTGCGAAACTTAATCCTCACAGGGAATATCAAAATCCAGAGAGATAGGGCAAGGCAGTGAGCCGTCTATCTGATAAGCTTGTATGAATAGATGGCTGAACAGACAGAGGAGGATTGACAAAGGAACAAAAACTCCTAAGGGCCAAAAAGAATATGAAGTTGTGGAGAGCCATGATCGCCCACTCCTGGAAGCCCACAGCACATAGAAGAAGAATATTTAGGAGTGGACATGTGGGTAGCTTAATGGTTAAATAGTGTAACTAATCACTCGTTGATTAAATATTTCTTTTTATTGTATTTGGTTATACAAAATAACATAATAGATAAAATATGTAGCTATTTAATTTATATTCAAAGACCTTCTGTTTACAGACTTTGGTGCCGCTATCCTAAGTCCTGTTTCTTCGTATTTATTCTCTTACCATTCAAGGTTTCTTCCATTCTAAGAAAGCACCTGCAGAAAATCTATTTATGTTAGAATTTTTTCATTTTCTTTTACCAAAATGCCTTTTCTTTTTCTCATTTATCTACATGTAAAATTCTGTTTGCACTCTCTAGAAAAACAGTGTACTTACCTTTGCAACCCTGACCTCCACCAACAGGTCTCTGCCATTACCTGACACAATACACACTCTACCCATCAACCTCCACCCCAAACCTCCCAACACTCTTGCTTATTAATTTGTTTTTTTTCTACATTCATTTTAACACCAACTTATTTATTTCAAATTTATTTTATTTATTCGAACACTATATATATATATATAGTCAAGTGCCATACGTGATATATGCTTGGGTGATCATGTCTCAAAAGAGACATGACTGACTGGGTAGAAGATTATCCCGCAGAAAGTTGCCATTATTTTCTGCGGCAGACTGGCTGCCAGCCAAGGCTATAGAACCCAATCTGTCCTGTTATTTAACCCATAACTGGAGGGAAGAGACAGATTAATACCCTTTTCATGGGTATTTGTGTGTAAGTGAATGCAAGGAATTCAACTGAAAGTCGAACTCTGCTCTCCCAATTTCTCATTCCAGGGCATGCATGTGTAGAACTAAGTGGAGAACATTTTGAACATTTTTTATGAGATGTTCGGTTGAGGTCCAGTGATGGCCTTTTGGACATTTTACTTTGTTTTGTAGTCAGGAAGCCAATCCCAAAGTTTGTAAAATTAATTTCAGATTGTATCTTGGCTTCTACATTTAACAGCATATGCCATAAAGTTTGAACATAATAACTCAAAAAAATCATTTGAGTATTTCTGATTATTTGCTTGACTTGTCTGGCACAAATCCACAGTTCTAGAGCACTCAGTGAGGATCAAACTCATTACACTACATTAGATAGTAAATTACATTTAATTTAATTATTGTATTTTTATCATGTTAATAAATATATGATTATTGCATTTTCATATGGCATGTATATATATACAATACCGGCCATAATTATTTGGCCAAAATGATTTATTTCATACTATTTTTAATATTTATTGCCAAGTGGATATTCTTTTGTTATTATTACTTTGCAAAATTTTACAAGGCAAGGAAGCAAAGATGAACTCATCTGAATCACCCTAAAATTTCTTCATTATTTCATTGATGAAACTGCAATATAGATAATTATTAAATATTTATATATTCCTTTCATACACATGTTATTGTGCATTGCTAACAAAAGAACCATTCTATTTTCATTTACAATTATTTACTTGGCAATAAATACTAAAAATAGTATGAAATATATCATTTTTTTAAAACACTGGGGTGGCCTAATAATTATGCCCAATAGTATATATATATATATATATATATATATTTCATGTAAATTCAATACTTTACATTTGGGGCATAGCCATTTCTACAGGTTCTTAGAATCTGCTTTATTCAACCCCAGATTCCAGAAATAAAATGAAGAAATTCTAGCTAGTAATAATGTTAGTTAAGATAAAGAAGAGGCAAGGAATGTTAGTTAGGAAAGGAAGAAGGCAAGAAGGGAAGAGGGGGAGAATGGCAGCACCCTAAACATAGGAGTGGAGGGAAGGTGGCTGGCTTGCCTGAGAGGTCAAGGGTAGCAGGTAGGAATAAACTTTAAATTTAAATTCTTACTGTTATCAATAAATTTAAGCTAAAAATTAATATAATAATTAAATTGGAAAGAAGGGAATAGTTAATACCTTATTAAGGGAATTTAGATCTACTTCCCTGACGATACTTGCTAATTAACTCATTACATAGGTTAAGAGGTAAATTTTGATTATGATAGTTTAAAATCCTACTTTTTTTCTAAGCACAGATTACATTTATCCCTCAAACTATTGGGAGTACGTGAAGAGCCTATTACGTGAAGAGCCTATTACGTGAAGAGCCTATTACGTGAAGAGCCTATTAATTTTCAATCTATCTGTGAGTTCAGGCCTTCTTCCTTCACTTCCCAATATTTTCAGGAAAGAGCCATTTGAAATTTTAGTTTAGGGTTGGCAAAAATGTGCCTACAAGAATAAAATCTTCGTTTTCAAACCCCTGCTTAAATTCCATTGTACACGTTATAATTTACCTTGTTCTCTTTAGGACGTGTGTGTGTGTGTGTGTGTGTGTGTGTGTGTGTGTGTGTGTGTGTGTGTGTGTGTGTGTGTTTATTTGGATGCTTCCAACTTATTTCCTGTCTGTGTGCATGTATGTGTGTCTGTGTGTGTGTGTGCATATGTGTGCTGTTTTTACTTAAATCTTTACCACTTTGTGTTTTTCTTTAGAAAACATTCACTTTTTATTATGCTTAAGATCTGTTATTATATATATATATATATATATATATATATATATAATTTAACTTTTTTTTTTAATTCAAATATTTTTCTGTACACCTTCATTTATTTTCTTAAATTTCTTGCTTAATCTCTTGAGAAGGCAAATCTTAAATGACTATTACCTAATTTAATATTCCTTCCAGAGTTTTTTGGTGGAAGGAGATGTTGAAAACAAATTAAAGGAAAAAAATAGGGAAGCAAAGTTTGTAAAAAGAAAAAAAAATTAGTTCAAATAAAAGCTAACAGCAGTAATGGAGGGAATCAATATAGAGCAGAGAATGAGGGAAGAAAAGATAAAAAGTGATTAGAAAGACATGTCTGAAAGAGAGAAGGAAAGAATAAGAGAGGAATGAAAACAATGGAGAGAGAAAGAGAAAGAGAAGGGCTTGTTTGTGAGAGAGAGAAAGAGAGAATATAAGACAGGAAGGAAAAAATAAAGAGAGAAAGAGAAAGAAAAAGGCCTATTAAAGAAAGAGAGAAAAATGAGAAGGGAAGGAAAACAATGGAAAAAGAAAGAAAGAAAAGAGCCTGTCTATCAGAGAGAGAGAGAGAATATAAGAGAAGGAAAACAATAAAGAGAGAAAGAGAAAGAAAACGGCCTATGAGAGAGAGAGAGAGAGAAGAGAAAATGAGTGAGGAAAGAAAACAATGGAAAGTGAAAGAGAAAGAAAAGGGTCTGTCTATGAGAGAAAAAGAGAGAGAGAAAATACAAGAGGAATGAAAACAATGGAGAAAGAAAGTGAAAGAGGAGAGTATATCTATGAGAGAGAGAAAAAATAAGAGAAGAAGGAATACAATGGAGAGAAAAAAAAGAAAAGGGTCTGTCTATGAGTGAGAGTGAGAGCAAAAGAAAGTAAATAAGAGAGGAATGAAAAATATGAATAGAGAAAGAGAAAGAAAAGGGTTCTGTCTATGAGAGAGAGAGAGAGAGAGAGAGAGAAAAAAAATAAGAGAAGGAAGACAATGGAGAGAGAAAGGAAAAAACGGTCTGTCTATGTGAAAGAAAATGAAATTAAGAGAGGAAAAGAAAACAATGAAAATAGAAAGAAAATAGCCTGTCTATGAAAGAGAAAGAGAGAGAGAGAGAGAGAGAGATAAAGAAAATAAGAGAAGAGAAAACAATGCAGAGAGAGAGAAGGACATGTTTATGAGAAGGAGAGGAAATAAAAGATAAAAAAATAAGAAAAAAGAAAGTGAAATGTACATCCAGAAGAAAGAGAAAATGAGAGAGAAAAAGTAATAATAGAAGAGAGGAAGAGGCTAAGAAGAGAGAGAAAGAGAGAGAGAGAGAGAGTAGTGCAGAGAGGGAAGTAAAAAGAAAGAGAGAGGAAAAAATTAAGTGAGAAGAAAGAAAGGTAGAAAGAAAGTAAAGTGATATAATATGCAAATAAAAAATATGAAGGCGTATCATAAAAGAGTTACAAGAAACGAATAAAGAAAGATGATATTATAAAAAGGTATATGAAGACCAAAATATTATTAAAAGTAAAGTTGATTATTACTTAAAGGATGGACTAATTTGGAACAGAAAAATAGTGGCCTTGTGCCAGACTAAGAATAAGAAAATGCTAAGAAAGAGAAAAAAAAGGGCAAAATGGCCGGTATTAGTAAGTTAGACAGCAAGGGAAGAATGAAAATCAGAAAGAGAATAGAGATAAAAAGCAAGAGAGAGAGAGAACAAAGAAGAAAGACAAGAGAAAGAGGGAAAGAAGTGAAACAAAAAGAAAAAAAGAAAAAAAAGTGTAAAAGATAAAAACAGGAAGAGAAAAAAGGTAGGAAAGAAAAGAAGGAAGAAGAAAAAGAAGTGGAAAAGAAGAGAATAAAGAAAAAGAGAAGAGAAAAAGAAGAGGAGAATAAGAGAAGATGAAAAGGAGGATAAGGAGAGAAAAATGAGAAAAGAATAAGAGAATAAGAATAGAAGCAAAGAGAAAAGAGAAAGAAAAAACAGAGAAAATGGAGAGAAGCATAAAAAAGAAATGGAAAAAAGAAAAAGACAACAGAAAATGAAGAGGAAAAGAAGACAGTGAAAAAGAAGAGAAACATAAAAAGTGATAGCGAGGGGATAAAAAATTGGAAGAAAAAATAGAAAATAGAAAAATATCAAAGGCTGAAAGAGAGAAGGAAAACAAAAAGGTAGTAGTAGTAGTAGTAGTAGTAGTAGTAGTAAACAAGAAAAAGAGCAAATAAAACAAAAAAAGAAATAAAAAAATGAAAGTAAAAAAGAGCGGGGAAAAAAAAATGAAAAATGAAGAGGAAAAGCAGAGAGTCCAAGACTCAGAGTTTATAGTCTGCATCTTGCAAAAAAAAGGTCTGCAATGTGTTATTAAAGATAGATTTAATCTTTGATTACTAATCAGCTGGCATTCAGAGATCTTTCATCTTTTTATCTGTCAGTTCGACAGTTATCTTCGTTCACCTTCCTCCATTGGGACATACATTAAATATATATATATATATGTATAAATATATATTGTAGAGGCTTGTGCTTACAATGTCATGCACTTAGTTTTACATTTACAAGGACAATTATAGAAATACACACATGATATGATATAGATGCACACACCATGGAAGGCCTTTGACCTGCTAAGGTTTATTATTGGTTAAATATCAGTCAGTTAAGTGCCATATGTGATACACGCTTTGGGCGAAAGAGACATGACTGACTGGGCAGAAGATTATCCCACAGTAGGATGCCATTATAGACTAGTTGCCAGCCAAGGCTATAGAACCCAATCTCTCCTGTTATTTAACCCATAACTGGAAGGAAGAGATGGATTAATACCTTTCCCAAGGGTATTTGCGCATAAGTAAATGCAATGAATTCAGCTGGAATTCGAACTCGGCTCCCCGATTTCTTGTTCCGAGCCAATATCCACTGCACCACAACACACATCCGCAGCAATAGTTCAATACTGTATCAATTAAGAAAGTATCTCAGTAGGAAGATTATGGGGCCCTGATCTTCCTGCTATGAATATCAGCATTTGAATTCCTGGATTTGACACAAGTCACAAATAAAATATTTCCAATGATTAAATACACTTTTTGGACTGTTAGGTTTTAAAGTTAAAAAGTGAAGGGGGGCGATCAGACAAGGTTAAATTTAATATACTAAATCTAAATAAAGCTGAAAAATAAACTTGCTAATCATTATCCTAAAATAAATCCTAAAATGTAAATCATATACACATAATTGTATAGATATTTCAATAAGTCTGCAGCCTATGGTTAAGAAAAAAACACTTTATTAGATTATTTACATTGTTTAAACTACTGTCCTCATGTTTATTGTCATATTCACAACGTTTCAACCATTGTACACTCCGACCTTCTTCAGGTGATTGGAATTTTGAACCAAACCCTTTATTTCAATCACTTGGGTAGATTGTTCTTGTTTCATGAGTCATGCCACTTCCAGATGTTTTAATTATCTCTATTTAACTCAACTCTATTTTTTTTTGTTTGCCACTGCTCTCGCCAGGTATTGAACTTACATCCCTTTGGGTCAAGTCACTAGATCCAAATCTACAGCCTCACACACAGTCGTAGAGGGCACACGACTCGGGAATAAAGGCATTGATTAAATAAATCCGGTTACCTGGCTGCCATTAGTTCAATCCCTATGTTGGGTCAAGCAACTAAAGAAAGTGTGTATATATATATATATATATAATATGAGGATGTGATTTGCCCAAATTATCACTCACTCTTACACTCTTTTCTCTATTGTGTCATGTAGAAGTAGATTCATGCCTTTCACAAGTAAATTAGCTTTGATCATGATTTGACAGTTTCATTTTCAAATTAGTATCTATTCCTGTTGAAAAAGTCAGTAGGCAGTGTTCACTTTACACGGTTGCCCTTTAAAAAAGTACAGATCTAACTTTTCACCTCCCAACTCCCTCGTTATAGATGAGATAGCAGTGTAAACTGGAATCTCTAGCTTTATTAGGGTAACCAGCTTAAGACTACTCTGAACAGTTATGACAATTTTCAGTTTAGAAAAAAGAAGCTGTGGTGAGCAGTGATCACCTGTGACCTAAAGGAAGAGGAGTATTTATTAGTCTATTCTGAAAACTTCATGTAGGATGTAAAAAGCATTTTTTTCCTGAAAGGCCTTCTCTAAATATTGTTTGCATAAGTGGATTTGGATAGGCATTAGGGCAGAGGTTACCAGTCCTTGGGCTAATGGGAATCCTGTTTGATACACTCACCCTTTATCATCCAAAAATGAAATATATATTTATATATTATTAAATTATCATTAAAAATCAAAAAATAACATTGGTTTTATGCATTTAGCACTGACGGAGATACTGTGTTAGCTTTAATTTTGCTTTTTATTTCTATTTCTTAAAAATGATTCTTGTAAGAATTCTGAGCCTTTTTTATAACATTTTTATGGCCCTCAGTGACTGTTCTCTAATATAGGGTTTATCTAAACTTATTTATAAATGGAACTTTGTCTGTGTGTGTGTGTGTGTGTGTGTGTGTGTGTGTGTGTGTGTGTGTGTGTGTGTCTATTACCTATAGACTCTGAAACGGCTGAACTGATTTCCTTGAAAATTTACACAGTTGTACTATAAGCATCTACAAGTGTTCTTAGCTAGGTGTTGTGTCAAGGAACCCCTGATAAATATCGAAAATCGATAATCGAAAAAATCTGGTCATAGAAGGAGTGATCCGATTTTAATCAAATTTGATAAACTCATCAACTAAGACATAAGAAACGATATTCAAAAGTTTCAAGGTTGCAGTTCTTACAATAGTGCAGCAAATCGACAATATATATATATAAGGCAAGGTGTTTGTGTGTGTCTGTTTATCTGTCTGTATGTCCTTTATACAAATTCACAATTTTTATCCAATTCTCACCAAACTTCACACAAATATTCCTTAGGCTGAGTCTAAGTTCCAGGACCATGGATTAGTTTTAAAACTTTCATTACACCCGGGCAACACCGGGTTATACTGCTGGTAATGTATAAAAGAAACCAATAAGTCTGTAGCATGATACATAGTTATAACTCAACAGAATAACAAATGTTTTTACTAGCTCTGCTTGAAATAATTTCAGAATTTGATTCCAACTCTACAATACAGTTAAAGAATTGTCTAAGTCTACAAGAATGCATATATTTTCTCAGACTATCTCACCACTTTGTTGTTAACATCACTTCTTTTAGTGACATAAAAAAAATAAAAATATAATTCCTCCTTTCGTTCCTCTATGTTTGTTTTTTTATTTCTTTGCCATGAGTAGAAATTGTTTTATCAAACAAACTTCACACTGACAACTGCTTCCAAAGCCACATTCTTGGTAAGAAAAAGAGAATCTATAAATAAGAAGAAACAAATGATAATAATCAAATATAAATAAAAATGAGTTAATAATAATAATAATAATGATAATAATAATAATGGAATACATATATACATATATATGCTAAAGAAAAAATATTTTCTTTCAATAGTTAATTAGTCGAAAATGTATCTTCAACGTGACAATATTTTTTATCAACACAATAATGCCTTGCACAGAGATTATTGTTATTAATATTACTTTCATCTTTATTATTTCTTTGACTAAGAAATTTTTTGTTTTATTTTTGTGAATTTTATTTATTTAACTCCGTCTATTTCATCAGCATCATCATCTTTCTCGTTCCTTTCATCTCTTCTGCGGCAAAAGAAAACAATTGCTTATTTTTTTGATTTGCCACTGATACCTGCCTTTCTCTGTGCAAGTGACTTAATTTATGACGAAATTCTTGCCCACCCTGTCAAACAAATTTGCTTATTTTCGCACTATCCTTTGGATCTTTTTTTAATTTTCAGCTTTTGAAAACACATTATGAGACTTAATTTTCTAAATATTTTTAGTGTTTTCAAATAAATTTTCCATTTCATACTCTATTTTACTGAATAAACAGTTAATTTTGATAAGAGTTAGATAGAAAGTGAACTTGCATTTTTTTCTTCTTTTAAGCTCATGAAATATTATTGTTCTCGTTGAAAAACAAAGCCTCCAAGCCTGCTATTATTTTTAGGTTTCATATCACCCTCAGATGTGTGTTGTGGTGCAATGGATATGGACTCAGAATGAGAAATCAGAGAGCCATGTTTAAATTCCAGTTGAATTCATTGCATTCATTTACACACAAATGCCTTTGGGAAAGGTACACTACCAGCCATAATTATTAGGCCACCCCAGTGTTTTAGAAAAATGATGTATTTCATATATTTTTTTAGTATTTATTGCCAAGTGAATAATTGTAACTGAAAATAGAATGGTTCTTTTGTTAATACTGGACAATAACATGTGTATGAAATGAATTTATAAATATTTATTAATAATTACCTATATTGCAGTTTCAGTAATGAAAGAATGAAGAAAATTTAGGGTGATTTGGATGAGTTCATCTTTCCTTCCTTGCATTGTAAAATTTTGCAAAGTAATAATAACAAAAGAACCATTCTATTTTCATTTGGCAATAAATACTAAAAATAGTATGAAATATATCATTTCTTTTAAAAAAAACTGGGGTTGCCTAATTATGGCCAGTAGTGTATGCATGCATCTCTTCTCCATTCAGCTATGGGTTAAACAGCAAGACAGATTGGTTTCCATAGCTTTGGTTGGCAACAGTTCTACCACAGAAAAAAATGGCAACCTACTACAGAAAAATCTTCTGCTTAGTCAGTCATGGTTCTAAAATGACATGATCACCCAACCACGTATCACATATCACACTTAATTATCCTTTATGGGATAATTTTGTTTTCTTTTAGTTTTTAAGGAATTCTGAAGTTGCCTTCCTTGGCTTTTAGCCCCAGTATACCCAGTGGAGCATAAGCCATCGATGACTCCTAGCCATCGTGCTCTTCTTTGGTCTGGTTCATTGTCATCAATGAATTTTTATGTTTCCTAAGAGTATTAGCATATAAGTGAGTGTGATAAACTTGACTGAAATTTGAACTTGGCTCTCACAATCTCAGCCACTAACCATTACTTAATTACTACACTGTGCATCCCTCTGCTCTCCTTGACACCTTTTCCATTATAGTTTTGATGTCAGAATAGACCTGGCACTCAAAGAAGCCAGATGCATTGGAAGGTTGACATGTGTTCACTCCAATTCCCAGAAACACATTACCTCATATCTACGTGCAGTTTTGCAAGAATAGGAAAGTTTTATGATACATACTTTTGATATAAATATTTGTTCTTAATAGTAATTCTGATCATCAAAATGGAAATCTGAAGACCCTTTTCTGCCATTCATCAGCATGGCTGATGCTAACCTCCAAGAGAGTGACTTGTTGCACCTTCTCAGGTTAATATTTTATGCTGATGAGAAGTGGAAAGATTTTACTGAATTAACAGCTCGGTCTGCTGTTAGGAAAGTTTGTTCACTGTGTCGTACTAAACAATTTTTCTCTCCAGAATCTATCTTACACACTTATATCGCCCGGTTCACACTCCACCCACATCTATTGAACAGGTGAAGAGGCTCATCCCTTGTTCCCTGCTTAGGATGTGGTCTCCGGTTTTCTCTTTTCCAATCTTTTCACTCTTACGTAGTCCCCTGCACATAAGTGGCGTTATCGCCTTGCTCGGGGTGATATGATTAAAAAAAAAAAGTCTACTATTCATTCTTGCTTTGAATATTGCTGCTATATATGGTCTGGTGCTCCTGCTAAAAATTTAGAGATTCTTGGTAAAATCTACAGAAGAATCTGCAATGTTATTTGTCCTGACCTGGCATTTCAGCTTCAGCTATTTTTTTACTGTCATAAACTTCTCTGTGCCTTTTTCTATAAATAATTTCTTGGTAATTGTCCTGATGAATTTTTCTCTACATTTCCTAGAATTTATGAATTTAAGCATAATAGCAGATTGGTGGCAAGGTCTCATTATTTTACAGTCAAAATGGCTGGATGTAACCACAAGTTCTATGCTAACAGTTTCTTCTACCGCACTTCTCACTTGTGGAATTCTCTTTAGGCTTCTTGCTTTCCAGGCAATTTTGATCTTTAATCGTTATCTTATGCCTTCTTAATTTTTCTACTTTTATTGTTATTTTATTGTTTCCTTAATTAGTATTTTTTCTGATATTTTCTAAAACTCACTAATCACTTGTGCCTCAATGGATTTATTGTCTTCCTTGAGATGAAACGATTAAAAAAACAAACCAAAAGAATCACAGTTATATAAACAACTGCTCAAGTTAGGCAGTCTGTTAGACATGGCAGACAGAATGTAAAGTTCATATGTTAAATGAAGGCATGAAACTGAATTCCATGTTGTCAGTGAATGTAGTTGATGAAACCATAGGTAAAATAATGCATTTAGTAATGAAAGTCTTGCATCATTCATCAGTCTGAATTGTGCAATCGTTTAGTTGGTACCTTCATTGCATTACAACATTAACCTATGAAAAGGCATAAATCTAAGATTCCCTGCAGAATGTCCTAACATGAATCATCTTGATTCTGATTCTGTCACTAATCTTCTACCCTGGTCAACAGAAACAAAAATTAGTTCAGTATGTAAACAACTTTAATAACAATAATTTTTCAGGGTACTGCCAGCTATGATATGTGTTCTGATGCAGCTCGGAACGAGAAATCGGAGAGCTGAGTTCAAGCGTGTATCATGTATGGCATTTAACTGACTGACTGAATATAATAGTTGAAAACATGATTAAGGCTTCTACTGGACATAAAGTGGGAGATCAGTTTTATATTATTATGAAGTTATAAACTGATCACCCGCTAATTACTACTTAATAGTATAATAAGTCTCTTCCCCCTCTAGCTATGACTCAAATGACAGGCCAGATTGGGTTCTATAGCCTTGGCTGGCAACCAGTCTACCGCAGAAAGGAATGTCAACCTACTGCAGGATAATCTTCTGCCCAGTCAGTCATGTCTCTTTCAAGACATGATCGCCCATGCATGCATCATGTATGGCACTTAACCGACTGACTGTCAGCTAAGTGATTGCAATGTCCATTGTCAGCTCTGACAGATTTATAGTATAAAGTTAAGTCATGGTAAATATATATGTAGAAAATGTTATTTGAAAAATTCAAAGATAATAAAATTTTCTTCCTCTGGTTGAAAATCCATGTATGTTTGTTACTGAATAATAATCTGGCAATTGAGTTGCTTTTCTTATCCACTTGTACTACAAGGCATCATGGGAAGATTCTCTTTTTGGGGAGCTTTTACTTGAGTAATGTTATTTAATCCTTCTAAGCCTCTTGAAAAGTCATAAGTGCCATCAACTGTACATTTCAGGAGTTAATATATATTTGTAGTTTAAGTTTATCAAATTGCTAGATCAGTCCAGCAAAGTTCTCTAATCTGCAAATATTAAACGTTTTCTAATTCCTAATAGACCTATATTACACTCTCTGTCAACAATACTGACTAATATATCTCTCCAGAACAAACTAACCATTTTTCTCTTCCACAAATTTTCCAGTTTTTTCTTTCCTCCTCAATAGTAACACATATTTTACTGATTCACTCTGATAAACCAGATAAAGACATTCAGACAATTTTTATATAATTTAAATCCCCAAAAGTAAAAAATCTTAAGATCACATGAAAAATGAGATAAAAACTTAACCATAATACCTTGTCTATCATTTTTAACCCTGGAACACTAACCATCAATTAAAGTTACACCATGACTAACCATGGGGTATATCATACCCAATTTTGAAAATATCAAAAAAATATTAGATATAAATCTTTATTGCCCTGTTCACACTCCACCCACATCTATTGAACAGGTGAAGAGGCTCATCTCTTGTTCCCTGTTTAGGATGTGGTTTCTGGCTTTCTCTTTTCCAATATTTTCATTCTTTTCTTTTTTTTTTTCAATTGGAGTAGATAGACTAAACTATCGCCCGGTTCACACTCCACCCACATCTATTGAACAGGTGAAGAGACTCATCCCTTGTTCCCTCTGTAGGATGTGGTTTCTGGCTTTCTCTTTTCCAATCTTTTCACTCTTATGTAACCCCCTGCACCTCAGTGGCGTTACCGCCTTGCTCGGGGTGATATGATTAAAAAAAATATATATTTTCCATGCAGACACTTCAAAATTTGTACATAGAGTTAACATTAATAGGAACTGAAAAGCATGTTATTTAGGTAAGAAATTCAATTACTGAAAATTTATCTAAACTGTAATTAAAATGGCGTCATTTGCGCTGGGTACTATGTACCCAGGGTTAGTGTTCTCAGATTAATGAAACATGCATAAAAGAGAGACTGCTGCCAAAATAAACAATATACAGTGACACGCATAAGTATTGGATGCATGTTATTTTCTGTTACAAGTCTAGTTTATATTCACCATAATTGGATAATTCATTAGTCTTTGCCATTTATAATCCTTGAATTGCAGAATGCACAACAAAGAGTCAGATGATTAGTAGCACTATCTTGTAAGCAATTGTGTGCTTCTCTGATTGGTCAGAAATAACATTCCAATACTATCGAAAATTTGAATATTTAAAGTCTTAAAATACAAAGTTTTGATTGGAAATTTGAAAAAAATGTCATGTATCTAATACTTTTGCATAGGGTAATTTTGTACTTTGATAAAAAAAATGGATTCAACCATGAGTTTTTAAATTTCTTTCCACATACAACTCAAACAACTTTATGAGATATTACTTATTAAATATCAGGCAAAATGGTGAACATAAACTAGAGTTATAACAGAAAATAACATCTATTCAATACTTATGCATGTCACTGTATATCTTTCTAAGCCGCTTGAAAAGTCATAAGTGCCATCAACTGTACATTTCAGGAGTTAATATGTATTTGTAGTTTAAGTTTATCAAATTGCCAGATCAGTCCAGTAAAGTTCTCTAATCTGTAAATATTACCCTGGTTCATCTCGGTGGTGACTCTCAAGCCCTTTTGAAATAAGAATGGAGGCATGATGTCCCCTTGCTGGAGATGATGCCATAACAAAGGTCTTGTTATTTAACCTATAACTGCAGGGAAGAGATGGATTAATACCTTTCCCAATGGTATTTGTGCCTAAATGAATGCAAAGAGTTCAACTGAATTCGAACTCAGCTCTCCGATTTCTCTTTTATGCAGGTTTCATTAATCTGAGAACACTAACCATGTAGTGCGATGGACAAATTGTCACTATTTTATATTTTCAATTTCACACATGCGTTTTGTTTGTTTTTGATTTTGTCAACTGCAGAGTGTAGTAGGGTTAGTTGGGCACCGTTTGTAAAAACACAAAGCACTATGATACAATTTGCTCTGTCAGAAATTTGGAAACGGCATGCAGTACTACGTGGTATTTGCAACAGAAGCTCCAATACAAACCTTTCAGAGCATTTGGGTGTCAAGTGCAGAGGATTCAAAAACAGTTGTAGGAGTCTAAAGGTGATTATGAAAGTACTTGGAATGATCACTAGTGGTGGCAACATTATGCCTCAATTGATCTTCCTACGGGGCCTCAGATTCAATACAGAGGCCTACATCAAGTGTCTTGAGGTGATTGTTGCTGTGGTTGATCAAGATGATGGCTGCTGGAAAAGGCTATAGCTGGCAACTGGATTCTGCACCATACCACACAAATAGAAGAAACCAGACAATTTCTGTGACCACATCATCTCTTACATTTTGCCACCTAACTCCCAAAAATGCAACTTTCTTGATTATTTTGTATAGGGTACATTGTAGTGAGAGACCAACAAAACTACTGGTAACACCAAAGATGAACTGAAGGCAATAATTATAACAGCATTCATCAACTTAAAACATGGAGACTGTCTAGAAGAGTTGCAGGAGATTGCAAAGTTTTTTGGAAGCTGTGGTTAAAGATAATTGCGATTTTATTAAATAAAGTATTTCAAGATATTTTGGTATAATTTTGGTAAACATATCTGTTAATATGAGATGTCAGTGTTATTTTCATTTTCTTCTTCGTTTAAACAATTTATTCATCGCAACCTGTGTCATCTTGCCGCATGCAGGAGGGGAGTCTTGCTTGAAGACGCAGGGGCGTCCAGCAGTGATCTCCTCCATCCAAGGCTCCACCACACTCTTCAATACCACCTGGTTGCTCTCGGTGGTGACTCTCAAGAATGGAGGCATGATGTCCCCTTGCTGGAGATGACACCAAGGACCATAACAAAGGAGGGAAAATTTGTATGCTTCATGATGGGAACCACCTCAATCTCTTAGCAGATTGTCGTTCTACCTGTTGCTCATCTGGTCTTGGATGAAATTCTTTTACTCCAGCAGCTTCTTTTATCGCACTTCCCACCTATGGAAGCTCCTTCCGTATACTTGCTTTCCTGATGGCTACAACCTCCAGGAATTCAAATGCAATGTCAATACCCATCTCTTATTCACTTGATTCAGTCCTTTCTACATCACCCCATGTATCTTATTCTTTTTCTTTCTCTCTACCTTCACAAATGTCTTCACTCCTGTGTTCACATCCTTCTCTTGCCCTTTCTCTCACCCCCCCACCCTGTAACTGATTTGTCTTTCTCTTTACTCTCCTCTTGCCTAAACTTTTACTCTCTTATGTAGCCCCCTGCACATCAGTGGCAGTATAGCCTTGCTTGGGGTGAAATGATTTAAAAGATATGTACATATATGTATATCAGACTTTTGCCGTCAATAATTACTCAGGATAGGCAGCTTGTGACATTTATGTCAGTCAGTCAAGTGCCATACGTGATACACGCTTGGGCGATCATGTCTCGAAAGAGACATGACTGACTGGGCAGAAGATTATCCCGCAGTAGGTTGCCATTGCTTTCTGCGGTAGACTGGTTGCCGACCAAGGCTATAGAACCCAATCTGTCCTGTTATTTAACCCATAACTGGAAGGAATAGACGGATTAATACCTTTCCCAAGGGTATTTGCGCGTAAGTGAATGCAATGAATTCGGCTAGAATTCGAACTCGGCTCTTCCGATTTCTTGTTCCGAGTCGATATCCACTGCGCCACAACGCACATTTATGTAGTAAATCTATAAAAAAATAAAGTATTTTGCATTTTATGCATAATAATCAGAGTAACCTTCATAATTTTGTTGGATAAAGTGCATACTATGCCACAGAAGGAAAATGTAGAAGCTGATCTATTTTATTCAGCGTAGGCACACACACACACACACACACACACATATATATATATATATATAATTATTGTTAAGCAGTTTTCAGTCATAATTAAATTAGATCAGTATACAGTTATATTAAAATGTGCTCAATACATTTTTATTTTTTTGCAGGGGGTTACATAGGAGGAAAGTTATGAAAAAAAGTCAGAGGTTATAGAGGGTGTCAGGAAGTGGGTAAGAGAAGGATGAGAATACTGATGAGAGTGGAGTGGACAGAGAAAGAGCACGAGAGAGTGGATACAGGTTAGTGAGATAGGAGATGACTATTGACTTTACATATAAATTCTGGAAGATTGTAGCTGTCAGGAAAGCAAGTAAACGGAAGGGAATTCCACAGGTGGGATGTGCGAGAAAAGAAGCTGCTGGAGTAGAATTTGCGTTTACATTTTATTGGTTTCACAGTAAAAGGGTGGGGCCTAGTTGCTGATCTTGTGGCTCGGGTAAATTCATATATAGGGGGCACCAGTGAGCTAAGTTCATCAGAGCAGAAACCATGAAAGTATTTGTAGAAGAGACACAGGGAAGCCATATTGCGCTGGTGAGAAAGTGTTATATATAATGTAGAGCTTTTGAATATTTTTCAATTGGATACCAGTTATTTATGCAACCTTGGTTTCACGCTTTCAGTATCTTCAGGTGATTTATAATAACTGATTTTCCAATATTTGTCTCTATTTCTGAGATGATGTAGTATTTATTTACACTATATTCGAACTATTGTCCTCATCTTTGTTGCCATTTGTACGACATTTCAGCCATTGTACGCTCCGGCCTTCTACAGATGCTTGGAATTTGGAACCAAAACCTTTACTCCAGTTATCATAATAAAGGGTTTGGTTCGAAATTCCTAGCACCTGAAGAAGGCCGGAGCATACAACAGCTGAAACGTCGTACAAATGGCAACAAAGATGAAGACAATAGTCCAAATAATGTGAATAGTGTGATTTTCCAATGTCTTCAAATGTACAACAAATATTTTTGCGAATGCATGACCGGAAGTTTAAAATAACAAATAAAAAACTCCTCCCTAATTTTGAAAATTTCAGTCATTTTAAACTTCCAGTTACGCGTTCAAAAATGTCCCTACAGCACATTTGAAAGCATTACAAAATAATTTATTGTAAATCGCCTGAAGATACCCAAAGGACATAACCAAAGGTTTAAATAAATGATTTACAACTTATTGATTTAGTAATGAATTAGAACACTCTAACTACTAGCGTATGGTAACGTGGTATATCACACACTAAAAGTCTACCTCCTTATACCGAGTACCCATAGCTCAGAGGTAGAATTGCCGACTGATGCCAATTCGGTCTAGTTTCAATCCTGAGTAAAAGCAATCAGATGTCTAACCGTACTGATGAGCTGTGATACAGTGAAACAGATCTGTCTGCGGAGGACTATATATATATATATATATATATATATATATAATTGCAGTACCTTAAATATATGTTTGAATTTATTCAAGAGTAAACATGTAGCTAATATGGCTGGATTACAAGGTTCCAAAATAAAGACTGTATTGCATAATAACACATGAGTACAGTATATCCATTTTCAACATAAGTAAAGGTAGTCTTCTGACATGCATGCAATCACACAAATGTAAAATTCCATTCGATAAGACACTATTCTACGCCTCTTGCACATAATTGTCCAATGCCTCTTGTACATATTCATGCAATACAGCAGGTGTTATTGGTAATTGAATAAATTAGGTATCATCTTGTCACATCCTTCTTCTTCAACGTGTGTGTCCCTTCCTAAGTATTTAAATTTTTGTATTTGTTTGAATTTAGCATCCCTAACTCTTAATTGGCATTTTGGGCTCCTCTTTTTACTGATTACCATGCATTCTGTTTTCTTGTAGTCGATTTGTAGGCCTTTCTTTCCGCTTTCTTAAACTACTTCTTGTAGAAGGTCGTTAAGTTTCTTTTCTGTATCTACTATCAACACTGTCTCATCTTTGTATCGTAATTGTTCAGATCGCAGTTGCCAATAACGAATCCTGGCATGACTTCTAAAGCTCTTAGAATTGTCTCACTGCATAGATCACATCCTACTCATGTTCAATGAACGACAGATTTGGCAATTCTGAAGAATAAAAAAACTGAAAATGGATTTTTTTTATAATTAATTGCAGTAATAATTTTAGACAAACGATCCAGCTCGGGTCAATAGTATTGTCATAGATTGAGAAGAAGACAAATTTCTCAATTCTAGAAAAAGATGTTACGTGTGTGTGTGTGTGTGTGTGTGTGTGAGGGAGAGATAAAGAGAGGGGTGATTTCAACAGAAACACATTTTATCCGTTTGTTTGCCTCTCAGTGTGCGTCAATTACACACTATCACTCAGTGTATGTCTATCAGAGAGTGAAATGCGACAGTCATACAAACATGTATATCAGTCCCTAGGACGACACTTGGAGGTTGGGTAGGTAAGGACAAATATATAAATAAAATAAACAAAAACTTCCGCCAGAAAGAATATAGTTATCTTCAAAGTTTTCCTTTCTTTCTCTCGGCGTGTCTTTTTTTTTGTCTTTCTTCCTGACGACTTCTCCATCTTTTCTTCTTCTTCTTCTTCTTCTTCTTCTTCTTCTTCTTCTTCAGCCCCCTACACCCCCACTGTACGCATTATCAAGATGAATACTCAACAAAATAGTGGGTCATCGAAAACAAGTATGAAGTTTCCCATGTGAACGGCTATTCGCCTCTTACAATGTGGACAGTGTTCCCTTTTATTCATAAGACATAGATTGAGATCAGAACGGTAGAAGAAGCAGATAGCGTTTAATATCAAAGATGGTAATTTACACTCTTCTGAGCGATTCTGTGTTCTCTTCTGTGGGTTTGTGTTTGTGTTCCCCAGCCTCATTCACTCGTCCTTCTTCGTCTCAGTGTCTTGGCTTGTGAGCGTTGCATTTTTAGAGAGCACTGGGAGTGGGAGAAGCGAGACGTGGCGAAGTCGGCGATAAAAAATCTATGAATCTGGACTTAAAACTGGTTATCTCCAACCTGCACGATGACTAAGTTGAATACAGAAAGAAGAACGGGGCTTATCGCTGACGAAATTCGTTCACACCCGCTCCTTTCTTCTTTTCTTTTCTTTTCTTCTTGTGACAGCATCTCTTTTTCCTTTGCCTTCGTCGCTGTTTTTTGTTTTTGTTTTTTTCCTCTTCTTAGAACGTCTTTCTTTTTTTCGATTCCTTTTTTTTCTCTCTCAATAAACATTTAAAATATCAGAATTTTAATTTCCTTTAATTTTTTTCTATGTCAACACAACACGGCTAAAAAAGATCTTAAGTGGAATGGCGAATGAACAGGAAACTTCCTAATAATAATAATCTTGTATTGTTTAATTCCATTTTCTGTGTTATTTTCGAGTTAGAAATTTGATTATAGTCGAAGACGTTTGACATCCATATGTATAATTTTTAATATTGTATATTCTTAAATCCAGAATATACATTATACATATTTTCCATTATATAAATTATATATATTTCCATTATATATATATATATATATATATATATATTCCATTTTTAAACGAGTTATAATTGTATAGAACACTTTTTAATACAAATGTCTACTGGTCTAACCCTATTATGACCAAAAACTAAGTATTAAACAATCAATATGAAATTATTTGTTTGAACATTATTTGTGATCGATACTCGTATTTAAGTAGATAATATGTTTATATAATCGAACAGTATTACATATTTATTTCTACCGGCCTGATTATTTACGATAAATTTTTGTTACGAAAATGTGTGTCATTCGGCAGGATTTGAACTTGCGACCCCTATCTACAGAGGGAAAGCCACCAATTGATCTGGCGCGTCTTAGACCTCTCGACCACGAATAACCAACAGTCTGAACAGTTTGATTATAAACAGGATATCTACTTAAATACGAGTATTGATCACAAATAATGTTCAAACAAATCATTTCAAATTGTCGGTTTGTTTATGTAACTATTTCGTTAATCTTCGTTTTATATATATATATATATATATATATATATATATATATATATATTCTGTTAGCACAGAAATTCTTCGGGGTCAAACCCCAAAGTGAATCTCCATTCTGATTAGCCAGACACACACACAAAAAACACCCACATACATTCACAGTAAACCGAAAATATTTGTTATTTAAATGTAAATCGTCTGCACAACCACACCAGCATTGCCTGATGATGAGAATTAATCTCGAAACAGAAATTTCCATGTAGCAATGTAAAATTGACATAACCATATAATTATATTATATTATATTAAGCTCTATAATACTCATTATATTGAGCACTGTTTATAATAAAATAAATGCCAGAGCACTCAAAATAAAAAAAACCTTGAGTCCTCTTCACTTGGAATTATATATATATATCTGTGATACAGCGAAACAGATCTGTCTGCGGATGACTATATATATATATATATATATATATATATATATATATATATTGGATTTAAGAGAGGCACATGAGATTGGTAGATTAAATAAAAATTGAGAAAGGTTACGATTAAATTAAGACGAGTTCTTCAATTTTGTGTATTTAGAGTTGCATCTATTCATTTTAGTTCGTTATTCTGTGTGTGCAGATTGGTGTGATTGTTAGCAGCTCGGAACGAAAAATCAGCAAGTTCGAATTCCAATCGAGATTGTTGCATTTTTTATCACACAATTGTGCTCTTCTCCTCACAGAGCAAACTGAACTCACTAAATATCGTTGGCAACAACTATGCCTTCAAATCGAAACACATATGAAGTTACAATAACGGGACACATAATAATCAAGTGTCTCTTTCGTTAAGAATCACTATTTGCTTAAGTAATATACTAAAATAGATTCGATCATTTATACTATACTCCCTACCTCCTGTCGAATAGACCAATTAAGACAATATCGATTATGCAAAGACGTTTGACAAAATACGCCACAAAGAATTGATGGAGATGCTCGGCAGCCTCGACATATTTGAGAAAGACTTATGAGTAATCAAGAATCTCTACTGGCAGCAAACCGTCTGCATACGGACATGTAACGAATTCAGCAGATATACAAAGTTAGAAAGGGGCGTAGGACAAGGATGTGTCTTTTCACCGGATCTATTCAATTTGTACAGCGAGACTATTCTGAGGACCCTAGAAGTTATGTCAGGATTCGTCATCGGAGGCCACAATTTAAACAATATAAAGTACGCAGATGATACAATGCTGATAGCAGATATGGAAAGGAAACTACAAGACCTCCTACAGAAGGTAGCTGAAGAGAGTGACAAGAAAGGACAACAAATAAACTGCAAATGACTGTATGGTCATCAGCAAAAAGGGCAGTCCAAAATGTCAAATACAGGTGAGGGATACTAAAATCAAGCAGGTACAAAATTTTAAATACCTGGGAAGTGTTCTAACAGAAGACGGAAAGTGCGACACAGAGATCCCAAGGCGAATTGGCATGGTAAAGAAGGCATTCCAGAAGTTGAGTAAAGTATTAAGAAACAGGACAATTTGGCTAGAATCAAAGAAAAGAGTACTGGATTGCTATGCGATGTCAGTTCTTCAATATGACAGTGAATGCTAAACAGTGTCATCGAGGATGAAGGAAAAACTTGAAGCAATTGAAATGTGGTTCTACAGAAGGATGCTGCGAATATCATGGATCGAGCATGTGAGCAATGATAAGGCTTTGGAAAGGATAAAAACGAAAAGGAAATTAATACTGAGCATCAGGAATAGACAGCTGAAGTTCCTGGGACATGCAATGAGGAAGAAAGGCTTGAAGAACCTGATACAGGCCAGAAAAAGAGACAGGGGAAAGTAGCGGATAACATATTTGAAGGACCTAATCAGATGTCTAGCGGAACGAGGGTTGCGTGGTGTAACAGAAGAAAGCCTGCTCAGAGCCACCAGGGATAGGAAGACGTGGAAAGCCATAATCGCCTACGTCCTGAAAAGACAGCTTAGATAGAAGAAGAAGACATGCCAAGACCAGTTCTGACATTTTAAACCAAGCTTTGTAAGCAGTTACCGCGTAAGCAGGAGTTGGGAAATCTTTTGACCAGTGACCCTGATAATCCTGAATGTTTTGGTGAGATTCAGGCTATGATTGAAAACGATCACTTCAAGTCAATTAGTTCCATAGCCAGGAAGGTAGTGCTGCCCTGGCTCAAGAGGGTGGCTGCTGGAAGACCCTGTGTCTACAAACAGGACTCTGCACCATGCCACACAAGTAGAAGAGTCCAGTTGTAGCAGTTAGACTATATCTGCGACCACATCACACCTTACATCTGACCACCTAACTCCCTAAACTGAAATATCCTTGATTATTATGTGTAAGGCGAAGTCGAGTAATAGACCAACAAAACTCCTTGTAACACCAAAAATAAACTGAAGGCAAGTATTATCGCTGCATCTACCAACTTAAGCAAGGAGACCGTCAAAATCTATGCAAACTGTCCGGAACTCACGGTTAACATCGATTGCAATTCTATTAAATAAATTTACTTCTTAGCATTTCAAGATATTCTAGTGCAATTTTGGTAAATATATCTGTTAAAATGTGATGTCATATTTTTTTTATATAAAATATAAAATGTGTGTTTTATTTTCATTTTTACATCATTTGGATGACAATTTATACATCGCACCCTTTTTATTGTGTGTAGACAGACAGAATTCATTAAAAATAACTAACATTAATGAAATTAGCGGTAGTGTGAGTTTTGCGGGGTCGGTTTGCTGAAACCAAGTAGTCGGTTTGTCCTGGTAAAGAAATATCCCTCGGTGACCACGCTACTACATCTCGGAGAAAGAGGGTAAAGCAAGATTCCTTTTCTTTTCTGTAACTGATTGTCACACCACCTACCGCCATAAAACGTAGTCTATTGGCGGACACGGCGATATATTAAAGTTCCCCGAGCGTAGGGTTCCTAGTGAGGATCGAACTCGTTATAGCACTAATGGCTAGCGAAAGTCGCTTTCCCTACGACAAACTGACCATTTCCATCACTGTGCAATTTCATGAATGAGTTCAAGTTTGAGTTTTGTTTAACGGCATATCAATATCTATAGGTTATTTAATGCCAAGAATGTAGTTTATCGTCATACCCAGAACGCCTCATTGGGTGGAAGTTACTCCTCTGCAGAAGTGCAGTCGGCGTATTTTGAAGCCCCAGCCGACAGCGCGAGATTTCATGAACGAGAACCTAAAACATAAAAATGAGAAAATAATCGATTCGGCCTCAATTGTGGATGTTTGGCATCATAAATCGATCGACCTTTTTAAAGACTCAAATAATGATGAGTTAACTTTTTTTTTTAATCATATCACCCCAAGCAAGGCGGTAACGCCACTGATGTGCAGGGGGCTACCTAAGAGTGAGAAGATTAGAAAAGAGAAAGCCGGAAAGCACATCCTAAACAGGAAACAAGGGATGAGCCTCTTCACCTGGTCAATAGATGTGGGTGGAGTATGAACCGGGCGATAGTTTAGTCTATCTACTCCAATTAAACTTAAGTCTATTGTTGGAGTTCAAGTTGTGGTAAAAGAACAAGAATTCAAAGACTCATATTAAAAGTAAGCAGACATTCCACTCATTAGGCTCTACACAAACTTCCTAAAAATTTGTTTGCGCCCATATGAAATAAAGAATACAATCGATTCCTTCTCACTATATATATATATAAAATGATGCCGACTCCGTAATAAGAGAGAATAATCCAAGAAGATATATTTAATATAAAATATTAAGCGATTCTGTATAGAGAGCTCAATGGCTATTATGAGAATACCATATTAACTTGTCGAAATAAATTATGACTTATAACCACTTTAGATGACATTTATAGATATAGACAGTGTGGACATTGAAATCAACCCAGCATGATGATTGACATCATGCTTCAATGTGTTTTTCTGATATTGTCTAAGGCATAGGTTCCCAACCTTTTTGTTGCGATTAACCCAAAATACAATTTCACTATTATCCATTATCCCAATGAACAAATACTCGTATTATATTAAAAGAAGTAATTATATTTTCATGCATCAAAAGCAGACAAAATTAATGGAAATTATTCAATACAATAGTGCCAATCTATAATAATCAGAGGTATAATAGCCGTAACCTAGCCGTGATTCTTAATGTGAGTGTTGAGCTTGTATTGCTTTGCCAGTTTATTTATTCTTGGCTTTGTGATTGAAAGGGCTATTCGGGCGTCGTTTGCCACATTCATTCCAAGGACAGTAAAAAAAAATCTTGTTCACATAAATAAGTGGTTGAAAATCTTGTGAGAATTTGTACTGCTCTAGAGGCTAGTGTGAGAAATTCTTCTTTTGCTGAATAATCCTCATCAGGAATTATATCTTCACTCACAAAATATGGATTTCTTACCCATTCATTGTTGGAATTATTCAAGTTTGGAAAGTACTTACGTAAGTTTTCCAAGAGGCCATTTAGGTGATCACTGATGTCTGTCTTCATGTGGTT
This sequence comes from Ascarosepion bandense, assembly GCA_037127315.1. Classification (NCBI taxonomy): domain Eukaryota; kingdom Metazoa; phylum Mollusca; class Cephalopoda; order Sepiida; family Sepiidae; genus Ascarosepion; species Ascarosepion bandense. The sequence continues at coordinate 434,401 of JBBBDQ010001851.1, forward strand.
GAGGATGTCTTCAGAATTAACTTTATCAAGGAAGGTATCCAATGCAGAAAATTGTGCAACAATTCCCTTTTCAATACCTCTGGTCCATAGTTCCAATTTCCCACAAAATAAAGCAATATTGTCTTGAAGTTCCCAAACCAAACATTCAGTACCCCAAAAATATGAGCTCATTACCCCACTGGGTAATTCACCCCGGGGTTGGGAACCATGGGTCTAAGGTATTCTATATTTATAGGTTAAAGTACTCAATATAAAGTGGACATTGAAGTCAACACCCATAGGCAATTTATCTATATGTGTATGTATGTTGCATGCTCCTGGTTGTTGACTTTTATGTCCACTGTTATATATATATATATATATATATATATATATATATATACATAAAATCTAAGCAAGAGCCAACAAACCTACCTAGGTTTCACCCTTCGGCTCGTCGGGGTAAATTGATCAATTTACCCTGACGAGCCGAAGGGTGAAACCTATGTAGGTTTGTTGACACTTGCTTAGATTTTCTGTCTTTGTTGCTCTGCTTTCGTATTGAGCGCTTTAGTGTTAAGGTTTTCGTCTTGGGGTTTTTTCTTTCTTACGAATGCTTGACTTTTTGTTCATGTACTTCGTTTGTTTCTTTTTTTACTTCCCCTCCTTTTCCCTCAGAGTTCGTTCTCGGTGGGTTTTTCAAGACGAACTAAAATATAGTATAAGTATTACTAGTATTAGCAGAATTATTTTTGTTACTATTAATATTATAATTATTACAGTTATTATATATATATATATATATATATATATATATATATATATATATATATATAAAATAAATAAATTTTCAATGTTCAAAACTGTTGAATGATTATATATTTCTCTCAATCTGTCTTTGTTCGTATCTATCTATCTATCTATCTATCTATCTATCTATCTATCTATCTATCTATCTCATTCTGTTCATATCGATCAATCTCAATCTGTTTATATCTATCTATCTATCTATCTATCTATCTATCTATCTATCTATCTATCTATCTCCGAATGTCGTTTACACCGATGACGACTTTAAAGAAATGTCCATGGCAGGCGATCAGCAATTATTCAAAGAAACTAATCATTCGTGTCCGTTACCTTGTGCATTTGTGGAATTATTACTTCGCTTTCATTCTCTCTTTAAAAGGAGGAGAGGCCAGAGAAGGAGGGGTTTGCAAAAGAGACGGGGTAGGCATTCAAAAGAGAGGGAACATTTTGATGTACATGTGTAGGGTGGATGGGTGCGTGTGTGTCTGTGCGTATGCATTAATGTATATGTGTTTGCAATTGGGGTATATAGTTATGTGTCTGTATATGTATGTCTATGTACGTTTGTACATATCTGCATTTGTATATGTGCGAATGTATACATTTATATATTCATATATATATAAATGTGTGAATGTGTTTGTGAATGTGTATTTTTGTATACAGTTTATATAGTGTATATATGCATTTACGTATATATATATATATATATATATAATGCTTTTCTGGTATGTGCTTATGATGCAAGTACTTTGCTCAAATTCTTATCGCGGGTAGGGAATGGAGTTGTTAGAGCTTATCTCTCGAGCCTGCATGAATTAGTTAGAAAAGCTCTTTGACATGATCAAAGACAATCAGCTGACCCAAACACCCACCTACCCAGACTTTACGAACCTCACACTCTTCTCCACTCCGTTACTTCTTCTTCTGTGCCTCCCCATCCCCTCAACTTCCCTTGAGAATCAGCGATCCCTCACCCTGGTGTGTGTGGCCTCATCTTACACCGCGGGACATTTTATAAATATGGTTTGATGAGAACATATAGATGTGTTCAGATTGATTGGCTTTTCCATATTTACAGATCAATAAAGGGTTTTAATTATACAACTTATATTAGCGACGTCGAGGGCGTACTGCCAATTTTCTGGAAGCCGTTGAGATCCATGATTCGCTCAGTTTAAAACCCCAAATGTTTCTCTCTTAAAAAAGCTGATTAATGATAGAGAGAGAGAAAAGGGCCAACTCCTAGAGTTGAACAGGCGATCAGTGTCTCGTGAATTTGGGATTTCGGTATACTTTAATTACAAGCGTAATTGTTACTATGGATACATGCTGGCTTAGAACAGCAAACTGATAATCTTGGCTCACTTCCATAATTTGCCACTTCGAGTTTATCAAGAAAGGATTTCGATCATTTTGTATTTGTCAAACCCTTTAAAGCCGAATGGTAAAAAAGATCCTTAGCATCATATCAGCATTTTGATACAAGCAGAACTTAAAAACCTAGAAGTGATTGTATTTATATGATCCAAATTGGATGTGGCTTTTTTAATCATATTACCTCATGTAAGGCGATAAAGCCACTAAGACATTAGTATTTACTGAGTTTAAATGAACAAGAAAAAAAAGAGAAACTTTACAGAGTGAGAAGAATAGATTAATCAAGACAGTAGACAACGATTGCTATTGCATTTAAATTTTTAAAAATCAAAGTTGGCTGGAAAGCAAGAAGCTGGAAGAAAGTTCAACAAGTGAGAAGTGAAAGAGAAGAAACTGTTAGCATAGAACTTACGGTTACGAGCCAATTCAACAGTGGATTTATTGGGACATTGCCGCTAACATACTACTGCGCTTAAATTCATAAAGTCTAGGTACCAGAAGAGTGATATTTATTTTGTAAAATTATAACAATGTGGCACAGGGCCAAAATTTGGGAATGGGGAAAGTATAGTCTTCTGTCTTATAATTAAACTTAGCTAACCACAATCACTGACCCAAACAGACCACAATATTCCTTACAACAAAATAACACATGCTCACTTACTATTCTTACTACATACCTCAGAACCTCTATTAAGTCCTAACAATTTTTGTCTTTGAGAGCGGGGAATAAAACAACAATTTTAAAAATATAGACCTCAATGTGCATTTACAATATAAGAAAAAGATATTTACAAAAAACTAGGTAAAACTAGCGTATGTTGAAGTCTCAACGCTAATCGTACCCAGATTACCTTCGGAAGGGTGGAGGTAACAGATCTCCCAAAGTACCTTTGGGGCCTTACTTTCCCACAAGAAGGAGAACAAAACCCTTGCTAATGACATTAGAGTGGCATACGGAAGTGGAAGTACGGAGAGTCGGTAAAGAAGCATCGAGTAGATGTGCGGGGTACATATTTCCACCTTCCTCTTTAAAGAAAAGTTCCTCCGGGAACCAGACGAACTGCCAACTCTGTCTTCTCCCTCACTTCCGATCAATTCATTTCCAAGACCGAACCAGACGCTAAGTATCTTCACCAGCCCGTCTGTCCGTGGAAAAAGCCCAGGAGGAGAAACACCCTTCCACACACTCAACCGAAAGCCAATAGACTTAACGTGATTGATTTTGGCCCCAGTCTCGTACCCTCTAATTTCTTTGCCGACTTCGCTAATGCCAGCTCTACTCGATACAAAAACCGAAAGCGTCGTCAACATAGGCGGTTTTACCTGGCCATGGTTATAGCAAGAGGGAAATTTCTGGTAGAACAGGATTCGTCTTTAACTTACAAATGAAAGGCTCTAACACAAGAATGTACAGCAAAGGTGAAGGCTGATAAACTTGACGAATAGAGTTCAAAATAGAGAAACAATACGAAAGGCTTCGATCGAACCCCATTCACTTCCACCAACGCGCCGCGAAACACATATAGAAGTCGCATCCAGGTACGAACTTACGGCCTCCAGAAATCTAGGCTTACGGCCATATCACGTTGAATACACCGGTTTTCGCTCGATCACCGAAGTTAAGCAACGTTGAGCCTGGTCAGTACTTAGATGGGTGACCGCTTGGGAATATCAGGTGCTGTAAGCGTTTAGTGACGGATGTGCGTTTGTGGTGCAGTGGATATCGGCCTGGAAAGAGAAATCAGTGAGCCGAGTTCGAATTCCAATTGAATATCCTGCATTCACTTAAGCACTGGTACCCTTCAGAAAGGTATTAATCCGTCCCTTCCCTCCAGTTATGGGTTAAATAACAAGGGTAAGACTTGGGGACCCTGCCATTAAAAACAAATCCCAATGAATCTTGATACTCGAAAAGTAAAAGTATTACTAGACACAAAACTTATATAATAAAAAAAACAATAAATTGTTGAAAGAAAAAGGTATTACCAGCAATAAAAAATAATTAAAATTTAGTTGGCAATAAATAACCCGCCGAGGTTGATATGCCATAAAAACAAAACAACCAACCAACCAACCAGAAATCAATGGTCAATCTTATTATTAAAAACGGCTCGGTCCTCAAAAGCAAAATTAGGCCACTCAACACGATTATTAGGCATATAAGCCCTAATGAGACGAAGGGCCTTATCTTTTATAGTAACATCCAGCACGCAAAACCCGTTTGCCGTATTTGCGGAAACAAGGGTACACGCAGCATCCAAAGACTTTCTTACCAACGAGAAAACTCCTCTCAAGAACTTTTACTCGCGTAGCTTCAAATTTCTTTCGTGTTTCCGTCAATGTTGATGTATACACCGTCGAGGCGTCACCCTTAGAGCTGGTAGAGGAAGTGAGGCTGTTAGGGACTTTTGCACTAAGGCCCCACTGTTTACTTCTTCCCTACCAACAACACGCCATTTCCCTTCTTCCTTTTATTTATTTGCACTTTCGGAAATGGAAAATGTGGGACAAGACCCAATCGGTGGTTTGACCGCACCTGTCCGAATCGCTAGTAGGTTCATCACAGGCGCCGCGGAACTCTCAATATCGGCTAGTATCGGGGTTTTGGCGTACAGCGACCGGAAGTTCAGGGGTCTTCTTTTCTGGACAGGAGGAAGAGAGGTGACCAGTTTCTCCACATTTTCAAGATCACCAGTATTTTCCGGCGGAAAAAGTTCAAAAGGCCAAATGATCAAAACTTATATCGAAGCTCAATCTCTTGCTCAGGTTGTCAGAGGAAGCGCATAGTATTTGACCATATTGACTTAAGTAGGTAGCTATTTGCTTTCCTATTATAAGTAAAGGTCCCTCGAATATTGGTATATCCTGTGCCGACCCTTGTATTCGGTTGTGAGCAGCAGTACACCCCACATGAAAAAATCTTTGGGATTTGACCGCCAGCGACATCAATGAATCGCTGTGTCTTTCGTGGAGAAACAAATTTTGCGAGAACGCTTGTTCACCACAAAGACCGACTCCGTTTTCTTTTCTAACTTCTGTAATTCTTAAGAGTGTTCCATAACTTTTAGCCCTTTCCGAAAATTCTGATGTTAATTATAAACTTAGGAGGACGTCTAACATGAGGGCAATTTTCCCACTATCATATTCTTTGGTACCTTACTTAAACTGGGAACATTCTTGCTGAATTCCTTACTTTTGTCTTCATTAATTTGGGTTTTAGGAGCTGACTCGACCTACGAGTTTGATCTTGTTTATCTTTATTGAGTGGGCAAAAAAGTTATTTCTCACAGACCGACTTTTTTCGGCCATCTTGCATCCCCAATTAATGCTAAGCAAAAAAAAAATCTTGGAATAAATTATACTTAAAGTGGATTGAGAGCGGGAGTGGGAGAAGAAAACACCAAAATAAAACTTAAAATCCAAAAATTATTTCTTCTACAAATAGAAGTTAGAAATAAAATCAAATAAATAATGTAAAAGTAAAAACGGAAAAAAATTAAAAACACAAAATAAAACTATATACTTCAATAAAGAAAAAAAACTGTTTGACTTAAACCGAAAAAGCAGACCTACTATTGGATTTAATATAGTCTTTCCCCTTCATATCTGCTCAGCTTTAAATAAATTTTGCCATTGCACAATAAACTAAAGACTACTGCTAATGAATTTAAGGAAAAGAAATGCCTCCTGATTAAAGCACGATTATTAAGCTTCTTCTGCCCAGAATACTACATAGTCGTTAAACAGCAACTATCATCATTGAAATCCAGTCGATAACATCAATTGATGATTTAAAACTTTTCAGCGATACAGGCATCATTCATTCATGATTCGAATTTAAATGACTAATTGGAACCTCTAAGGTTTACGTGATTACTATTTACTAAGATTCATGTGACTACGTCATTTCCTGCAAATAAAGCTGAAATAACAAGCCAAATACAGTGCTATGTTGGCATGGATACTTCTCGGGGAAAAAAAGAGGCGAAAAATGATGATATTGTGGTTGGTTCTTCACAAGCCTTCGCCACAATGTGCACCTCTTCTTTGTAATCGTCTCTTCCCAAAAGTGTAGTTGGTTCCGCCTTCGCCTCTATAATCACATTATATGTGCCGGTAATCTAGATGTTCAGTTCTAAGAACAGAGTCACTGTACCTTCATACGTCGAAAATGGCACGAGACCAATATGTATGCAAATGACTGAATAAGGAATTATATCAAATAGCGAAACATGTCTAATTTACAAATATTCCCTACTTGTAACTTATTCAATCGTTCTGTCAAAATTTTAAAAAAACAGTGGATAACATCAATTGATGAGTTAAATGTTTCCTAACGATACAAGCACTAGTCATTTATGATTCGAGTCTAAATGGCAAATTGGCAGATCTGGGATTCAAGAGCTTTTTTTTTTTTTTAATCAACTCACCCCAAGTTAAATGCAAGGGACACCTTGGGAAAGGTATCAATCCGTCTCTTCCTTCCAGTTATGGGTTAAATAACAGGATAGATTGGGTTCTATAGCCTTGGCTGGCAACCAGTCTACCGCAGAAAGCAATGCCAACCTACTGCGGGATAACCTTCTGCCCAGTCAGTCAAGTCTCTTTTGAGACATGATCACCCAACGCGTATTTCACGTATGGCATTAACTGACTGAATGAACACCAAACATTACAGATTAGTCTAAGTGTTGGTTGTATCTGTATCTGTCAAGGATCAAAAAGCAAATACCTGTATACAGCGGTGGATGTACATTTTGGGGACCTTGAAGCTTAAACGGATATAAAGGCCCCTTCGCAACCAGCAACAACAAATTCTAGGATCCGACTAGCAAAACGTAGAAAATTAATAGATTCTGGTGATCTCAATGAGCCCATATAGCTGGAGGGGGGTTTTCGAGCTCCGCAGCCTCCTCAGAAAATGTTAAAATCTAGCCAATTGCAGACTAATTTCTAGACCATATGAAATGGGTATTTGAACATAGGCAAATATTAGCAACTACAATCGATCGGTTCATGATTTTACCTCTTCTTCTTCTTCTTCTATGAACCGTGTCCCTTCAAGACGTAGACGATCTTGGCCTTTCACATTTTATCCCTATCGGACAGAAAATTTTCCCGCAGTAGATTGCCATTACTTTTTACGGTAGACTGGTTGCCAACCAAGGCTATAGAACCCAATATGTCCTACTCTTTAGCCAATAGCTGGAGGGAGAAGCGGCGGATTAATATCTTTCTTAAGGGTATTTGCACATAAGTGAATATAACGAATTCGACTGGAATTCGAACTCGGCTCTACCGATTTGTCGTTCTGAGCCGATATCAATAGCACCACAACGCACACCTACGGTTTATAACCAAAACTTTATTTGATCTTTACAACATACGACTACAATTTTTGCCTAAATGAGGAGTTATCGTTACTTATATTCGGACCAATTTCCTTATTTTCGTTATTATCACAACGCTTCCGCTGTTTCGATCTATTCCGACCTCAGCTAGGTGTCTGTTGATCCATGTGCTCTTCAGAGAATTTCGAACTGAATCCTTTACGGGAGTTGATTGTTCTCGTTCTTCTGTTCATGCCTGGAAATATCTTGTCTTGTTCATCGCTTATTTTAGTCTAAATGTGTAACTACCTGGTCCAGAGATTGAACTCGATTACGATTCTGTGCGTTTGGTAGCATTTTGGTAGCAATTTCAACTTTTTACCTGAAACAAATCCAAACGGGACTGACATTCATGGCCACAAAATAGGTTTGCGCACTAAAAATCACCAGTCGTCATCTTAGCTGGACACAAACACACAAACACCGACCACTGAATCCAGTGAAAAAGAAGCAACTATCTTGGCCATTAGTGAAGTTGCTCTATACACGTTTCTCTTCTTCTAATTTTTCACTTTTGTCCATTTCTCTAAGCTGCTCTCTCTCTCTCTCTCTCTCTCTCTCTCTCTCTCTCTCTCTCTCTCTCTCTCTCTCTAGATAGATAGATAGATAGATAGATAGATAGATAGATAGATAGATAGATGTGAGTTCGTGACCCTGGGTTTCACGCTCTTGCGATCGTCAGACAAGCGTGAATCCCAGGCTCACAAACTCACCCCTATGAATATGTCAGCTCTATCACTGATATTGAGCGCTTTCAAATAAGTTCGTGTGAAATGTGTGTGTACATATATATATATATATACGCAATTTGTTATATATTATATTATTTACATATATGCGATATGTAAATAATATAATATATAACAAATTGCGTATATATATATATATATATGTACACACACATTTCACACACACACACACACACACACACATATATATATATATATATATATATATATATATATATATATATATATATATATACCTTTGTTTTTAACTCTCATTTTTTCTTTCTCTCCGGTTACTATGCGAAGCCATTTTAAACTAAAGTTGGATATTATTATAAGTTATTAAATGTCAATCGTTAAACGCCCACAACTCTCTTCATGCTAAACTTGACACCCCACACCACTACCTTCACCACTGCTAATAATAGATCGAAAAATATTTCGGAAACTTTATTATTATTATTATTATTATTATTATTATTATTGAGATAAAGAAAATTAATGGATGATGATAAATAACTTTTTTAAAAATGTAAATTTAAAATCGAAGGTTTGGGTAGGTTGGATGGGGAAAATTTACGAATCATTTCGACACAAGGTAAGAAAAGGAAAGGCAGAAGTAATGACCTGAAAAGAAAGCGGGGAAAAGGAAAGCTTACAAAAAGGGATTTTGAAATACATCGCTTGTTAGTTCTATATTCCCTTGTCCTCAGCTCATCAAGGAAAATCTCGTTCGCCCACTGGCTAGAATGGCAAAGCCAAGTTAAAAACTAAAAAAAAAAAAAAATCTTGTTAAAATGTTAGATTCTGTGTCGAGCTAAGACTTCAGGATAATTTTGAGTTTTTTCTTTTCTTTTTTTATTTTAAAACGGAATATCAGCAAGAAGAAAAGTGAAAATTTTACAATAAACTTTTTAAAAACAGAAAAACACTTATTAAACGAAAATGAAAACTGATTACACTGTAATCATTACAGCTAAAAAGATTTATTCCTGCTTTGAATTGACAGATAAATTATTAGTAGTTGTTGTTGTAGTAATAATAAAAGGGGAGAGAACTGCTATCAACCTTTTTCTCACTTTCTGTTTCTTTTTGTCTTTCTTTTCTTTCTGTCTCTTCTTATTTTAATCTCTTTTTCTACTATTGTGCTTTTTCTACTTATTGTGCTATTGTCCTTCGCTTCATTAACACCATTTTTTAAATTTTTTCCCCATCGTTAACGTTCCTTTTCCTTGTTTAATATTCTCACTTCTTTCCCACTAAATATCGCTTTTTTTTCTCTTCCTTTCTTTATTGTCTTTCTTTCACCATTTTCTACTCCTTCCTTCTTTATTTTCCTTCCTTTTCTGTCTACATTTCTTGTTTCGTTCTCTCTCTTGCCATTCCGTTTTTTCTATATCACCTTCTCTCTCTCTCTCTCTCTCTCTCTCTCTCTCTCTCTCTCTCTCTCTTATTACTTCACTTATTTTCTTCGATTTTTTTCCTTGACGAATTTTTTTCTTCTTTCTCTACTTTTGCATTTTATTTTTAATTGTATCTTTCATCCTCTTCTTCCTTTTTTGCATTTCTTTTCTTTATATTTTCTTTTTTTTTTTGTTTCTCTTTTTTCTTTCTTATTCTTTTTCATTCTCCTCTCCTCTTCTCTTCTCTTCCGCTTTCCCTCTCTCTGTTTTCCTTTTTTCTGCTACTTTTCCCCCGACATTAACTTTATTTTTCCTTTCTACTTGCTGCACAGATTTCTTTCTCCCCAACCTCCGCTCTCTCGTTTCTATTTCTCTTCTTTTTCACCATCCCTCATTTTCCATCCTAACATTTGTCTTTCCTCGCCTTCCACTGGCTTTTTCTATTAAGCTTCCTTTTTATTTCTCTCTTTCTCTCTCTCTTTCTCTCTCTGAACTGATGAACTGATTTTAGCTAAATTTAAATAATGATAATGGCAACTGACAAAAAGAAAGCGGCCGAGGCGAATCAACCTAAGATAAATGATAGAATATATATTGAACTGATGACAAGTTTGTTTTATCAGTCCAAACTTCATTATTATGTTGTATTTGTTGTTTATTAATGCTGGTATTTATTTGCTTTGCTCATTTTTTCCCTTGTTCGTATTGAATCTATAAGATTTTGATAACTCTTTCGAACTCTTCAATATGGAAAGCATAAAACAACAACTACCTCAAAAATATGATAGCAAACTAATATATGCCCTCAAACTTTTCGCATGTTTTTTTATTCTTATTTTCGTTTTTTTATATTGTTTTGAAAATGCAAGAATTTATTAAAGAATTTATTAAAATCCAGGCACTGTTTTACTATTTCTAAGAGAGAGGAGAAAGAGTAAAAATGTCCTTTGTTTATGGTCATTGTGGAAATATCAAGTGTAATTTTGATTAACATTCATTATTTAAACTGTCACGCTACAAATAAATAAAACGTTTTAGTTTATACTATTTAAAAAATGATATCAAACGTTACAAAAACATATTTCAACCACAACTGATACAAGTTTAAAGTCCTGAGAAAATTTGAATAAAAAAATCTTCCTAAGTAATTAAAAATAATGAAAGTGTAAGAATATTGTTATCCCACAACCAAGTTCCTTGCTTTTTTGACACTATTTCCCTAAGCCAATTTAGAAGGAATTATAATATAAATAATAGACTTTATATCTTATTTTATCTCCATTCTGTGCGCTTTGAACAGATCAAGAAACAATTCAACTACAAACCTGAAGTTATTGAGCTCTTTAATCAAAAAGGATTCTTATACTTAACATCAGAAAGAGACAATTGAAATTTCTTGGGCACATAATGAGTAAACAGGACTTTGACATTCACAGGACATATTGAAGACAAGGAGGACACAGGTAAACGTCATATAATCCACATACCTAACGAGCTTTTCTAAATAAAGGGTAGTAAAGTGTTAAGGAGAGATAACAAAAAGACAAAATTTGCAAAGAGTTACAAAGAGCAAGGAACTGTGGTGAGCCAAAATCGCCAACTATTGTTAAATAGGTTGATTATGGCTCTCCACAATTTCCTATTTTTTGTAGCTCTTAGCAATATTTGTCTTTTCACTATACTTCTTCGGCCCTGTTCTGTCATCCATCCATTTACCCTAGTTTGTTGGGTTGATTATGGGTCTCCACAATTTCCTATCTTTTGTAGCTCTTAGAAGAAAATTCCTGCATGCAACATTGTTGGGAATCCCCTAAAGCGCATAACACTTTGACCCACTTTGGTCAATGAAATTAGGCACTAAAACTGTTCAGAAGCTATCGAAGGTTGTGCAAGTATGACGTCACATTTCATTATGACAAAGGGTTTGAACATACTTGTTCACACTGGACATCCGGCAACAACGCCCCTGTTGGGGAGGTTGTGAGGCGTATGGAACCACCTCTTAATTGCTGTTGTTCCCAGGTCCACCCTGACCCGGAGTGGTATCACCTGTTAGGGTCCCAGCTATGCGCAAATCGTTAACCCCCAAACTGGGGTAAAAACGCTATGAAAGTATAAAAATAAACTTTTATAGAAATATATACATAAAAATAGACTTTTATAGAAAAATATACATTTTTGAAGGAAAAAATAATATTACCAGCAATACATTTTTATACAAAACTAGAAGACATTAAATAACCCACAGAGGTTGATATGCTTTTAAATAAAACTCAAACTCAAACTCAAATTTGTTCAAATTAGTAAAGCCGCTAGATTATCTATCTATCTATCTATCTATCTATCTATCATTATAACTTCAGTATAATCCACATGTTCGCTCTGTAGATATAGAACAAACACAAGTATGCCTGAGCAGGCATCTGCAATAGAGATTAGCTAGACGACTTAAGAGACAGGCATACCCAGAAATAAGCACTCTGCTGTGCACCCATAAAAATTCCCTTGCTACTAAAATTACAACAGTGTCACTTAGAGTGTTTGCAACCCATGTCTCACAAGGAGTCTGCACAAATGAGGATATTTATTTATTTATTTATGCGTATTAGTATCTAATTTATTTGTTTGAACATTATTTTTAATCGATACTCGCATTTGAGCAGATATTCTGTTTTTAATTATGTTGTTAGGAGTCACAGGTTCGAATCATGCCGAATGACACATTTTTTTTTTTTTTTTTTAATCGTATCACCCCAAGCAAGGCGGTAACGCCACTGATGTGCAGGGGGCTACGTAATAGTGAAAGGATTGGAAAAGAGAAAGCCAGAAACCACATCCTAAACAGGGAACAAGGGATGAGCCTCTTAACCTGTTCAATAGACGTGGGTGGAGTGTGAACCGGGTGATAGATAGATCTATCTACTCCAATTGAAAATAAATAAATAAATAAATAAAGTGAGAAGATTGGAAAAGAGAAAGCCGGAAACCACATCCTAAACAGGGAACAAGGGATGAGCCTCTTAACCTGTTCAATAGACGTGGGTGGAGTGTGAACCGGGCGATAGATAGATCTATCTACTCCAATTTAGATCTATATTTTCATAATAAAATTTCTCGGAAATAATCAGGCCGGTAGAAATAAATATATAAATATACCGTTTAATTAAAAACAGAATATCTATTCAAATACAAGCATCGATTAAAATTAATGTTCAAACAAAAAAATTAAATATGTCGGTTGTTAATATCATTTCGTTAATCTCCGGAACTTTCCTTAACGTATTAGTGTCGTTATTTTTGTCCTTAACAAATGCGTCAAACTCATTAATAGCAAAATGATTTATCTATTGATCCAAGCATAAAGGCATATCTTGAACGTGATGATATAACCCTTTACTTGCAGACAAAATGAGGTGTTTGATGCTAGATTGATTTATTGATATTTTACGGCTAATCAACCTTTTGCGGGTTATTTAAAGCCAGAAAATTATTTTAGATTTAACAATGATTTACTGAACTTGTATAAGTTCTAATATTTAACCCATATATTGGGGGAAAGGAGAGATAGAATCTTTCCCAATGATATTTGCGCATAAGTGAATATAACTAACGGAGCTGGAATTGTTGCTTGACTCTCTAATTTCCAGCAATAACGAAATCTTAGAGAAAATAGAAACAAAAAAGACACTTATTCTTAACCTTGGGAAGCGACAGTAGAAATGATGAGGAAAGTCGGCTTGAAAAATTTGACACTCAGTAGACAGATTGAAGGCCAGGGGGACAGAAGAAAACAATGCATAACCTCACCTAGCGAGCTTGTTTAAATAGATTACAGAGCAAGATTTAGGGTAGATAACAAAAGACAAAATTTGTTAAGAGCTACCAAGAACAGGAAATTGTGGAGAGACATTATTGCTAACGCCCTGAAGAGACATGGCATATAAAAGGAGAGGAACCATTCTCCTTTCTCTCCCTCCTGCTTCTCTCTCTAGCTAACCCTATTGATGGCAATCTAGCAAGCATGAACAGACAGAGCTAGCAATCTAGCAAACTAGATATGTGTGAACAGATTGGCCTGGCAATCTAGCAAACTAGCTATGTATGGAGAGACTGACTGGGCTGGCAATCTAGCTAACCATGGACCGATTGAGATGGCAATCTAGCAAGCATGAACAGACAGAGCTAGCAATCTAGCAAACTAGTTAAGCATGAACAGGCTGGGCTGGCAATCTAGTAAACTAGCTATGTGTGTATAGACTGATTGGGCTGGCAATCTGGCTAAGCATGAACAGACTAGGCTAGCAATCTATCTAGGCATGAACAGACTGGGTTCGCAATCTATCAAAATAGCCAAGTGTGGACATACTGGACTGAAAAAGATACAATTTTATGGTAATTCCTTGTTCAAATATTTATTCAAATTCAATGAATACGTTTTTCTTTCATCGGACTTATTTTTGCAAATATGCTAACTGCATTAATGGGTAATATGTATTACACACACACAAACAAAAACACAGAGAGAGAGAGAAAGAGAGAGAGAGAGAGAAAGAGAGAGTATCATGAAAATCATTGTTCAATAGCAGCGTTTCTCAACCGGGATTCCTCTGAACCCTAAGGTTCCGTAAAAGGTCTTTGAGGATTCGGCGAGAACAAGTGAGATAAGCTAATTCACTTTTGACTTTTTATTTAATTTCTTATACATAATATTACTAAGCACACGCAATATATTCTTGGTTATTGTAATATTGTTTATCTAAAGTTTGACCTCGAATTAAGTATTTATTTAGCAAAAGATACGCATAGGTTTCACATTAGAGAAGCAGGTTTCGCTTTATCAAATAGCTCTGAAAGTAACATTTTCTAGCCCGTCTATTGGTTCATAGGACATTTTTGCCTTCATTTACCTGAATGTCTTTTCAACATTGCCAGTAAATGATAAATAAATAATAAACCGATGCTGCAATTATCTCTTTTCCTTCTGTTTACATTCATATTATACGGAAATGATATTGGTTTTTTATATTTATTTTTTACATTTGAATTTAGAAGTTTTTGTGCGAACGAAAACTGCCTGATGAAGTCTTATAAACAAACAGTATGAATCTTATTTAGCATTATCGAAAACTTTGACAAACAAGTATTAATTTTTCCATAAACCAGTTATTCAAAAATATATACTTTGATATCTACCACGTGAGGTACGATGAAAAAAAATGAGAAAAATATGGGATATAGTTTTGTTTTTGCGCAGAGGATCCTGGAGACATGTAATTTATTTTAAGGGTTATGCAAGGATAAAAAGGTAGAGAAAAGCTTGTGACTTGATATCTATAAAAATAATTTTCTACTACTTTAGTAATTTTCATTCAATGACGACGTTTGCATAAAATAAACAAATTATTTTTTTAAAAAGTCCAAAGCACAATAAGTGTACATATCAAAATTAAAACTACTTTAAACTGATTATACGTGTATATAATTGTTATAATGAATAAACATATGCATAATATAAAATAATATAAAAACAAAATTTTCTGCAATAATAAAAAAAAACGTGATAATGGATAGAATCCTTAGAAGATTTAAGAGTCTACCTGTCCAAACTTTGCATGATTAGTCTACTTAACAAACTAGATGGATGACAGAACAGGGTCGAAGAAGGATAGTGAAAAGACAAACATTGCTAAGAGATACAAAAGATGGGAAATCGTGGAGAACCATAATCAACCTATCTAACAAACTAGTGTACATGGATGGATGATAGAACAGGGTCGAAGAAGGATAGTGAAAAGACAAACATTGCTAAGAGATACAAAAGATGGGAAATCGTGGAGAGCCATAATCAACCTATCTAACAAACTAGTGTACATGGATGGATGATAGAACAGGGTCGAAGAAGGATAGTGAAAAGACAAACATTGCTAAGAGCTACAAAAGATGAGAAATTGTGGAGACCCATAATCAACCTATCTAACAAACTAGTGTAAATGGATGGATAACAGAACAGGGAATGGGAGGGACTGTAGAGGGGCAGATATTGCAAAGACCTTTTGGGTCACTCACATCATACAAACAGGGATAGCTTCGTGTTCACAGGGATAAAAAAAAATAAATGCTACTAAAGACATGGTAAATTCTAAATTAAAATCATACAATTTTAATTGCGTACTCTGTGTGTGTGTGTGTGTGTGTGTGTGTGTGTGTGTGTGTGTGTGTGTGTGTGTGTGTGTGTGTGTGTTTTATGATTGCATGTGATAAAAAGAATTCGCTTCGTCTTATAACAAGCAATGTCCTGATAAGAGGAGATGGACGTCTTCATCCTCCAACGGTCGATAGCGAAGAGAATGAAATCAGCATTTTTGGCGCGAAATCTGTTTTTAGGAAGGAAATGTTTCTGTTACATTCAAGGGGAATTTTTATTACTTTGGCTTTATTTAATTTTTTTCAAACAAAATTCAAATGTTTTCATTTAAGATATTCATTAATTTTCATTTATTTAATAATAATAATAATAATAATAATAATAATAATAATAATAATGTCCTGACAAGCGACGAAGTATAGGAAGTTGGGAAGAGTCATGATTACTCATCCTTTGAAAGAAAGCTGCCTATAAAAGAAGGTACATACGTCCATTCATAGATGCAAACTCATAGTTTATAGTGAATCCCCTGAAGGTATTACAGCCGAACGTTTACCTTACAACTCATTAACTTATGACTGTAGAACTTTTCATGGGTCACTAAAACTATTCCGTTGAATTTATTCAAATTATGTAAAGCTTCCAGCTATTTAGGCTTTGACAGAGACTTGCTGCAATTGTAAGCACTTTTTCTTATCTTTTCTATAGTAAAATACTTTCCATCAGTTTTTATTACAAATTTACCTATCTCTCCATTTTTTTTTTTTACTCCCTCGTCTTTCTTTGCTACCTCACCTTTCTCGTCTACACAATCATGGCTTCTTTTTCGCCTTCTGTCTCTCTCTTCATTATGAACTAACGAGTGTACCCCTACTCTCAAAACAGACGGCAAAATATTTGAGAGGATTATATATATATATATATATATATATATATATAGTCATCTGCATATATATATATATATATATATATATATATATATATATATATATATGACTGACGCCATTTCGGTCGGGTTTCAATCCTGGGTAAAAAAGCAATCGGAGTCTAACCGTGCTGATGAGCTGGGATACGGCGAAACAGATCTGTCTGCGGATGACAATATATATATATATATATATATATATATATATATATATATATATACACTACCGCCCATAATTATTAGGCTACCCCAATATTTAAAAAAAACGTTGAATTCAGTTGAATTCATTTACACACAAATGCCTTTAGGAAAGGTACGCTACCAGCCATAATTATTAGGCCACCCCAGTGTTTAAAAAATGATGTATTTCATACACTTTTTAGTATATATTGCCAAGTGAATAATTGTAAATGAAAATAGAATGGTTCTTTTGTTAATTCTGCACAATAACATGTGCATCAAATGAATTTATAAATATTTAATAATTACCTTTATTGCAATTTCACCAATGAAAGAATGAAGAAAATTTAGGGTGATTCGGAGGGGTTCATCTTACTAGGTTTGCCTAATAATTATGGCCAGTAGTGTATATATATATATATATATATATTCTTTACTACTCGACGACATAATTATTGCAAAAAAAAAAAATAAAGCACTGCTAAAGAGTAAACATAGGACAAGAGCTTTCATAACTGGTAGTAAAGTTTAATAACTTGTAGTAAAGAGAACGAACTGAGCCGACGTTGCCTCGCTATTGTCTCTCTAATGGATTGATATGATACTGCCTTATTATTGCCTATCTTTCCATGATCGTAACAAGAGGGGGTATATATAAACGTGTTTCCTTAAAAACGACCGACAAGGAAGATTTAATGGCCTGTGAAGAGGCTGAAAGAGCTTGGAATGTCGAAAATTATGGAACATTTTTACATTCCTTATTTCCAGCAAAAAAAGGAAAAATATAAGAATAATGGAAAAATTAAATAAAAATTAATAAAAATCTTTCCTGGTCAGTCGTTTTTAACGAAACATGCTTAAAAGAAAGATTGTTGCCCAAATATACAATAATTTATATATATATTCCATTTGTAAACGAGTTCTTACGTGACCCAGATTTCTAACATGAGTGGTGTCTTCAGACGATTTTCAATAACTGATTTTACCGTTTACCGTTTTTTTTTTTCTTTTTTCTTTTTTGTTTTTTTTTTCTTTTTTGTTTTTTAACGCTCGCGTGGCAGGGAATTTACAAGAAATTATAACGTTTTCATTTATGGATGAAAACGCTATAATTTCTTGTAATTTTAAAAATTACGCGTTGAAAAATTCCCTGCCACGTGAGCGTTCAAAAAAATCACCGTTACATGAGCGTTCTTAAAAAAATAAAAAAACGGTAAATGGTAATATCACTTACTGAAAATCGCCTGAAGGCACCACTCATGGTAGAAACCTGGGTCGCATAATAACTCTTTTACAAATGGTAAACATTCAAAAGTTCTAAATATAATTGTATTGAACACTTTTTAATACAAATATGCCCTGGTCTAATTTTATTATGACCAAAAACTAATTAATATATATACGAGATTATATTTCGTCTTGAAAATCTCCCTCGAAAACTATCGAACGAAGAAAAAATGGTTGTAAAAAAAGAAAGAGCTTATGGCATGAAAGACAGTCAAAAGTGTTCGGACCGAAATCAGCACAAAGCCTAAAGAAAAAACCCGACACGAGAAATCATCTAACAGAAAGCGCTCAATACAAAGGTAGAGCAAACTAAATAGCACCTAATGAGCCAAACGAGCATACCTAGGTTTCACCTAAACGAATCGTCAGGGAAACTCAGCTTTCTCTGACGATCCGTTTAAGTGAAACCTAGGTAGGTTCGTTTGGCTCATTAGGTGCTATTTCTATATATATAGCGGTCTTTATTTTAATGGAGAGGATAATCTTGTGATTCTTCCTCTTAAATTTAGCATCTTTCCGTCACCCTCTTTCTATTTGCTTCTCTGTTTTTTTTCTGTCTTTCAAACTATTCTTTCAAGCTTATCTTCACCATCTCTATTTCTTTTTTCCTCTTTGTTTTCTCCCCTTTAATTCTTTTCTTTATTTCGTTTATCATTTAGTCTTTTTTCGTCCAAATAAACTGTTTCTCACACTTTTCTATCCTCTCTCTCTCTCTCTCTCTCTATCTATCTATCTATCTATCTATCTATCTATCTATTTCATTCTGTTAATATCTATCTATCTATCTATCTATCTATCTATCTATCTATCTATCTATCTATCCTGTCTCACTAATTTTTTTCTTTTATATTTTTCTTCTTTTCTTTTTTCTTTTTTTTTTTTTTTGAGGTTTACCATTTTCAATTTTTCTCACTCTAATTACCTCCTTTTCTCCCTTTTACCATCCCTCACGACACTCTCCCACTCTTATCGATTCTCTCTTTCTCTATCCACCCTCGCTTTCTCTTCTTCATTTTCCCCCTTTATATTCACCATTTTCACTTTTTATCTCCCTTATTACAACTCTTTCTCTCTTTCTCACTCATTTATCTTTTCTTCCTTTTAATTTTTCATTTCTTTCTTTTTTAAGATTCATCATTTTTCACTTTTTCACCCTCAAATCAACTAAATATTTACTGTTTCTCTTTCTCTCTCTCTCTCTCTCTCTCTCTCTCTCTCTCTCTCTCTCTCTCTCTCTCTTCCTCTTTCTTTATCGCTCTCCTTTATCTTTTTTCCCTGTTTTTAATTACCTATTCACTTCTCTTCTCTCTCTCTCTCTCTCTCTCCTCCCCCTTCCTTTATTTTTCATTCTATTTTTACACATTTTCTCCCTTTAATTATCTATTTACTCTTTTTCTCTTTCTTTTCATTTATACTCTTTTCTTTTTAATTTTCCTTTTTTCTCCCTTTAATTACCCCCTCCCCCGCAAGATACAGGTACATAAGCCTTTTAATAAAATATTCAAACGAGCTCGAATTTATCAGCCCTTTTGTTTCTTTTATGACCAGGAAGGAACTCTCCTCGCCTTGAAGACATTTTTTGTCTCTTTTCTTTGCTGTGGGCAGAGACCATAGTATTTCGTGTTGACACAAATTATCTCAGAGTCTGAATGACTCTGATAACACAGCTAATATTTCATGCTTCACAACACTGGTAATATTGTCAGTCCTACGAGGAGACGAAACCCATCCACACCCACAGCCTACGTTACTCTCCCCCCTCATAGCTTCTTTTTCTGCCCACTTACCTCATATGCGTGCATAGATAAACATATTACTCAAGTATATACATACCCACCCACCTCTCATATACGTTCTCTAATATATATTATGCAAATGTATGCAAATTGACCTACGCAAACTCAACCCTTCTATTTAATCTACAGTAATATAAAGATTTGTATCCTACACACAGGCACACATATGCGTACTTTTGGGTGTAATGTATTTTTAGACAGATAACATAAACACACACACACACACACACACACACACACACACACACACACACACATATATATATATAATCCATTTTTCAAACTTTTCCATGTAATGAGGATACACACACATACACACGAACACATACATATGAAAGAAAACGTAATCTATATATACGCTTGTTTCTTTTTTTGTTTTTTGTTTTTTGTGGGAGATTGGGGGGGTATTTTTGTGTTTTGTACATTTCACAGAGCTTACAGATTCTTCTTCTTCTACGTGCCGTGTTCCTTCGGGATGTAGGCGATCATGGCCTTCCACATCTTCCTATCTCTTGTCGCTCTTAACACCCCTTTTCCTGTTATCCCACTCAATCCCGGCTCCATTGTGCATCTGTTCAAGTTCATGAAGTATGTCATTCGCTGTTCTCCCTTGTCTTTCTTCTCTTCTATTTGTTCCGTGAGCATCAAATTCTCCAAGCCCTCCTTCCTCATTACATGTCCCAGAAACTTCAGCTGCCTTTTTCTGATGTTAAATATCAGTTTCCTTCTTGCGTTTCAGTCAGTTAAATGTCATACGTAAAGCACGCTTGGACGATCATGTCTCGAAAGAAACATGACTGACTTGGCAGAAGTTTATCCCACAGTGGTTGCCATTGCTTTCTGCGGTAGACTCGTTACCAGCCAAGGCTATAGAACCCAATCTGTTCTATTATTTGACTCATAGCTAGAGGGGGGATAGCTCTATTATATTATTAAGTAATAATTAATAGGGGGGTCAGTTTATTACTTCATAACAATAGAAAACCGATCCCCCACTTTATGCCCAGTAGAAGTTTTAATTATGTTTCCAACTATTATATTCAGTCAGTCAGTTAAATGCCATACGTGAAACACGCTGGGACGATCATGTCTCTAAAGAGACATTACTGGCTGGGCAGATGATTATCCCGCAGTAGGTTGCCATTGCTTTCTGCGGTAGACTGGTTGCCAGACAAGGCTATAGAACCCAATCTGCCCTGTTATTTAACCTATAGCTGGAAAGAAGAGACGGATTAATACCTTTCCCAAGGGTATTTGCGCGTAAGTGAATGCAATGGATTCAACTGGAATTCGAACTTGGCTCCCCGATTTCTCGTTCTTGCGTTTATCCTCTCTAAAATCTTAAAACTGCTCGCGTGTCCCATCCATGGTATCCTCAACATACTTGTGTAGAACCACATTTCGGTTCCTTCATGTTTTTCCTTCAGCTTTGATAGGATTGTCCAGCATTCGCAGCCATATTGACAGACAGACATCACATAGCGATCCAGTACTCCCTTCTTTGTTTCTAGCTAAATCTTCCTGTCTCTTAATACTCTACTCAGCTTCTGGAATGCATCGTTGGCCATGCCAATACGCCTTCGGATCTCCGTACCGCACTTTCCGTTATTTCCCAGTTATTTAAATTTCTGTACCTGTTTGATCATCAACTTGTAGTTCGCATTTTGGGCTCCTCTTTTTACTGATGCATACAGATACTGAACTCTAATCCAAGGCAGAGAAACACTGAGCCTCTTTCATCATTTTAAAACAGAGAACATGTACTACACTTCTATTCTCACTATCCAAAAACGTTGATCGGATGTGACACATCGTTCATTTCACGCGGAGTACACGTACTTCTGGGCCAAGGACAAAAATTACCCAGCCCCTGTCATCACAATAAGGCAACCGTCAGTATACCCCAACCCGTCTCCATTGGCTGCTTATTTTTCCCCTAATGATAAATACAAAACACTCTTTACTTCACAGTCTGATGGAATTTGTGTTTATTTTAGGGGTTTAGCTGACAAATATTGACCTAAACCTGAATTAATATATTAGAATTTTAGAGTCAACTTATATATGAGACTTTTAGTGGAAGTATATGAATAAAAATATACTTATCTATATATCTTATTTTGGGATCTACATGATGAACTCTCTTTTCACACACACACACACACACACACACACACACACACACACACACACACACACACACACACACACACGGACGCACACGTGTGTACTCACACACTCTCTCTTCCTTTTCTCTCTTTTTCTTTTCCTTTCTCTTCCACTTTACTCTTCTCTCTTCATTCTTTCCCTCTCTCTATCTATTCAGCCTCTATTTCTTATATTTTTCTCTCTTTATCTCTCTCTCTCTCTCTCTCTCTCTACTTTCCCGAATTTCTTTCCTATTACTTCCCCTCCACTCTTCTTTTTTCTTCTCTCTCTTCTTTTTTATTTCATCATTTTTTCTTGATAATTTTCTTTTACTTTCCTTTTTTAACCCCAGCTCCTTCCTTCCTTCCTTCCTTCCTTCCTTCCTTCCTTCCTTCCTTCCTTCCTTCCTTCCTCTTTATTTTTTTTTTCTTTCTTTCATTTCCAGTTATTTACTCTTTTTAATTATTTGACTGTAAAAAAGAAAAATGGTAGGGGGGGGGTCTTTTTTTTATGAGGCAAAAAGTTAACATGTAAAATTGACTAATGAGTTGAACATCAGAATGGAATCTTGGCTCTCCGGTCTGTTCTGATGCATGGATTAAACTCTCTGAATGACTATATTACATACGTTCATCTTTGTGTGAATGCATGACAGATATTCTAGGCCGAATAATAATACCTAGCTTCAAATTAGTCTTCTGACAGTGTACACATTTTCTCCTTTCTTTAAGAAACAATTTTCATGAATATTTTATACCTACTTCTGATAAATATAAACCGATGAATTTTCATTGGTGTATAGAAAGTAATACCGTATGTGAATGCTTTCCAGTAGATGTGACTTATCATTACAAAACATATTTATCTATTTCCATATGTAGCAATAGATAAATTATTTGTCTATGGGCGGAAAAACATCATTTATG
>JBBBDQ010001851.1:462500-587500 GCA_037127315.1 Ascarosepion bandense
ACAAATCTCAATGAATCTTGATACTCGAAAAGAAAAATGTAGTAAAAAAAAATAACTTTACCCAAAAATCATTGCTTATGACCTTAAATGATCCCACAAACAAACTTTGAAATGCACGGGATACTTTTACATGAGTTTTCGACTTTGAAATTTTTCCAGTCAACATCAGAATTAAAAAGAAATTAATTATTGTTATTATTATTATAAGTGAAATTCAGTCAAATCTTTTGGACAAACCCTAAAGAAACACTGAAATTGTTTCCATCCTGATGTGATGCGAAATGGGGTTTTTTTTAAATTCTATATTGAGATTCGTGACTCTCATACAAATAAATCTTTAGGAAATACGATGGGATTAAAAGCTGACATTGATGAATAACTGAAGAGGCCACGTTTCAATGTACTTCGGTTTCGAATCTTTTCATATGAGCTCGGAAGTATTCAAAGAAAGAGGGACCTGGTGGGTTGAGAGTGGGTGGGTCAAAGATTTGTTTGTATCTCAGTTGGAATTGACACCGCTTTGTTCAGAGATAATATCACACGGCTTCTAATTTAGATAGCAGCTTTCTTAACCGCGAAACAATCACAGATCTTCAATAGAATTAAAAGGCGAAACATTACGCGCTGCCGCCAAAATTATCTGAAAGGTTCTCGGCAGCGGCTGGCATAATTTCTAGTACTTTGTTTCAGAAATGGTTCCTCTTACTTTTTCTCGGCTCTGCAACCCCAAGACCTACGCAAACACACTTGTGCGTTATGCATAAACATGTATATACGTGTGTGCGCGCACGCACATATAAACACGTACGTATCTGTGCGTTGAAATAGACATCAGAACATGTATATTTAAAAGACGCATATCACAATACACACTGATTGTTTAAATCAACGTAAATACGCTTTCCATTTTGACATCTTTAGATACTTAATTTACATAGATATTCACACACATGCGTGATACACATATACATATACGCGTGTGCATGTGTGTGTGTGTGTGTGTGTGTGTGTGTTTCGATACCTAATATTTAAATTGAATTTTTAAAAGAAAAAATAAATTTATTTCTTGAAACTTGAATTTTTGCTTAATTGAAAGAAAAATAATTACATTTACTGTTTCGACAAAACAAAACATTCCTCAATGAGTATGCAATTATTTGGAGTGGGGGGGGAAGGTGTAAAAAATATTTTTACCAAGATTTTTTAAAAATTAATAATTGCATAAATAATTTCATTCATTTGCGAATAAGTCCTGAAAGTTTAATTAAAATCAGACAATTAGTTGATTTTTGCAAGAATTTTCAAATTAATGTATCTTTCAACGCCTTGCGTAATATTACGTTTTCCTTTCCTTCATCAATTTACTGTTGAGCTGACTAAACGTAATCAGAAGTTCTATACTAACAATTTCTTTTTCGTACTTCTCGCTTGTGGAATTCTCTTCTGGCTCTATGTTTTCAAGCCAACTTTAATCTGCAAAAATTTAAATGCAATATCAATCGTTGTCTATTCTTTTTTTCTTTCTGTATATCATTATTTTTTTCTGTTCCGAATTCTTTCACACTCCTTGTATTTTAGTGGTTTTACTACCTTGCATGGGGGTGATACCAATTTAAAAAAAAGTTACATCGACAAGATAGATAGATAGATAGATAGATAGATAGATAGATAGATAGATAGATAGATAGATAGATAGATAGATTCGCTATCAGGGACAAAATCAAAGAACTGTCCCTGACTCCTGATCCTAGCACAGATTCACCGGTAAAACTCTCATTTGTTTCTTTTTATATTTTTGGCTTAGACTACTGTTGACTTCCTGTTGGCGACAATATTATCTTTTATTTTTTCTCTTGTTTGAATTAATTCTTAAATGTCCCCTGGACTGAAACAATATCGTTTTTCAGTGTTTAATTGTGATATATTTATTTATTTTTTACTTTTGTAATTAATTTATTTTTTTATTGTTGTAAAACTTTAGCGTTCATAGTATTTCTTTATTCGCCTTTTATTTTTACCTTCACTGTTTTTCGTTTTTTATTTCTTTTTTTTTTTTCAACCGTGACAAAATGGGTCTTCGTTCTAAACTTTGATATTTATTTCAAAACAAAAGTAGCAATTCAACAGTCTTAAATAAAACAAATAATTTTTTTTCATTCGATGTTCATAATGTTCATTTATATATATATATATGTGTGTGTGTGTGTGTGTGTGTGTGTGTGTGTGTATGTATATATATGTATATATATGTACATATATGTATATATATTTATGCATATATATATATACATATATGTATATATATGTATGTATATATATGTATATATATATGTATATATATATGTATGCATGTATATATATGTATATATATATACATATATGTATATACATATATATTATACATAAATATATATGCATATATATATGTATGTATATATATATATACATAAATATGTATACATATATATATATACATATATATATGTATATATATATATATATACATAAATATGTATACATATATATATATATACATATATATATATATATATATATATATTTGTATGTGTGTGTATATACATACATATATATACGAGTTTTGTTTTGTTTTTTTTTCTAAAATAGCTGAGTTGCATCATTTTTGGCCGTCTTTCATTGTACAGTAATTCTCCGTATTAAAAGAATTCTCCAAAATAAACCATTCTTTTCTGAAACTTTATTTGATAAATATTAGCTGATTTCAAATATAATTGATTAAAAAAAAAGTAATTTATTTACTTTAAGTTTAAAATAACACAGAAATTGATTTTTAAAACAAAGCAGTAGCGGCGATTACGTACTTGCTACATGATTGACGAGCGATAACAAGCACTGATAAGCTGTTGACATATTCTATGTTCTACGGAGACTCTATCTGTTAAAACATAATTTAAGAAAATGACGCGTGAACGGCCTCTGTTTATATAATTTTTAAGTACACAGTAATTTTTTAAAAGTTGGTAAATATTCTGTGTAATCTAACTTTAGGAATATTGACTGAATTTACTAAAGGGGAAATTTACTAAAGAGAACGTTCTTTTTCGAGGCTGAAACTTATAAAAATCTGCTTCGTAGCATAATCAGGTAGCATCGTTTGAACTGGCGTTTAATTCGTGTGCATGGAAAATGAAATCCTATTCCTAAAGACAAGTGACTTCAAGCCAATAATAAAGCAATTCTCTGAAAATAAATGCCCCAAAATGATTATTATAATAAGAGGTTTGTAGTAATTTCATACTGAGCCATCTAATCTATGTGGCTTCTTCTTTCTTCTTTTAAAGCCATGATCACCAAGGTCCTTTCAAGACAGGCGATCATGGCTTTCCACGTCTCCCTATCCCTGGTGGCTTTTAACAGGCTTTCTCCTGTTACACCACGCAATCCCCGTTCTATCATCCACCTGCTCAGGTCTTTCAAATATGTTATCCACTGCTTTCCTCTGTCTCTTTTTTTCCTCTATCTGCCTGTTAGTAACAGGTTCTCCAAGCCCTCCTTCCTCATTGCATATCCCAGGAAATTCAGTTGTCTCTTCCTGTGTTATTGTTTTTTCTTCAAGCCTTGTTTATTGTTCAAATGTTTATCATGCTGTTGTGCAGCATATTTTTAATGTTTTAACACCAGTTTTGTTGAAGTGCCAATAAAATAAATATATGTTTAATATTATCGACTACATTTTTTTATTCCTGTAAGTGGTTGTCGTAGCGGTAGCCCTGGCGAAGCATCAAGTATTCAGCTATTTGACAAGATAAGAATTTCGCTGCAAACTGCGCCAGAGTTCCAAATGAATAGGGAATACTGGAGGGGTGTAGTGAGTTCTATCTCGGCCAATGGCCGCAAGACGACGACGACGTCATAGCGGCCCTAGTGCTCTAGTTTATCCAGTGGCCTATAATGCTACTAAGACGGCCCTTCAGATAGATAGACAGATAGATATGGAAGACTTAGATAGATAGATAGATAGATAGATAGATAGATAGATAGATAGATAGATAGATACAGGAACAGGCAAAAATTGACGCATGCACGTTTTAACCAATGTAAGAGTATATATATATATATATATATATATATATATATATATATAGTCATCCGCAGACAGATCTGTTTCGCTGTATCACAGCTCTTCAGTACGGTTACTCTACGCATCATTCATTCAGTAATGAATTAGAACACTCTTAGTTACTGGCGTATTAATACATGCTATATCACACGCTAAAAGTCTACCTCCCTCTACCGAGCGCTCATAGCTCAGAGATAGAATCGTCGACTGACTCCAATTAGGTCGGGTTTCAATCCTGGGTAAAAAGCAATCGGGTGTCTAACTGTACTGATGAGCTGTGATACAGCGAAACAGATGTCTGCGGATGTCTTTATATATATAAATATGTTTTTGTATTTACAAATACATATATCTTTAGCTAAATCTTTATCTGCATTTAACGCCATACAAATTACACACGCACACACCTACACACGTACATATATATATATTAGATGTAGAGAATTATGATATGGTTATTAGTAAATATCTTGTATATATTCCTATCTTTATCTGTCTAAATGTGCCTAATGTCAGATTGAACGAAGCAAGATGACAAACGTCAACTTTTGCTTCTATCAGTAACGATTCACATAACATTTTTTGTTACCGCTATCAAATGAGCAGCAAACGATGCTATCGAGGAATGTGCCTATCCTCTTGGAAAGAATAAATGCAGTCTGATAAGCCTTTTGCTTCTTCCCTTACAGATCTACCATTATCTACGACTTTTAACGCGTTTCTATAAGGATTCTTCGCTTGTCTGCTGGTATGTTTGGTGCAGAGATGAAACCGCGATCTTTGCACTAAACAGATCGGAAAGAAAAGGTTGCTTGGCTGATGTGTGACTCCTGGGAAAAAAACTATTTTCATGATTTTATGACTTCAAGGGGAGATTTTTCAGATCAGTTTTCTAGGAATAAAGCTTTAGATTAACACAACGCATGGAGATTTGTTCGCTTGCCTCCTCCCACCCAAATTTCTCTTTATCATTTAATCTAACCAAACAATTCCATTTCGTGGAGATATTCACAATTTTTAAGTATGGAAATAGACTTCTTTTATGATTTTCTATAATCAAAGAATATTTTCATTCTTAATTATTCTTCTTCTTTTATGGGATCTGCAATGTCATCGATCCTGACCTGGCATCTCAACTTTAGTCGCTTTCTCACCGACGTGACGTAGTTTCATTCTGTCTTTTCTACAAATATTTTCATGGCAACTGATCTGATGAACTTTTTCCCAAGTACCCCGAACATGGGAATTTAAACGTGCTACTAGGTCCTACCCTTTTACCACTGAAATTGTTAATCTCCATTTCTAGTCGAATAGTTTCTTTTCTCTCACTTGTGGAACTCCCTTCCGTTTACGTACTTCACTCAGTCAGTCAGTTAAGTGCCATACGTGATACACGCTTGTCTCGAAAGAGACATGACTGACTGGGCAGAAGATTATCCCGCAGTAGGTTGCCATTGCTTTCTGCGATAGACTGGTTGCCGACCAAGGCTATAGAACCCAATCTGTCCTATTATTTAACCCATAACTGGAAGGAATAGATGGATTAATACCTTTCCCAAGGGTATTTGCGTATAAGTGAATGCAATGAATTCAACTGGAATTCGAACTCGGCTCCCCGATTTCTCGTTCCGAGCCGATATCCAACGCACTTCACTACAATCTCTAAAAATTTAAATGCAACGCCAATTGCCGTCTTTTATCTTTTTGAATCCCGGTCATGTTTTATTCTTTCTTCAAAATCTCCTGTGCCCAGTCTTTTCTCTCACTGTAACTCTCTGCGCACTAGTGGCGACCCCATCTTGCTTGGAAATGATTAAGAAAATAATGGCCATCCATTGTCGATTGTGATTGCTTTAAAACGGGGGTCGGCAACCTTTTGGAAAGTGAGGGCCAAAAAACTATGTAGAATCATGGAGGAGGGCCAAACATCTATGGCTCCAGTGTCACGGAGAAGAACCATGTTATTGAATATGTGAATAAATTTTCTATGTGTTTGAAGAAAGCAAGGATTCAATATAATTTAATATCTGACGGGAATTTTGTTAAAAAAATATTACGTCTTAAAAAAAAATGTTTCATAAATTACTACTGAAGAAAATAATTCCATTAAAATCTGTTGAAAACATTATTTTATAGGGGAAGGTAAAGAGAGAGAGTGGTTAGATATAGGAAATGTCAAAAGGAGGGTGATAGATGAGTAGGGATATGGAGTCTGGGTAGATGGGAAGAGTGTATGAAAGAATAGAGGCGAGTTAGTGTGTTAGTAGGTGTCTATTGACCTTACATTTAAACTCCTGGAGATTGTAGCCGTCGGGGAAGCAATCATGTGGAAGGGAATTCCACAGTCGGGAAGCGCGAGAAAGGAAACTGTTGGGGTAGAAATTGTGGTTGCATTTTATCGGTTTCACTGTAAAAGGGTGGGATCTAGTTGCTAATCTAGTATCTCGAGCAAATTCGAACCTAGGGGGCACCAGTGATCTAAGTTCATCGGAACAGAAGCCGTGAAAGTATTTATAGAAGAGACACAGGGAAGCCACGTCGCGCCGGTGAGAGAGGGGCTGCAGGCGATCTGCCAAGTCAGTATCGATTACATTACAGACTCTCCGTTGTACTTTGTCGAGGAACAGAAAAAGTGAAAGTGACGCCGTATGCTAATTTTGGCGATCCCTACAAATAAAAAATAAAAGTGAAACACATTCTCCAGGTAAAAAGAAATAAATTTTTAATTTCGACGCAATATATTCAGACTATCAACTGTCACTTTGGTTTGGTTTACCTATATTTATATCGTGTCCAGAGTAAGGTCGCGAGCCGGACAAGATTCACTCGAGGGCCGGATGTGGCCCGCGGGCCGAGGGTTGCCGACCACTGCTTTAAAACGTGAGTTGGAGTAGAACCCAACAACCAATACTTGAAACACTTTCGAAGAACTTGGACTATCAAAAGATACCGTTTTAGACTATAACAACATCGAAGAACATACAAAAAAAACTTTTAACTTTTAACTTTTTTTTTAAAAAAGCGCAAATATTTTTATATAGCCTATTAGTTTTTTATGTTTTTATTTTTTTTAATTATTTTTTTATTGCCTGGAAAATCAGGTTTAAAATTATATAATCAGCTAAGGATGCTTGGAAATTGCCGTCATTTTAGTTCCATAGTTCAACTGTGAATGACGAAAATTCTCGCCGCATTTCATGGCTTAAACAATAAAAATATTTACATTTTTTTCCTTTTTACAAAATGACTTCTCATAAGAGTAACAGATTTTGCATGACCAGAATGCGTGCCTCTGTTAGATAAGATCCTAATTTGGGTCATTCATGAGTTGATCGCTAATATTCTCATCACTCGACCATTCAGTCAGTCAGTTAAGTGCCTTATGCAATACACGCTTTGGAAGATCATGTCTCGAAAAAGACATGACTGACTGGGTAAATGATTATCCCGCAGTAGGTCGCCATTACGTTCTGCAGTAGACTGGTTACCAGCCCAGGCTATAGAACACAATCTGTCCTGTTATTTAACTCGTAACTGGAGGGAAGAAACGGATTAATACCTTTCCCAAGGGTATTTGTGTGTAAGTGAATGCATTGAATTCAACTGGAATTCGAACTCGGCTCTCCGATCGATTTCCTCGTTCCGAGCCGATATCCAATGCGCCACAACGCACATTCACTCGACCATTAACTGTTGCAATAATGCAGAAATTCCTTAAATGACCGTATATATATAACTAGCAGTATAGCCCGGCGTTGCTCGGGTGTAATGAAAACTTTAAAACTAATCCATGGTCCTGGAGCTCAGACTCTTTGGACATTGGTACGAAAAACTAAAAAGCAATAGTTGTTTCCAGTTAAAGCGAAACCGTAGACTGAAAGAAAAATGAATGGATGTAAGTCAAATTTTGATTTCCTGCTATCGATATCAAATAAGTTTTTCTGGTCGTAAACTGAATTTTGAAGGCTAAATAAGTCATCTGAGTAAATGGTATCATGGCTGAGACTACGAACTACAATTATACCTACTTAGAGCCAAACCCGAAGCAAAAACCAAAATAAAAGGGCTGAAAAAATACAGACATATAGGCAGATAAACAGATACACACACAAACATCTTGACTTTTATATATATATTATCGATTTTCTGCACTATTGTAAGAACTGCAACCTTGAAACTTCTGAATATCGTTTCTTATGTATTTGTCTATGAGTGTATCAAATTTGATTAATATCGGACCACTCCTTCTATAACCCGATTTTGTCGATTATCGATTTTCGATATTTATCGAGGGTACTTTGATACAAAACCTAGCTAAGAACACTCGCAGATGCTTATAGTACAACTATGTAAATTTTCAAGAAAATTGGTTCAGCCGTTTCAGAGTCTATAGGAAACGGACACACAGACACACACACAGAGACAAAGTTCCATTTATAAATAAGTTTAGATTATCACTCGATATACTCACTGGAAAACATCATACAACCTTATGGTTTTGACCAGATTCAAAAGCCTCAGAAATCTTATTTTGATATGTTAAGAAATTTCCTACTTATGAATAAAGCCTATTGAAAGTGTAAACTTGTGTACAACATTAATTGTTTGAAAAGAGTTTTAATACAAATTCACATCTGACCAGTAAAGAAACAAAAAACAATAATTTCCAACATTGTTTAATATCTTTTTCCTTTCTGAATACGTGAAAGTATTTTGCTGTATCTACAGTTCTATCGTTTCCCATTTTTCGACCGGAAGCAAATCAATGTCTACATAACTTGTAAATTTTATTCTGAATCTCTTAGCGTTATTATAAAGTTTTGTGGTCAAACTTCCATCAGACCGTACCAACATAACTACTTCCCTCATGAATACTGCATTAACTACACATACTACAGCGGCTTCTTATCGCCTACAAAACCGCCCTGACTGCATTATTCATGCAATCACACCTACGAAATCAATCTGGCTTTCTGCTATCTTTGAAAATAATTCCTGATATTTCTGCTCGATAAAGTCCTGCATAACGAAGACCTCTTTCTGACGTACTCTTTAGGTTGTCTTGACTTATCTTGTCTATTTTTCTGCGGCATCCATTTTCTTTGATTTTTTTTTTCTTTTTTTGCCTATTAAGTCTTCCAAAGATGTTTATGTCAGAAGAGAGAATAAACAGATTTCTTTTTGCATTCTATACATTTGCAACTAACATGATCTAAAAAGAAAAACGTTATCTCTTTTGAATGATCAATTCTTTGTAAGATGATTGCCAAACCTGCGTACAAAAAACTTTGATTTTAGTCATGTCTTTCAGATATCAAGTTACCAACATTAAGAACTTCCAACATTATCTACAGTTGATATATATATATATATGTGTGTGTGTGTGTGTGTGTGTGTGTGTGTGTGTGTGTGTGTGTGTGTGTGTGTGTGTGTGTGTGTACATATTTGGGTAGTAATCTTTCGTTTAAACATGTTTCGTTAAAAACGACCGGCAAGGAAGATTTTATTAATTTTTTGATTTAATTTTTCTGGTGTTCTTACATGTTTTCTTTTAGCTGGTGATAAGGAGAGTAAAAATGTACCATAATGTTTTGCTTTCCAAGCGCTTTCAGTCACTTCACTGTATTTCATATATAAAATGGACATTGAAGTCAACATCAACACCCAAATGTGACAATATATCATCCATCGTCAGACGATCGCAAAATCGTGAAACCCAGGGTCACAAACTCACACCTATCTAACTGACTAAATATATATATATATATATATATATATATATATATATATATATAGTTTTGAGGTATGCAATATTTATAGGTTAAAGTGCCCAATATCAGAGATAGAGTGTATGTAAATATAAGACGTTCGCCTCTGGGTGTTGACTTCAATGCCCACTTTATATATATAGTGCGATTATTTTAGTCTGGTCTAGAGTACCCAGTGAGAACAGAATTCACTATTCTAGGTTGTGAGTGCATTTTAACCAATAGGGTTGTTTATTAATATTATCTTATTTTGGCGCGTTCACAATAGTTGTGAACGTGGTGAGGCCCACGCACTTAACACAAGGGAATCGGTCCGTGTAGTTAGCTTGTTAACCAAGCGTTTTTTTTATTTTTTTTATTGGCAAAATGTTTTCACCAATTTACGTAGATTCTAACGCAGAACTAAAAAAAAAGGTTTGCACAGTAAGGAAGGAACTCACCACATTTACAGCGGCCTGCGAGATAAGCTCATTAACCTTTGCTTCACTGTGGGATGTTCAGTTATTTAGTCATTCTGAGACAGAAACATAATTACAGTATTAGAACACAGTGAGAATCAAATTCTTTACACTAGCAGATTTGTTTACGTACGGACTTCCTAAATATTGTGATTTTATTTACTGGATTTTATTATTTACTTATTTTAATTTAAATAAAAAATTCAATAAAAGTGACATTTTTTAATTAAAAAATAACTTTTAATTGTTTTTACGAATAAAATATGTTGTGGACTCTAATGTCTTAAGAATAATTATTTTAGATATTTTTTTTATTATTTTAATTAAAATAATTTATAGACTTTTAAATCTTATTATCAGAAAATAAGAGCGATATACATATAAAAATTTAAAATTTGTTGGTATTTTTTTGACATTTTCTCAACATGCCTCTTCATATAAAGAAAATGACAAAATTCAATAAAATATTTGATTGTTCAAAATAGTTTTTTTAATTTGTTAAGATTACTGGGTAGATAAAAATTCATTTTTAAAAAATTATGTTTATTTTGCATTCGTCAAGTAATTTGTTTTAGTTCTGTTCCCCTTGCTTTAATTTTGCAAACAGACCATCAATAAATCACTCTAAAAAGTAAAAAAAATAACCTCCATGTTAAAAAAATGAAAATGCTTTGTTTTAGTTTAGTTTAATTAAACTTTAAATCAGTTAATTTTTCTTAAATAATATTTTGTATTATTTTGTGTTGACAGATTTGTCAATGTGAGTAGATTTTAGATTTTACTGATAAAGAGAAAAATATTTCAATCAATTTAAATTCGGTTTGGAATATATCAAAAAATTTTACTTATTGGAAATATTAAATTTACTCTATTAACATGGAATTAAAGTTTTCGGCGGACCTGAAGGAGACTACCACCACCTTTAACTTTTTTTTCTTTTCTTTTTTTTTTCTTTTCTTTTTTTTTTTTTTTTTTGCAACCTTATCGATTACACCCTAAACTTTCCGATTGACAAAAAAAAATTGGAAAAATTTCAATATTTCAACAATTTTAGGTGGGGGCTCAGTTTTTCATACAACGTTATAGTAAATCAAATCTCCATTTTGGAACTACTCGCCGGTACAACATTACCACCACCTGTAAATTGGTTGATTATCTTTTTTTTTTACTTTTTTCCCTGCAATCTTATCGATTAAACCCTAAAATTTCCGAGTGACAAAAAAAATTTGTAAAAATTTCAACATTTAAACAATTTTATGGGGTGAGCTCAGTTTTTCGTAAAACCTTATAGTAAATCGATTCTGTGCAATTAACTTTTTCGCTTGCGCATATTCAACAACTGAATTCTTTGCGAAATTTTTGAATAAAGCCATTCTTGGAGTTTCCAAGAAAGATGGCATCGTAAGAACTGAAGAAAACTTGAAAAGGACAAAAACAAGAGCAACAACTTGTCCCAAAAAAAAAACAAAGTAAAGCGACCCCAACGCGAATGGTTCCAAAATAGAGGATCGATTTATTTACTATAATGTTGTATGAGAAAGTGAGCCCCCACCCCACCACCACCACCACCACTAAAATTGTTTAAATATTGAAATTTTTCAATTTTTTTTTTTTTTTTTTTGATAATCGAAAACTTTATGTAATAACTGATAAGACTGCGCTGAAAAAAAGTAAAAAAATAAAAATAAAAATAACGAAAAACAACAAATTTAAAGGTGGTAGTCTCCTTCAGGTCCACCAAGCTTTCATGATAAAAAGAAAGTAATAATTTCGATTTTTGCTATTTAGATGATTATTGCCTATCTTTACAATAATATATATAACAATTTTATTCATTTATTCCTTTATTTATTTTTGCCAGGATTACCAGGAGACGAGAGTATAGATAAAGAACTCGAAGATGAGTTAGATACGAAGAAAATCGACAGCATCAAGAAGGAAGAGATACTTCCAATGCCTGCACACAGTTCTTCTACAGAAGAAATGGACGTGGATCCCGACGTAGCCTCGCTGTCCGCCTCTCCAGATCCAACCGCAGATTCGCCGCCGCCCAGAACGTTCAACAAATCTGCGACGGTAAACGAATCCGGCACCTTCAACGACTACGAAAACGTTCACGTCAAGAGCGAAAGGACATCGTCGCGAAACTCTTGCCTCGAAGCGTCTCCAAAAACGGAGAATGACGTTCTGACGACGCCACCGGCGCCGCCGCCACCTCCACCACCTCCACCGCCACATCCGGTGTCCACAATGCCGCCATCTGCGTCTGTGACGTCAACTAAATGCGAAATTCTGCGTCTAGTGAAGAGTGCCGGTGATGAATTGCAAGTCTGCTGCACGATTCCCCTGGCCAAGGGGAGCTGTCTTGGGCCCTTTTGCGGAGACGTTACAGATGAAGAAGCAGCAGACACACTGCTAGAAGTAAGATATATATTATATATATATATATTAGGCCAGATATATTTGCTTATATTATTTAGACGCGGACTAATGTCCTCATCTTTGTTTTTATTATTACAACGTTGCTTCCGGTCTTCATCAGGTATTTGTCGACACTGGTGAACTTCAAGGATAACAGCCTAAATCCACGATCTAACTCTTTAGTTAGATCGTGGATTTAGTGGCATAGTAATTCTGAGTTCAATCCCTGGCAGTGTGCACTTGTACTCAATGGAAACGATCGAGCAATAACAGAGTTGTAAATAGGAACTAGACGAAATATCTCTAGACATGGCCAGTGAAACAAAAGGGTTCAATTCAAAATTCCCTCAAGATTACTTAGGTCGACAAGCACCTGATGAAAGTCGAAGGGCACAACAGCCGAAACATCATTATGAAAAAAAAAGATAAAAAAAACTGTAATTCACAGGTAAATAATGATAACGCCTCATCCCAGGAATTCAGACATAAATTTACTCTCTCTCTCTCTCTCTCTCTCTCTATATATATATATATATATATATATATATATATATATATATATATATAAAACGCTTGCTTGCTGCGTTGTGGTGTATTTGATATCGGCTCAGAATGAGAAGTCGGCGAGCCGAGGTCGAATTCAGTTCACTTACTTACGCACAAATGCCCTTGGGAAAAGTATTAATCCATCTTATCTCCCTCCTGCTGTGGGTTGAATAGCATGACAGATTGGGTTCTATGGTCTTGGTTAGCAATTAGTGGCAAAGTAATTCTGAGTTCAATCCCTAGCAGTGTGCACTTGTACTCAATGGAAACGATCGAGCAATAACAGAGTTGTAAATAGGAACTAGACGAAATATCTGGTGTCTACGGGAAAATCTTCTTCCTAGTCAGTAATATCTCAAAAGAGACATGATCGCCCAAGCGTGTATCACGTACGGCAATTAACCGACTAATGATTCCGTTACAATAGTTCCGTGTGTCCTTGGGAATTAATGGTTATCTTTGTTTTTTCTGACTAAATTTTGTTAGACGAAATTTTTTTTTTAATTTTCCTGTTTTTTGTGTGTGTGTGTGTGAGTGTGTGTGTGTGTGTGTGTGTGTGTGTGTGTGTGTGTGTGTGTGTGTGTGTTCACAACGTTTAAACTATGTATGGAGTCAAGTTCGAATTCCAGTTGAATTCCTCGCATTTACTTACGCACAATACCCTTGGCAAAGGTTTTAATCTCTCTTCCCCCCAGTTATGGGTTAAATAATAGTTCAGATTGGGTTCTATAGTCTTGGTTGGCAACCAGTCTACCGCGGAAAGCAATGGCAACCTACTTCGGGATAATCTTCTGCCCAGTCAGTCAAGTCTCTTTCGAGACATGATCGCCCAAGTGTGTATCACGTACAACACTTAAATGACTAACACTCCGGTTTTCCTCTGTGTATCCGTTGTGTTCAGGAATGTTGCTAAATTCGTCCCGAATTAGTATGCCGAGACAGCGGACTTTTAAGTGTGAGACGAGGAAGCGAGAACACGCTCAAAGCAAAATTCTTAGTACTAATTCCCTTGACAAAAGCATGAATCAACATTTTTGCTTGCTGTCCCATCGCTATTGACAAAACAATACCACTGTCTTTCTCACTGTCTACGGGTCGGAAGAACCCAGACGGGGCTCCGCCGTAGGATACAGTCTCGTCTAGGGAAAATCAGCAGAAGCTCAGACCCAGCCTTGTGAAGGGTAAACGCAGGGGACTACATAAAAGAGTAAAAGTTTAGGCAAGAGGAGAGTGAAGAGAAAGACGAAACAGTTACAGGGGGTTTCGGAGAAAGTGGCTGGATTCGACCTGTCAGGTCGGGACCAATCTTATTACAGATTCTCCTTTGGAGCCTGTCGAGAACACTGAGATGAACAGCAGATGTGACCACAGTATTCTATGCACGGTCGGATGGTTCATTTCGAGTCTTGTATTTGTTAATATACTATTATTCCCAACCTCCATTTGAGTGGTTACTCACGCAGTAACGTTTTAGGGTTACAAGTTCTTAAACTAAAATATTTAACGCTGTGATCGGGAAATTTCTATGGATATTTATTGTAGAACTTGCCATGAGCTTATTCAATCATTAATTTAATAATTAAGATTCATCAGATATTTAAAATAGAGTTAAAGCGAATATACATCTTTTCTCTTAGTTTAAAGTATTAATTCATGCTGAAAGTGTTTACTAACTTTGGTAGGAAAATGATTTCGTAAATTTCAGTCAAACTTTCTTGTGTTGTCACCAAGCTGAACAAAAAGGTAAATCGGTAACACCTTGTAAAGAAACCGTGTAAGTTTTTTTTATGCTCTGTTATTTGTTTATTTATATTCCTAACTATCATTTGCAACAGGTTTGCATCTTCTCAGGGGGTCGGTACAGCTGGCCCATTTTCTTTCTCTTTGTATTTAACTGTTATCAGATGGCAAGCGTTATTTTATCTTTGGCCAAAAAATAACTAAATCATTATTAAGATTATGTAATTTTTGCATCTCATCAGTCTATTGTTTTTTTCTGTATCTCTGCCCCGAATTACACTTATTGAACTTTATGCAGTTTTATCAGAGGTAACTATGGGGATTAGATTACAAGGTCGTACACCCCACTTTCTCAATGCAGGTCAGTTGGGGACTGGATATTTCACACCTGGACCAACACTCACTGCAAATAAAGAATGAGAATTTAAAAAAATATATTCGTTGTTTGTTCTGACACTGGATACAAGCATTATCAGCTGAAATCTTAGAAAGAAAAGAAAAGAAAAACAGTGGAAACATTATTTTTTTAGATAACTTTTATTCTTGTCTTTCACTCCAACAAATGACACTAATATTTATGTCTGCAAACACATATGTAAGCTTCTCAGACAATGGACGCTTACCATAAAGCAATGTTAATAAATTAATTTCAAAGACGAGCTCATAGTATACAGAGTTCAAATCTGACTGCTTTATATTCAGAACATCTCACTGTGTAATAATAGTTAACCAGTTAGTTTCATAGATATTATAACCAACTCAATTCTCTCTGGTATTTCGTGCATTTAACCTTTAACCATATTCTACTTATTAAAGCTTATTTTTATTAAACAGTTTTAAACTTCTAGGTTAGTGTTAAAATAATATTCAATAAAGTG
Organism: Ascarosepion bandense; assembly: GCA_037127315.1. Taxonomy (NCBI): domain Eukaryota; kingdom Metazoa; phylum Mollusca; class Cephalopoda; order Sepiida; family Sepiidae; genus Ascarosepion; species Ascarosepion bandense. The sequence continues at coordinate 478,411 of JBBBDQ010001851.1, forward strand.
TCTTCTGAATGAAATAGGATGAAAGTAACTGCAGTGCCGTGCTGAGGGCGCCCGCAAACCCCTCAACTGCGGGAAGCCGCAGATGTATTGTAATGAAAAGAAATTAACAAAATAATTATTACGATTAACTGGAAACTTATCGCTCTCTCTCTCACACTCTCTCTGTCTCTCTCGCTCTCGCTCTCTCGCTCGCTATCTATCTATCTATCTATCTATCTATCTCTCTTTATATATATATATATATATATATATATATATATATATATATATATATATATGTATGTGTATATAATCTTTTTTTTCCAAGCTTTCCGGCCCCGAAGAGGACGCAAATCATTTGTAATAAAAAAAAATTAACTTGAGAGAGAAATAGATTATGGATATCGGTTTCAACATACATAAAAAGTAGCTAAAAGTTATGAAAATGTTCGTAATGTATATCTTCCAAACGCCAATTCCGCGGTTTCTTCCGTTTTTTCGTGATCACGGAATATCTGCATTCCGAAAGTATGTTATTTTGCTTAATGTACCATTTATTGTGGGTTCAGTATGTTCGGGGGCGGCGTAAGTTGCATTCTGCGGGTAGAGGGGCCGCAGGGTGCATTCTGCGTGAGGGGCCGCCATGTTGCTAAGCACGGCACTGAGTAACTGGGGAAAACGTGCCATATTCAATAGAATTTTGTGATTGAATGAAAAAAACAGTACAGGTCACTAGTCATGTGGCTTAAGTACACGTCATGATTGTATTCGCTTTTTTTATCTATACGCACATGTCTAAATGCAGAAACATTTCGACATGGCATTTTGAGCGTTCAGTGTTTTTCAGGACCATGAGTGAAATGCAGCACTAGATTTCATTACGATAGACTATCAGTCAGTCAGTTAAATGCCATACGTGATACACATTTGGGCGATCATGTCCTGAAAAAGACATGACTGACTAGGCGGAAGATTTTCCCGCAGTTGGTTGCTATTACTTACTACAGTAGACTGGTTGCCAACCAAAGCTATAGAACCTAATTTGTCCTGTTATTTAATCCATAGCTGGAGAGAAGAAACTGTTTAATACCTTTCTCAAGGGCATTCGTATGTAAGTGAATGTAATCAATTCAACGGGAATTCGAACTCGGCTCTCCGAGTTCGTGTTCCGAGCCGATATCCACTGCACTGAAACGTGAGACTGATAAAAGACATATCAAAAACTGTATGAAATATTTTTTAATCATTTAAATTCGGGCTTATATTTGTTCTTATTATCCCAACGTTTCCGCCGTTCGGCTCTTACTTTTTCCGGTATTTGTCGGCCTGGGTAACCATCTGTGAAGTAAAAATATTGGCGGACCTGAAGCAGACTACCACCACGTTTAATTTCGTTTTTTTTTTTTACTTTTTTCAATGCAGTAAGATCGATTACCCCCTTAGCTTTACGATTGACAAAAAAAAATTTTTTTAAATGTCAATATATAAACATTTTCGGTGGTGGAGGGGTCAGTTTCTCATACAACGTTATAGTAAAACGAGCCTCCATTTTGAAACCTGTAAATTTGTTCATCATCAAATTTTTTTTAACTTTTTTCAGTGAAATATTATCTTTCACACCTTGAACTTTACGAATGACCCAAACAATTTGCAAAAATTTCAATATTTAAACAATTTATAGTGGATTGAAAATGGAGGATCGATTTACTATAACGTTGTATGAGAAACTGACCGGCCCCCACCGACAAATTTGTTTAAATATTGTAATTTTTCAAACTTTTTTTATTGATAATCCCAAAGTTTAAGTCACAATCGATAGAACTGCGCTGAAAAAGTAAAACAAAAAAAGAAAAACAACGAAATTAAACGTGGTGGTAGTCTGCTTCATGTCCGCCAAAATATTGATATTTTATTGGGCTTTTTTTTTATTTTGGTGTTAACGTTATTTAAGTTTTGTAAAAATAAATTTGACTTTCAATTGCGTTGTATGAGAAATTACATCAACGAAATATTGCAAGTTAGATTAATTCACCATTCACCACCATAAAACAATGCATTTTACCTGTAGACACTACTAAACTTATACTACCATATACTACAAAAAATTAAGTCTTCCAAACTTATAATTGCTATCAACACCACACCTACGAAATCCAAAATCTAAACCACCAATGTTGTCTATAAATTTAATTTCCCTTTACAGGGTTTCGCTCCTGATGTTAAAGATAAAACTGAAAACGAATATATTGGTCATACGCCAAAGTCTTTCAGACGGGTACCTAGCCAACAACTTGAGCGACCTTTCAACAAGAAAACTCTTAAGCATTCGCACAAAACTTCCGGTAGCCACAAGAAAAGATTCTTTTGGACAACACTGACATATTAAGAAGATTGGGGTGTAGAAAATAATTAAAAATAATTGAAGCACTCATAATAATAACCAACAAATCTACCATTACTTGCTTTAAAAACAGTCAGTGCATATTAACTATTAGCAGTATAGCCCGGCGTTGTTCGGGTGTAATGAAAGCTTTAAAACTAATCCATGGTGCTGGAGCTCGGACTCTTTGAACGTTGGCATGAAAGACTAAAAAACAATAATTGTTTCCAGTTAAAGCGAAACCGTAGACTGAAAAAAAAAATGAATGGATGTAAGTCAAATTTTGATTTCCTGCTATCGATATCAAATAAGTCTTTTTTCGTCGTAAACTGAATTTTGAAGGCTAAATAAGTCCTCTGAGTAAATGGTTTCATGGCTGAGACTCAGAACTACAATTATACCTACTGAGAGCCAAACCGAAGCAAAAACTAAAATAAAAGGGCTGAAAAAAATAGACATACAGACAGATAAACAGACACACCCACAAACATCTTGCCATTTATATATATATATATATATATATATATATATATATATATATATAATTGATTTTCTGCACTATTGTAAGAACTGCAACCTTGAAACTTCTGAATATCGTTTCTTATGTCTTTGTCTATGAGTGTATCAAATTTGATTAAAATCGGACCACTCCTTCTATAACCCGATTTTTTCGATTATCGATTTTCGATATTTATCGGGGGTACCATAGCTAAGAACACTCGCAGACGTTTATAGTACAATTGTGTAAATTTTCAAGAAAATCGGTTCAGCCGTTTCGGAGTCTATATGTAACGGACACATACACACAGACACACACACACACACACACACACACAGACAAAGTTCCATTTATAAATAAGTTTAGATTTAGATAGTCACAAAACCAAAAATTCCAAAATAAATGAAATTACCATCACTCCAGTAAAACACAGCCAATTAGTTAAATGCCATACGGTGGGCGAAAGATTTTCTCGAAGTCCATTGTCATTTCTTTCTACGGTAGACTGGTTACCAACCAAGGATATAGAACCCAATCTATTCTGCTATTTAACCCATAGATAGAGTGGAAAGTGATGAATTAATATCTTTTCCACGGGAATTGGCGCATAAATGAATACAACGAATTCCACTAGAATTCGAACTCGAACTCGGCTCTGCCGATTCGTTGTTTCATGACGGTATCCATTTTTTACACAGCACTATGTCAGGCCGCTCTCTTCAATATGTAAACCTATTGAAGAGCCGGTTTAGTCGCCGAGAAGGTGGCAAAAGTTCTGGGTTATATGGCATTAATAGCAATCTTTTTGGTGACCTGACAATAGATAGATAGATAGATAGATAGATAGATAGATAGATAGATAGATAGATAGATAGATAGATAGATAGATTGATTGAGATATATAGACATGAATAAAGATAGATAGATTGATTGAGATATATAGACATGAATAAAGATAGATAGATTGATTGAGATATATAGACATGAATAAAGATAGATAGATAGATAGATTGATTGAGATATATAGACATGAATAAAGATAGATAGATAGATAGATAGATAGATAGATAGATAGATAGCGACAAAAAGATAGATAGATAGATCTAAATCTAAACTTATTTATAACTGGAAGTTTGTCTCTCTCTCTCTCTCTCTCTCTCTCTCTCTCTCTCTCTCTCTCTCTCTCTCTGTGTATGTGTGTGTGTGTGTGTGTGTATCCGTTACCTATAGATTTTGAAACTGCTGAACCGATTTTCTTGAGAATTTACACAGTTGTACTATAAGCGTCTGCGAGTGTTCTTAGCTAGGTTTTGTGTCGAGGTACCCCCGATAAATATCGAAAATCGATAATCGAAAAAATCGGGTTATAGAAGGAGTGGTCCGATTTTAATCAAATTTGATACACTCATAGACAAATACATAAGAAACGATATTCAGAAGTTTCAAGGTTGCAGTTCTTACAATAGTGCAGAAAATCAATAATATATATATATATATATATATATATATATATATATATATATATATATATAAGGCAAGATGTTTGTGGGTGTGTGTGTTTATCTGCCTGTATGTCTGTATTTTTTCAGCCCTTTTATTTTAGTTTTTGCTTCGGGTTTGGCTCTAAGTATGTATAATTGTAGTTCTTAGTCTCGGCCATGAAACCATTTACTCAGAGGACTTATTTAGCCTTCAAAATTCAGTTTACGACGAAAAAAGACTTATTTGATATCGATACCAGGAAATCAAAATTTGACTTAGATCCATTCATTTTTCATTCAGTCTACGGTTTCTGCTTTAACTGGAAACAACTATTGCTTTTTAATCTTTCATGCCAACGTCCAAAGAGTCTGAGCTCCATGACCATGGATTAGTTTTAAAGCTTTCATTATACCCGAGCAACGCCGGGCTATACTGCTAGTCTGATCATAATTGTACAGATTAATGATACGATGACACGAAAGATAAAAGTCGAAATGAATAAATGTTAGAATTGATTTGACGTTTTGAAATCTACAAAAACATATTTTAAATTACTAACTCATCACGTTGGTCGGTTCATAGAACAAGTATATTCATGCTAAATGCTTACATCCATGAACTTCAGATTTAAAAAAAAAAGAAAAACTACAGATCCTGTTGGCATGCAGAGAGTTACGGTCACGAATTATTGGATTCCCTCAATATAATCTAATTTCATACCGGAAGCGTTCTTTATATTTATTTATTTTAATAAACGTTCACTGATTACAAGGCCCAAAAGCCACTCAAGATAAAGTGTTACTGCATTAGATTATTGTATGAACATAAAAGGAGAAAGCAATTACAGCTGAGAAGGATATGCAGAACAGATAACGAATGATCATAAACTTAAAAAGATGAAGATTGTAGTAATTCGGGAAATAAGTTTTCGGGGGTCTTTCCACAAAGTAGCAGTTCGCGGGAAGAAGCTGTCCGTGTGGAAATTTTCTTTTTACCAATGAAATATGCAGCGAATGAAGATGATTCGACGCTGTGTATGTAGCAGGTTTGGTCTTGTGAAACTAAGGCATTTAGCTTGTCTGAACATTTACCATGGAAATAGCAATCGAGTAGCGATAGTCTTTCGACGTTTCATCTGTGAGAAAGAGGCTGCAAAACTGAAAATATTTCATCACCCACAAAGAAAACGAAAGGAAATTAATACTAAGCATCAGAAAGAGACAACTGAAGTTCCTAGGACATGCAATGAGAAAGGAGGGCTTGGAGAACCTGATACTGACAGGCAAGATAGAGGGAAAAAGAGACAGAGGAAAGCAACGGATAACATATTTGAAGGAACTAATCAGGTGGATGATGGAACAAGGGTTGCATGGTGTAACAGGAAAAGGCGTGCTAAGAGTCACCAGGGATAGGGAGACGTGGAAAGTCATGATCGCCTACGTCCTGAAGGGACAGGGCACATAGAAGAAGAAAGAAGAATTGTACTATTGATCTGAGAATGTTTATTAGCAGATCGTCAATACAAAATAGAAAGAGGGAAATATAGAAAAGTAAATTTGGGAATGCACACGCATAAAATACATACATGTGTGTGTGTGTGTGTGTGTGTGTGTGTGTGTGTGTGTGTGTGTGTGTACGCGCGCGTGTGTGTGTGTGTGCGTGCGTGTGTGTGTGCGTGTTTGTGTGTGCGGTGTGTGTGTGTGTGTGTGTGTTTGTGTGTGTGTGTGTGCGCGCGTGTGTGTGCGTGTGTGCGTGTGTGTGTGTGTGCGTGTTTGTGTGTGTGCGCGCGTGTGTGTGTGTGTGTGTGTGTGTGTGTGTGTGCGTGCGTGTTTAAGCCCGAATTATGGTTCTTTTTCTAACCGAATCTCATCAATGCATAACAAATATTATCTTAGGAAGTAAAAAAAAAAAATATCTATTATTAGTGTAATAAGTGCTGGCATAAATGTCTGGCCACATATATGTGCACATCTCTGCTCACTTGTAACGTCAGAGAAGTAGGCCTTCTTCTTCTTTTATGTGCCATGTCCTTTCAGGACGTAGGCGATCATGGCTTTCCACGTTTCCCTATCCCTGGTGGCTCTTAGCACGCTTTCTCCTGTTGCACTAAACAACCCTCGTTCCGTCATCCGCCTGATCAGGCCCTTCAAATATGTTATCCGCTGCTTTCCCCTGTCTCTTTTTCCCTCTATCTCGCCTGTTAGTATCAGGTTCTCCAAGCCCCCCTTCCTCATTGCATGTCCCAGGAACTTTAGTTGTCTCTTCCGGATGCTCAATATTAATTTCCTTTTCGTTTCCATCCTTTCCAAAACCTCGTCATTGCTCACATTCTCAGTCATGATATCCGCAGCATCCTTCTGTAGAACCACATTTCAGCTGCTTCAAGTCTTTCCTTCATCTTCGAAGATATTGTCCAACATTCACTGCCATATTGAAGAACCAACATCACATAGCAATCCAGTATTCTTCTCTTTGTTTCTAGTGAAATTGTCCTGTTTCTTAATACTTTACTTAACTTCTGGAATGCTTCTTTCGCCATGCCAACTGACCTTCGGATTTCAGTGTCGCATTTTTCGTCTTCTGTTAGAACACTTCCTAGGTATTTAAATTTCTGTACTGCTTGATTTTAGAGTCCCTCACCTGTAATTGGCATTTTGGGCTGCCCTTTTTACTGATGATCATTTATTCGGTTTTCTTGCAGTTTATTTGTAGTCCTTTCTTGTCACTCTCTTCAGCTACCTTCTGTAGGAGGTCTTGTAGTTTTATTTCTGTGTCTGCTATCATCTGCGTACCTTATATTGTTTTCCTTTAATAAGGTATTAACTAGTCCCTCCCTTCCGATTTAATCGTTATATTAATTTTTAGCATATATTGACCGATTCCGGTTGTAATTTAATTTTATACACGTGATACCCTTATTCCTACCTGCTACCCTTGACCTCTCGGGCAAGCCGCATTCTTTTCACTCCTATGTTTAGCGTGCCACTATACTCCCTCTCACTCCCCTTCTTGACCTCTTCCTTTCCTAACCGACCTTCCTTGCCTCTTACTTATCTTAACTAGCCTTTATTTCTGCACACATTAGAATTTCTTCATTTTACATCCGGCTAAGGTTGAATAAAGCGGATTCTAAGAACCTGCAGAAATGGCTATTCCGCAAATGTAAAATATTTACATATGATAGATAGATAGATAGATAGATAGATAGATAGATAGATAGATATGAACAGACTGAGATAGATAGATAGATAGATAGATAGATAGATAGATAGATAGATAGACAGACTATGAACAGATAGATAGATAGATAGATAGATAGATAGATAGATAGATAGATAGATAGATAGATAGATACGAACAGACATAGAGTTCAACACGAGTTTCATGCCTCAAACGATCTTCGGAATGTATAATCATGACCTGAAGCGTGAAACTGACTGTCTCTATATAGTATTCACTTCTATGTCTATGATCTCTATTTATAAACGCTATCTTTCTACTATATTGAACACTTTTCCAACTACAAATAAAAAAAATAATTATATAAAAAATTGTTATTTAAAAATTGTTAAAAAATTCCATTAAAAAATTTTATTTTGTTTTACGTAAACGTGATTTGATGTTTTGCGTGACATTGTAAACAACATTGTTTGTTTTTATTTCAAAATTACGAGTTAAAATATTTACATTTTTTGTTGACTAAATGAATTTAACATAAAAAAATTATTTATTTTGTTTTATTGAAATTAGAAATATAAAAACTATTACGCTCTCAGTTCAGAAATTTTCGAAGAATATTTAAAAATGTAGAAATATAAAAACTATTTCGCTCTTAGTACAAACATTTTTTTTTTCAATATTTCTTTTGTTTCAAAATTACGGGGAAAATATTCACATTTTTTGTTGACCAAGTGAATTTTTAAAACGTCGAAATAAAAATTAAATATAAAGGCTCATTTTTTTTTTAATAAAAAATATTTTAGTCGCGTTTGACAGGTGTTAGTTGATTTCTCTGATGTAATTCAGCAACCATCTTAGATCTTAGATGTTTTACAGAGCAAATGTAAACAATCGGCTCCATTGACCAAAAAGTGCGAAAGGGAAAATTGCTGAACTTAAACTCAAAAAGTATGTGTCGTCCCGGCTTCCCTGTAGATATGTATCCCTAGAAAGTTTGAATGGCATTACTTAAAAAATGTAGGCGTGCATAGCTTACAGTCACACGCAGACTCACAGATTGTCTTTTATATATATATATAATTCATTACAAATTGTCGGTTGCTTATAACCAAGTTTCGTTAAAATTCGTTAATTTCCGTAACATGTTTATATATATATATATATATATATATATATATATATATATATAAGTAAAGTATACCTAGTGAGCCAGATAGACCTACCTAAGGTTTCACCTAAACGGATCGTCAGGGAAAGTGGGTTGATTGAATTTTCTTTATACATGTCGTTTGTTTCTTTCTTTGTTAGCCTGCATTCCTTGACGATCCGTTTAGGTGAAACCTAGGTAGGTCTGTCTGGCTCACTAGGTATACTTTACTTATTCCGCTCTACCTAAGTATTGGGCGCTTTTTTGTCAGTTGATTACTGGTGTCGGGGTTTTGCTTTGGGCTACGTGCTGACTCGGTCCGAACTCTTTTGACTGATGTTCATGTACTTAGCTCTTTCTTTTTTAAAACCGTTTTTCCATTCTTTATAGATCCGTGGAAGGTTTTTCGACACGAGTATAGTTATTTTTTCTTTTACACACACACACACACACACACACACACACACACATATATATATATATATATATATATATATATATATATATTCATTTTTGAACGAGTTATTTCGCTACCTTGGTTTCCACCATGAGTGGTTTCTTCAGGTGATTTTTAATCACTTTTCTGTTATTAAAAATCCCCAGAAGAAACCACTCATGGTGGAAACCAAGGTAGCGAAATAACTCGTTCAAAAATGAAAATATATATATATATATATGTGTGTGTGTGTGTGTGTGTGTGTGTGTGTGTGTGTGTGTGTGTGTGTGTGTTAAACCAATCAGTAGAAAGAAACAGATGATTGCATTTATTGGTTTCAAAAATTAAAAACAAAAAACTGCGTTCATAAAATATGACATAAAAAACTTTTACCCATCAATATCTGAAAAAAGGTTTATGGAAACTTTAAATTTCGCCAAACGGTTCGTAGATATGTCATCCGAACGTATAAACATAATACTACTTTTCAGAAAATTCATATTACTGCACAATGGTGAAGCAGGGATTGAAAATTAAAAAATGGCACATTTGATATACCATAAGGCTCATTTGACGGACCCGAAATTTCAGAATTAATAAGACTGTACATTCTAAATAAAATTAATGAGATAATCCACATAGATAACCACGGATTATACCGAGACGACGGATTACGGATATCACCAGACAACAAAAAAGAAAATGACTAAATAAGAAAAATGCTTTTCAGACTCTTCAAAAATGTAGATTTTACGATAGATGCCGAAACAAATAAGATTATCTAATATTTAGATGTAAAATTTAATCTACAAACTGGCAATGTCTCTTCATATATGAGAACAAACACAAATTTAAACTACGTAAACACTAGATCTAAGCATCTGACTATCATAATCAAACACATCCCTAGGGAAATAGAACACATACTATAAAAAAAAACCTTTTCACAAAGCAATTTTCGATTAAAAGAAAAAAAGATTATGAAAGAGCCTTAAATGAAAGTGGTCATCAAGACAAATTAGAATACAAACTAAAATGAAAAATAATACTAGAAATCAAAACATTATTTGGTTCAACCAACTGTTTAACTTAGAAGTAATATCCAAAATAGGACAAAAACTTTTTAATTAATTAATAACCATTTTCAAAAACACTCAGATTTTTTAAGAAAATATTCAATAGGAATTCAATTAAGTTATAGCTGTACTAGTAAATTAGAAAATTATTTTAAAAAACAAAACGTCAGTAACCTAAAGAATAACGTGCTACATAATATCGCTAATAACAAATGTAACTAGGAACAAAAATTAATGCACACTTGACGGACTTTGTAAACCTGAAGGGGTTTATTTACAAAACAGAGGTACATGATACACCTGGACAAAGAAAAACATATTTGAGGTCTACAAAAGGAATATTTAAAAATAGATGGAATATTCACAAATATTCATTTAAGCTCAGAAACCTTAAAAATTTTACCACACTGGCTATCTACGCGTGGAAATTAAAACATAAAAACGGAAAAGACCCTGATATAACATGGAGTATAGTAAAAAAAAAAAAAAAAAAAGCCAAAACTTTCAACGGTGGCGATGTCTGCAAATTGTGCCAAGAAGAAAATTTTGCCATAATATTGTTTCCAGAACAAAAGAAAAAATGAAAGACCAAAAGTAATGTTCAGATGTAATCACACGTATAAATACATTTTAGGATCATACAAACCTGGTTGAAAGTGTTTTAAGGTCATTAAATAACGCCTCCCTAATTTTAAGAATTTTCGGTTGTTTAAAAATTCCAATCGCGCGTTCGTTGAAATCCTTGATGTACGTTTGAAAAACGTTGGAAAATCAATTATTATAAATCGCCTGACGATACTGAAAGGTTGAAACCCAAGTTGCGGAAATAACTCATTTCCAAATAAAACAAAAATATTCAAAAGCTCTATAATATAAATGTATTAAGCACATCTTAATACAACTGTCTACTGGTCTAATATTATTATGAACAAAAACTAATAAATAATAATTATATATATATATATATATATATATATATATATATATATATATATATATATATATTGTGTGTGTGTGTGTATTTTGGCAGCATTTTTTCATTAATACAGGTTTCATTGAATAATATAGACAAGTTCTGTCAATTTATTTTGTGTAATTTCGACACCTCTACTAACATACTTCAATGCCTATAATCGACGGGAGAGGTCATAGTTATTATACTTACCCCCTACACCATAGTAGCAGCAGTTCCCAGACCAATCCCTCATGCCACTATACACTCAATTGAACAAAAAACCCACTACCACCATTCCTTCTCGGCCTACAGCCATGTGCGACACAAAAAATGGACCTGTCTAATTTTCTCTGCATAACTCCACTCTGTTAATAATAATTTAATGGTTCTATGTTCACTGAACATTAAATGTTCATCCTTTGCTAATGGCTTATGTAAGCCGAAAGCTCAGACCTGATAAAAAAATCAACAATTATTGCGATTTCTTGTCGTCTTTCCATGACAACACTATCAAACTAATCAGATCATACGAACGGATCTTACACAAAATAAATGGACAGAACTTGTCTACATTATTCATATATATATACCTCTTTCTACCAAGCGCCTATAGCTCAGAGGTAGAATCGCCGACTGACGCCAATTCAGTCGAGTTTCAATCCTGGGTTAAAAGCAATCGGATGTCTGATCGTACTGATGCGCTGTGATACAGCGAAACAGATCTGTCTGCAAAAAACTATATATATATATATATATATATATATATATCTTAAAAACCCTTTTGCTAAAATATACTTTTACTGATATATATATGTGTGTGTGTGTGTGTGTGTGTGTGTGTGTGTGTGTGTGTGTGTGTGTGTGTGTGTGTGTGTGTGTGTTGGTGTTAAATTGTTCTCGGGACAACTAAAAAGCTTTTTGTTTTTTAAATTGTCATGTTTCCTTATTCGGTTAGATTTTTAGAAGTAGATCGAGCCGACACCATATTTATAAGTAATTATATTAGATGTAGGACACAGCTTTTGCATAGATAGCTGAAATTTGTGATATGCATACAACTTGTCATGACAAAGGTCACTGGCTATGAAACGTTTGAGGGAATTTCTTTTCTCAAAATTTCACTTATTTTAATAAGGCAAATTTATTATAAATTTATTAGACTATCTAAATTAATTGTGACGTTTTTTGTTTATTGTTTGTTTTTGTTTTTGTTTTTTAAATAGGTAAATAATGAGATCCAATATTTTTTCGGATCATTTCAGGCATGAATGATAGGATTTTTTTTTTATATAATTTAATAAATTCTGGTTAGATTCAAAACAAGTAGTTAATGAATCTTTTTCTTTTTAAGATTTTATTGTGCCATGTGGTCTATCGAAATTAAAGGCATCGATTTGAAAAAATCCTGGAGACAAATGTCTGTCTGTTTGTCCATATGTTCATTTCATATTTTAAATTTAAAATATTTATTTTTTCATGCCATATTTATTTATATTTGGCGAATTCTTACAAATGTAAATAAGCATTTTTTTTCTTAATTGCTAGGAAACAAAAAAATTTAATCGAATCAAATTTAATTTTAACGGGCATCAGCATTTTTATCGCTATTGGTACAAAGTATAATGGACTTATGCAATTGTAATTACACAATTACACAAGTAATATATATATATATATATATATATATATATATATATATATATATATATATATGAAGATTTCTCTGCCATTCTGATGATGAGATTATAGTCTCGAAATATCATTTAATAGATTTAATAAATAGGTCATACAAACACCTCCCGACCTTCCTTTATTTCATTCAACGCATTGTGACAGCCTTCAAAACATAACACACACACACACACACACACACACATATATATATATATATATGTTAGCCGAATACTAAGGAGTCAGCCTTTCAGTGGAAGATAACCAAGTTCCTAACATTTAGGGTGCGTTAAGTCGATTAGCAACCGATGTAGTACGATTATAACTTTCATTGTGAAAACTACTCCACAACGGCACACGCCACTTACTTGGTACCCAGGTTTTGACCACGCAGGTCTCTTTTGACAGGCTGGCTATGCATATTCAGTTCATTTATGTTGGTTGGGCATCGTCCACTCTATTTTTTTTTTTTTTTTACTACCGTCTGTTCGTTCAACCAGCCATTATTTGGCTAATGTACACACACACACACACACACACACACACACACACACACACACACACATATATATATATATATATATATATATATATAATAAACTCATCTTCAATGAGCGAAGACATTCTAACATCCTTCGAATTCGGCATGAATCTGCTCAGTTAAAGTGGCAAATTCTTTGCACTAAAACTATATATATAGTAGGCGTCGTTTATCTCACGAAATAATGGAAGAGCCCTCTTTTTTATAATCATATCGCCCCAAGCAAGGCATTTTACTGCCACTGTTTTGCAGGGGGTTACATAGGAGGAAAGTTATGAGAAAGAGTGACAGATTATAGGGGTGTCAGGAAGTGGGTAAGAGAAGGATGAGAATACTATCTATCTATCTATCTATCTATCTATCTATCTATCTATCTCGGACTTTTCATATCTATCCATCTTTCTTTTTTTTTTTATAATCATATCGCCCCAAGCAAGGCATTTTACTACCACTGTTTTACAGGGGGTTACATAGGAGGAAAGTTATGAGAAAGTTTGACAGTTTATACGGGGTGTCAGGAAGTGGGTAAGAGAAGGATGAGAATACTGGTAAGAGTGAAGTGGGCGAGGAAAGGAGCATGAGAGAGAGAGGATGCGGGTTAGTGAGATAGGAGATGACTATTGACTTTACATTTAAATTCTGGAAGATTATAGCTGTCGGGGAAGCAAGTAAACGGAAGGGAATTCCATAGGCGGGAAGTGCGAGAAAAGAAGCTGAAGGGGTAGAATTTGCGTTTACATTTTATTGGTTTCACAATAAAAGAGTGGGGCATAGTTGTTAATCTTGTTACTCTAAATTTGATCTATAAACTTGATCTGAGGCTACAACTTAGTTTCTATAAATAGTTGTTAAAAAAAAATAAGTAAAAAATTAGACAGACCTTGTCTACGCTTAAACAAATTTTTTATGTCCAGGTATATATATATATATATATATATAATGTGTGAGCTTTTATGTGTGTGTGTATAAGCTGATTAATTACTATAATTAGAAAAACTTGAAAATTACACACATTGTTTTCTTTATTTGAAACAGTGTTTTCATATATTTAGCAACTTGTTTTTTGTTGTTTTTTTTTCGTCCACTTTTCTTAATACAATTAATTTGGGACATGTTTCTTTGTCGTCCTACTTGAAGAACCCCTAAATCTAAAAGTTACTTTACAAGGAAAAAATAAATAGACAAGCAGAGATAAAATCAATTTCGTCATCAAGGTTAAAATCTCATTGGAGGCCATAATTTAAAACTTGATGATGAGATTTCACTTTTTGACACATACCAAATTTGCACCTGTGTATAGCTCGAAATATTTTTTGCTTTAGATATTTGCTCAGATTTGTCTTGTCACCAAATGATACATTAGTGAAATCTCGTTGCCTCTCGTTCAATAGTGGGTTGTTACCAGCACTCTTATATATCTAATGATTATATCTGTGGTCAGAAATCAGAAAGATCCAACAAATTTTGTTCTCATTAATCAATGAAGAAGGTGATTGGACCCACGAATTCGAACCCTGCGGCAGCACCTTCTTCATTGCACTACAAAATGAAAGGATTGGTGATATACCGACGCTTAAACAATTCAATTTTTCTACTTTGCCCATATGTACGGCTATAAAAAAAAAACACATTAAACAACGACCTTGTGCCACATTCTACCTTCGTAGGAAGGTTGGTGAATACCATTAGAAGGACCCGGGATCATTTCGTTTGTTTGTTTGTTTGTTTGTTTATTTGTTTCGAGGTTTAACGACCCATCAATCCTTATGGGATCATTTAAGGTCATGACCAATGATTTTTTGGGTAAGGTTATTTTATTTTTGCAACATTTTTCTTTTCGAGTATCAAGATTCATTGGGATTTGTTTTTAAGAGCAGGGTTCCCAAGTCCTACCCTTGTTATTTAACCCATAACTGGAGGGAAGGGACGGATTAATACCTTTCCTAAGAGTACCAGTGCTTAAGTGAATGCAGGGTATTCAACTGGAATTCGAACTCTGCTCACCGATTTCTCTTTCCGAGCCGATATCCACTGCACCACAATCCACACCCGTCACTGAACGCTTACAGCACCTGGTATTCCCAAGCGGTCACCCATCTAAGTACTGACCAGGCTCATGTTGCTTAACTTCAGTGATCGAACGAGAATCAGTGTATTCAACGTTGTATGCCGTAAGCTCAAATTAATTTAACCCTTCAGTTATGGGTTAAATAACAGGATGGGGCCTGGAAGGCAACCCATCCAGTGTTGATGTCACAAAAAACACCCTTGGTAGCCCTGGCAAAGCATCAAGTATTCAGCTATCTGACAAGATTATGAATTTCGTTATAAACTTCGCCAGGGTTCCAAATGTACAGGTAATACTGGAGGGGTGTAGTGAGTTTTATCTCGGCTGAGGCTGCAGGACGACGACGACGATTTTTGTTGTGTGTACCTCTGACCGAACTTCAACACCATCGAGTAGAGGGTCATCGTGTACGTCTCACAAGAAAGTCAACTCGTGGGTACTGAATATCACGTCCCGCTTTCGTGCAAGTGGTAGTCATTTGCACTTGCAATATTGGACCTGGAAAGTGACATCTTCCAACAACAATCGTAGTCCATAATATCGGTTGCCATTTACAATTCGTCACAATTCTTACTTGCCATTGAAGCTTGTATAGGAAATAGCGAGCAATTTGCTGCTCGAGCAGGATAGCACCTGCCTACATGGTTCCCGTACTGCTCCACAAACCCTGTATGACCTTTTCTCTTGCCAGTACGCCCTAATTAAACACAACCATGAAAACGACTGAGACGGTTGAAATTACTCTAACAAAAATATCGCCACAAGATGAATTTCAGTTTATCCACAATGTTTATCACAATACGCAACACCTTATTCGATAATTGGAAAAATACAATAAAAATATTAAACAAACAGACATTTGGCAGTTCTTTTTCATCAAACTTGTTTGAGTGAATACTTGCTGCCTAAATATACCATATACATATATATATATATATATTTAATCATATCACCCCAAGCAAGGCGATAATGCCACTGATGCACAGGGGGCTACGTAAGAGTAAAAAGATTGGAAAAGAGAAAGCCGGAAGCGGGAACAAGGGATGAGCCTCTTCACCTGTTCAATAGACGTGGGTGGAGTGTGAACCGGGCGATAGTTTAATCTATCTACTGCAATTGAAAAAAAAAAGTAAAAAGATTGGAAAAGAGAAAGCCGGAAACCACATCCTAACCAGGGAACAAGGGATGAGCCTCTTCACCTGTTCAATAGACGTGGGTAAAGTGTGAACCGGGCGATAGATATATTAGAGAAAATTTTCAAAATTCAAAAGTGTCGGATGTACATTTCGACATAGGACCTCTAATAGAGATTCTACGTCACGTCAGCGACATTGTTTTTTCCAAATGGCGAAGGCCCTGGGAGCGACGGTCTCGGTTTTAGGTTAACAACGGTCACAAAGTGGAAAAGGACAGAGCTGGTAGTCGCGGGGTTACAAGGTGTTGAAACGGTATATTTAGGAAGGGGAGGAATAGGCGTTCATATTTTATAAAGATAGACAACTAAATGAGTTAATTTACTTTTTTATACTTTGTGACCGTTGTTAACCTAAAACCCCTCCACACGCTACCCCAGGGCCTTCGCCATTTGGTTTACCTTCCTACTCTTCCACTTCGGATTTAAGAAAAACAATATATATATATATATATATATATATATATATATATATATATATATATATATATATATACCTCTAATTTCACCTTTATTTCATACTACAAAGTGTGATCTAATTATGGTTTTCTATTAAAAAATATATATATAATTCCTTAAATTTTAAATTATGTTTAAATATAAAAACAACCACTTTAAGAACTTCTACGCCTATAGGATTCCACCATCCTTCCAAGAAACGCCCCAGAATATTTGTAGCCTTATACTTCACTAATACAGATATGTTTATCCACTACCAATTCCTATCTCTTCCTAGTATATCCCCTCCTACTCCCTCTCACCCCATATACATTTTCTTACTTTTTTTTCTCTTTGTTAAACCCAAAGGCCTGATCATAAAAGCCTGTAAAGGACCAGACCATATCATCTTTATTAAAACTGTTTTTATTTTAATTTTCAACGTGTCCATTCACCACCTCTCTCCTCCTTATCCCCATTTTCCTCTTTTGGCTCAAGTTCTCATTTTCTCTACCCAAGTAACCGCTCACATAAAATTTACTAATATAAGGAAAATAATTTTCCATCTCCGTTTACATTACCTGATGAGACATTGTCCTTTCAATGTCGAAACAAAATGTACACTTTGTAGTAAATGATTATTTGTAAATGTTCTAAACTATATATTGTCATTCGCAGTATCACAGCTCATCAGTACGGTTAGATGCCGATTGCTACACAACCCAGGCTCGAAACCCGACCGATTTGGCGTCAGTCGGCGACTCTACCCCTGGGTCACGGGGATGCACAGTTTTGTTAGGTGGGCAAGAATGTCTATGGGGAGAGAAGGTTGTGAGAGAGGTGTAAGTTATGTGACTGGGGGTGGTGTGTTGAAGATAGGGTAGATATTTTCGAAGTATAAGATTATAACTTTGTTTTATTTGCCACAAGTGGGCCATTTACACTGAGCGAGTGTTTTGCATGCTTCTACCAACTTCATTATCAGCTGTCCAACCTTAACTACGCCAGGGTGTGGGGATGTTGAATGGGGTTTTTAGATAAAAAATAAAATTAATCCGTGTAGGAGTGCAGAGTAGTCGGGAGGTGGCTGGGTTTTTCCTTGACAACCTAGCAGTGAAAGATAACTGATAATGTAAAAAAAAAAAGATTCAAAACATAGTGACCCCTATATTGGTTGTTACAGACCTTGAGTGAAATGGAAAGAGAAAACAATGAAGGCTTTTTGGTTTTCTATTGTCCTTTTTATTTTTTTTTATTTTTGTCTAATGGAAAGGAAGGGAAACCATATTTTCTGTGTTTCTAGTCAAAGTTTGAAAAGGTGAGTAAAGTGTCGTGACTGCTTCGTTGTGCAATGTGACTGAAAAAGTTTTTTTAAAACAAAAAAGCTGTAACAAAATTGCCTCTAGCTATCAAATGTGGAAGCCATAATGGAATGTGGGTAATAACCTATATGTTAAATATACATAATTGTTAGATCTTATCAGAGGGTATGATCTACAAAGATAAATTTCTCTTTTCTTTTTTTTTTCTTTGTTTTTTACAGTTTGCCGAAGACAATGGAAATACAGTATATGTGAGGTTATTAGAAGAATCTGCTTCTTGGCTAAAATTACTTTCAAAACCAGAAGAAACACCAAAGAATTGTATTGTCTTTTATGAGGGTGAGTAAAGGTTCTTTTATATATCTTATCTGTTGACTGGCATTTTTCATTTTACATCACTGGTCATTTTAATTGTGGCCTTACAACTTTGGTATGGTCTGAAGTCAAGTCAGTCAGTTAAGTGCCATACGTGATACACGCTTTGGGCGATCATGTCTTGAAAGAGACATGACTGACTAGGCAGAAGATTATGTCGCAGTAGGTTGTCATTGCTTTCTGCGGTAGACTGGTTGCCAGCTAGGGCTATAGAACCCAATTTGTCCTATTATTTAACCCATAACTGGAGGGAAGAGACAGATTAATACCTTTCTCAAGGGTATTTGTGCTTAAGTGAATGCAAGAAATTCAACTGGAATTCGAACTCGGCTCTTCGATTTGTCGTTCTTATCCATTGCACCACAACGCACATAGATTTTGCCTCCATTAAAGATATATGTTCTTTTGCTTGTATATGCTATGTTCTTTTGATGACATAGGCTGTCCACAACTTCCTTTTATTGGTCGAACTATTTTTTACCTCGGCTTGAACTGCAACTATTTTGGGTGATGAAGTCTAATGCAGTTCTGTCAGAATCTCTGTGGCAAAAGTTCAGAGAAGTTCCTTTTTTTAATAATTTCACTCCAAACAAGGCGTTAACACCACTGATGTGCAGGGGGTTACATAAGAGAGTTGAAGTATTAGGCAGGAGGAAAGTGAAGACAAAATCGAACCAGCTACAGGGTGTGAAAGAGAAAGGGCAAGAGAAGGATGTGAACACAGGAGTGAAGACAGTTGCGAAGGTAGAGAGAAAGGAAAAAGAACAAGATACACGGGGTGATGTGGAAAGGGCTGGAGTTAAATGGATAAGAGATGGGAATTGACTTTGCATTTAAATTCCTGGAGTTTATAGCAGTCAGAAAGCAAGTATATGAAAGGGAGTTCCACAGGCTGGAAGCACGAGAAAAGAACCTGATGGAATAGAATTATCGCCTGCATTTGGTTGATCTAACTGTAAAAGGCTGAGACCTTGTTGCCAGTCTGGTTGCCAGAGTAAATTCTTGTGGAGGGGGCACCAGTGACCCAAGCTCGTCAGAGCAGAATATTTATAGAAGAGACAGAGGGAAGCCACATCCCGACGATGAGAAAATGGCTGTTTAGTTCCGCAAATTCAGACATTTACATCTAGGACTTGCCGTACTACTTCCAGGGAGTCGAATCAACTCCATTTCCCATGTGTTGAAAATAAAAGAAAGTTCCTCTTACACAGTATTTTCCCAAGAACTGACATTTTCTTCAATAGACTTCCGTGTAGGTGCTTCCCTGAGCACAACAATCTTAAACCTCTTCGGATCAAAGGTCAAAAGTTATCTATCCTCCTTATCCTCATAATCTTCCCTTCCTATCACCTCCTCTTTCATTCATATCACCTCATTTATAATAACCTTTTTAATAGTAACCCCATCACTTAGATTGACTTTTGAGCCTTGCGTCGGGTGAATTTCAGCAGTCAGTCAGTTAAGTGCCATACGTGATACACGCTTGGGCGATCATGTCTCGAAAGAGACATGACTGACTGAGCAGAAGATTATCCCGCAGTAGGTTGCCATTGTTTTCTGCGGTAGACTGGTTGCCGACCAAGGCTATAGAACCCAATCTGTCCTGCTATTTAACCCATAACTGGAAGGAATAGACGGATTAATACCTTTCCCAAGGGTATTTGCGCGTAAGTGAATACAATGGATTCAACTGGAATTCGAACTCGGCACCCCGGTTTCTCGTTCCGAGCCGATATCCACTGTACCACAACGCACATCCCGAATTTCAGCAGTAAACGTCTGAATTTACTATTTAAAAAATAGTTCCCCATTCATCTAAAACTAAAATTTCTGGAATTATCAGATTTCAAAAGAAGCATAATGTCGATCAATCTGAAGGGCTCGTTTTGTTCACGCAATACAGGACCCAAGAGTCACTCAAGGTAGATTTTAATGAATGAGATTATTGTAAAAGCATAGAAGGGGAGATTAAGAGGTTACTATTATGATTACATGTAGTTAGAGATAATGGTTAACACCAGACTTTTTTGCATTTGATCCGATTCGCATCCACTCAGGAGTCTGTTTTCACAAATTAACAGCTGTTGGGGAAGAGCTATCTGAGTGGAGCCTCCTCCTTACCAATGGAATATGAGTGGAATAAAGATGAATCAAATAGCATTAAAATTAAGGATATGATTCACTAACATCTATCTATATTTCTGAAATGAGGTAATGTAGCTATTTTTATTCTTCGGACTGTTGTCCCCATCTTTATTGTCACATTCACAACGCTGGGTCATGTGTCCTTAAGCGTTGGTTGATTCATAAAAATTGTGACTTGATCCAAAGGGTTGTGAGTTCAATCCCTGGCCTTAGCGGACAGAACAAAAATTTGGAGTTATCAAGGCGAATTAAGTAAATGTAGTGCAGTGGATATCGACTCGGAACGACAAATCGGCTTGCCGAGTTCGAATTCCAGTTGAACTCCTTGCATTCACTTACGCACAAATACCCTTGGGAAAGATATTTAATCCGTCTCCAGTTATGGGTTGTATAAGAGAACAGACTGGGTTATATAGCCTTGGTTGACAACGAGTCTACCCCAGAAAGAGACATGATACCCCAAGCCTGTATCACGTATGGCACTTAACTGAGTGGTTGACATTGGATTAGTACAATTTATCCACCGTGAACCGTAAAATTCCAATAAATATTACCTGAAGAAAGCCGGAGCATACAACGGGCGAGATGTCGTGAATATGACTGTAAAGAGGAGGGCAACAGTCCGAACAGTCTAAATAGTGTAAATAGTTCGCTAAATGCGAAAAATATTCAAATAAAACTTAATTAATTAAAAAAAAAAGTTTGTTTACATTACAATGAAACAGTAAGTTGGTTTTAGAAAATCACAATTCTAATATAACAAACCTGCTCAGGAATGACAGTCTGGTATTTTCCTTGAAAGCAGATTTGTTTAATTGCATGTCGTACTTCTCTTTACAATCACAGAAATGCACAGCACTAATAAATAAATGAATAAACGCTAATATATAATACCATTTTATTTCAATATAATTTCATTCTCTTATTTTTGCACATAGAAACGTACGAACCTTTTCCCCACAGTAAAAGATAAACAGATGTACTGATTCCTGTAATACTTTTGGTATCTAAGGTAATCTCAGAGAATTTTCATTGAATATTAGTAGCCAAGTACAGATCAAGAACAGTTATTTTCAAAATACTTTGTGAACTAAATTTATCCAGATAACATGGCGACTTGAAAATGCAGTTACAGAGAAAAATGTCGTCTGGTTAAGTATATCTCTATAATTTGAAATAGGAGCGATGATAAGCAAACTGTATTAATAGTTAAGAATACTAGCTTCTGAGCTAGAATTATCTGATTCCCAAACCAGACTGAAGTGACTCATTCAGTCTAGCACTTATAAAATCTCCCATATGTTGATAGTATGACTCTATACAATATTGACACCTTCTAAAGCAAATGGTCAGGAAGTGTGTCATTCACAAAGCTTTTAATTACCGCTATTCACTATATCAAGATTCTTCTGTCTGTTCCACTGATGTTTTTACATTAATCTCCTTCGTTAGATTTAATGTAGTAATATTATAAGACATTTTTTATGAAGGTTTTTCTCAAATATTGAAATGGCTGTCAATCCATCTTAATCTGTTGCTAATATTGTTGCTTGGTGATTAAATTTAAAGGCTTTTATCAATAGTCGTCATCATTGCTATATTATAAATTACGTTTTTTTTTTTTTTGCTGTTTCTCCATCAGATCAAATGATAGAAATTATTTTCCTTTCAAGGTTTCAAAAAGGTTTATCGATTATATATGAGCAAAAGAACTGCAAATTTCATGTAACAAGAAAAGTAATATTATCGATTGTCTGACAATAGTCCAGCGTTTCGGGGGATAGATTCAAATTTGTAGAATCGTCTGTATCATAATAAAAACCGTTGTATATATATATATATATATATATATATATATATATATATATATATATATATATATCCCTCCTGTCACGCCCATGGAGAGAGAGACAATAGCGAGACAGCGTCGGCTCAGTGCATTCTCTTTACTACCAGTTATTAAATCTCTTACCGCGTGTTTGCTCGTTAACAGTGCCTTATTTTATTTTTTTTGTAATAATTATACCATCGAGTAGTGAATAATATATATATATATATATATATATATATATATATATATATATATATATATATCCTCTCTATGATAATAAAGACCGTTGTGAATTTCTCTCTCTCTCTCTCTCTCTCTCTCTATATATATATATATATATATATATATATATATATATATATTATTTTAAACATGTCAAATTAAATAAATTGCAAACATTACGTTTGCCTATTTTTAATAAAATCCGTTCATACTCACGAATAATCTTTCGCGTATTACAATCAAAAGATGCCAGAAATGAGTTGTAACGTTGACAGATGTTATTTTCATTCATTTCTCAAGGTACCCAAGTACTTTCAACCTCTTTGCGAGATCTTCTTCAGGGGTGTGAGTTATGGTAACAAATGTAACTGAAAAATTGTGTTGCTAAAAATTACTGTCCATTTTTTTCTGCTACAAATATAACGTTTGAAAAATTCCTGGCGTTCATTAGAACACGAAAATTATCCAAAATGGGATTTTTTTTATATGTTGTAATGTCATGGCCATGAACGTGTTAATGCATGAAAAACAAACTGTTCTTTTTATAAACATTTTAGAAAATTAATACAGTATTCATGGCTGATTCTATTAATTGACGGCTTAAAGGTTTTAATGAATATTGCCTCGAGAATCTGTAGTTTGCTTTTGTTGTTTGCTTGGTGTAGGATAGTTGTATTATCCAACATTATTTTTTATATTGTGAATGTAGACAGGAATGTTGTTGTAGATGTCTAGAAATGATTAATCCATTTCTTTCGTTTCCCAGGTGCTTTGGTCAAATTTTAAACTTACGAAATTTCATCCAATCATTGATCCTAAAAAATTGGCGTCCAGTTAATTTAAAAACTACATTTTAAAGATGAACACTTCAAGACTAACTGATTAAATTTAATGTATTTTATTAATAAAAGATTACTTCTTTAATATAATAAACTCAAATCTTTTTACAAACACTTTTACAGATGTCATGTTTGTAGATTTAAGCGGGTTGCATGTCTAAGCATAAATTAATTGGTCAAGTTTGTCAGTCAGTCATTTGAGTGCCATGCGTGATACACGCTTTGGGCGATCATGTCACGAAAGAGACATGACTGACTGGGCAGAAGATTATCTCGCAGTAGGTTGCCATTGTTTTCTGTGGTAGACTGGTTGCCAGCCAAGGCTATAGAACCAAATCAGTCCTATTATTTAACTCATAGCTATGGGAGGAAAAGATGTATTACATGATCAAGTTGTAATTTTGGGGGGTTCAGTTTATTACTTCATAATAAACTAAAACTATTCCCCCACTTTATGACCAGTAGAATCCTTAATCATATTTTCAACTATTATATTCAGTCAGTCAGTTAAGTGCCATACGTGATACACGCTTTGAGCGATCATGCCTCGAAAGAGACATGACTGGCTGGGCAGAAGATTATCCCGCGGTAGGTTGCCATTGCTTTCTGCGGTAGACTGGTTGCTAATTAAGGCTACAGAACCCAGTCTGTCCTGCTATTTGACTCATAGGTAGAGGGGAAAGAAATGTATTATATTATTATGTAGTAATTAGTGGGTGATCGGTTTCATATTGTTATGAAGTAATAAACTGATCCCCCTCTTTATGACCAGTAGAAGCCTTAATCATTATTCCAACTATTATATTCAGTCAGTCAGTTAAGTGCCATACGTGATACACGCTTTGAGCGATCATGCCTCGAAAGAGACATGACTGGCTGGGCAGAAGATTATCCCGCGGTAGGTTGCCATTGCTTTCTGTGGTAGACTGGTTGCCAGCCAAGGCCATAGAACCCAATCTGTCGTATTATTTAACCCATAACTAGATGGAAGAGACCGATTAATACCGTTCCCAAGGGAATTTGTGCGTAAGTGAATGCAAGGAATTCAGCTGGAATTCGAACTCGGCTCTCCGATTTGTCGTTCCGAGTCGATATCCACTATCTAATTCCTCTTGCCATGCTAAATCTTTACAAGTATCGAATCAGGCGGAAAATAGAATATTACTGTTAAATCTTAGCTGGA
The DNA here is from genome assembly GCA_037127315.1 of Ascarosepion bandense. Lineage (NCBI taxonomy): Eukaryota > Metazoa > Mollusca > Cephalopoda > Sepiida > Sepiidae > Ascarosepion > Ascarosepion bandense. The sequence goes on from JBBBDQ010001851.1 coordinate 503,372, forward strand.
GCTGCTCAATCCTCACTTTCCAGCCTTGGCAGAGTTGAAAAGTATTTTGCGCTCCTTGGGAATGATTTTCAACTCTACAACCTCTTTCCCACAGACGAAATATTGCAAGCCTCAGGGTTGAATTATCCGCATTCTCTTCGTATTCCGTTGGTAAGGAAGAAGTTTCATTTGGAAAGCTTCTCCCCCGAGAAACGTTACTTTGTGGAAAAGACTCCCGAGATTATGTTTTCCTGGTCACTGCAATCTTATCCTTTTCAAATTCTTGGTCAACTGTTATCCATCTTACATATCATAACTTACAATTATTTCTACATCTGATGCCGGTCCTGGTCATGGTGGTAAACTGCATTCGGCAGCAATGCCACTGATTGGGAGGTTGTGAGGAGCATGGAACCACCTCTTAATTGCTGTTGTTCCCAGGTCCACCCTGACCCGGGGTGGTAGCACCTGTTAGGGTCCCAGCTGTGGACAAATAGTTAACCCTCTAAACAGGGGTCAAAACTCTATGGGTCAAAACTCAGACTTTTATGAAATATATACATAAAAGTTTTGAAGGAAAAATATTACCAACAAAACTTGAATTAAAATTATTACCAAGAAAACATTTTTAAAGGAAAAATGTTACCAACAAAAATACATTTTTAAAAGAAAATTGTTACCAACAAAAATACATTTTTGAAGGAAAAATGTTACCGACAAAATTACTTTTTTGAAGGAAGTAATGCTTAGGCATTAAATGAACCCCAGGGGGTTGATATACCGTAAAACAAACCAAACCAAACCCTCTGATGCTCATACACTAACCTTGTTTGGAAAACCTTTACCGTGAATGGATCTTGGGTCGTGTATTTGTTATTTACTAAATTTGACACAAGATCAAATTATAAGACATTCAGATAAGAAGTATTTGTCTATATTTATGAGATGATGTATTGTCATTATTTAAACTATTTACAATGTTCTGACTGTTGTCGTCATCTTTGTTGCCATATTCACAACATTTCGGCCGTTGTACGCTGCGACCTTCTTAAGATTATTAGAATTTCGAACTGAACTCTTTATTTCGTTCACCGGGGTAGATTATTAAAGTTTTATGGCTCAGTGGATAAAAACGTTGGTTAGTTCCAGTGACTTGTACTCAAAGAGTTGTGAGTTCAATACCTGGCTACTGCAGTTTTTTTAATCATATCACCCCGAGCAAGGCGGTAACGCCACTGATGTGCAGGGGGCTACATAAGAGTAAAAGCACTAGATAGAAAAGAGTGAAGAGAAAGACTAACCATTTAGAAAGGAGCAAGAGAACGGAGGGAATACAGGTGTGATAACAGTTGCAGAGGTGGAGAGAAAGGAAAGGATATAGAGGGTGGTGAGGAAAGAACTAGGGTCAAGTGGTTAAGAGATGTCTTGCATTTGAATTCTTGGAGGTTGTAGCCGTCAGGAAAGCAAGAATAAGGAAGCGAGTTCCACAAGCGGGAAGTGCGAGGAAAGAAGCCGCAGGATTAGAATTGTCGTCTGCATTTGGTTGATCTCACTGTGAATGGGTGAGACCCAGTTGCCAGTCTTGTAACTTAGAGTTGAGTTAAAGGGAGATAGCTGATGCCGACACATATGGAACTAGAACAATCTACTCCGTGTGTGATGTTCTAGAAAAGACAGCGAATAACGTTTTGATTTCTGACACTTGTCTTTTGTTGTTAAACAAACCGCTTTTCCCAGTTCTGTTCATTTTTCTCGCAATTTTCTTCTTTCCGTCATAATTTTATTTTGCTTCTCTTCTTTCCCTCTCTTTCTTTTCGCTTTTCTTCTACCCTCTCTTTCTTTCTCCCCACAACCTTATTTGCTACTCCCTCTCCTTCTCTATGTCTATCTCTCTCACCATATTTCTGTCTCTCTTCCATCTTTCAATTTGTCTCTTTTTATCTCTCGGTCTATGTCTATGACGTTCTCTATCTCTCACTCATTCTCAATTTGTTTTTGTTTTTTCCAACTCTCTCTTTCCCCTAGCTTTTAATCTCTCTATCTCCACTCTATACCTCACTTACTGTCTGTCTTCCTCTACCTGTTATTCATTCCCCTCGTACTTTCTCACTCATACTCCCTCTTTTAACATCTACTTCTCTTTCTCTCTCTCTTTCTCTTTCTCTCTGTCCTGTTACCTCTCGCTTATTCTCTTTGCCTTCACCTATTACTTATTCACCCAATCTGTGTTCTTTAACATCTCTCTCTCTCTCTCTCTCTTTCTCCCTGTGTTCAGCTACTTCTTCTCTCTCTCTCTCTCTCTCTTCCTTTATCTCTCACTCACCCACATACACTGTCTGTCTCTCTACCTTCACTCTCTTTCCCAATCTTTCTGTCCTCGTCTACCTGTCATTTCCTCTCACTTCCACACTCTCTCTTCCCGCTTACTCTCTCTATTTCTCTCTTCTACTTCACCCTTTCTTCCTCTCAATATAATGTCAGCATTTGTTTTGTTTTGTTTTGTTTTTATCATTGGATACATACATTTGTAATACCAAGAAAGATAATGTGAATGTTTGCGAAGGTAAAAGATTTATTTAGATGCCCTCATACAGCAATGAAGGCATAGAAACGCGCGCGTATATGCGCGCCTGTCTGTATGAGAGATGGAGAGAAACGCTTGGTGCGAGTGATTGTTACTGCTTTGTATGTATGCGTAAATGAGAAATAATAATTTAGTGGTTATTGTTGTGTTCGACTATCACACAACGTTTGTAATCTGTGTTTCAGCATTTGTTATCACTTTTAACTATGGTTTCTGATAGCTCCTCTCTCTGTGCTTGGAATTTTCAATCACTTGAGGCTATTTTCTTGTCTCCTATCTAAACTCCCTTACCCTACCCACCTATTCCACCGCCTTCGCTCCCCGACCAAGCCCTAGCGTTTTCTCCCTTCTCTTTTTCTTTTTCTATCTTTTACAGCCTTTTAAACCATTCCCTCCTTTCTTCAATGCCAAAAGATAGTCTAATTATATAAAGTTTGTATCAAGTCGGTGTGTATTAATGTGTTTTTCGGGTCTTGCTATCTGTGGCAGAGTGGAAGAGGTTGAATCTGTCACAGAAGGAAGTTTTCCTCAACAATATATTAGATTGATGCAAAAATTTTCAGCGTCATTGTTTACACATCGTTAAAGAAATCATTGAAGCTAGCGGAACCCGTGGAATTTCCACGGAAGGATAATTATGATTTCCTGGAAAAATTTTACTTTGTCATACTATAAATGATAGTAACGTCTTCAGACATAAAGGTATTGGATAATAAAATAACGATAACACAGAGTCTAATTTTATTCAAATATCTATAAAAGCTACCATAGAAGCTACTTTACTGTAATCTTATATTAAACGGCGTATGCACAGACCATAACCAAAATACTGTACGCTATTTTGTGAGAGATTTTGAAAAATATATTTTTTTTAATTACTGAAAAGTCATGGCTCCTGTGTCCATTGTAAACAGAAAAGACCAACTGAGTAATGACCAAGGGTGAAGAGGCCAGAAATTCCGTTATTAGGTCGCGGAATATGACAACAAACCTACCTATTTTTACTATATTGTACAGTAAACTCACATATACACACACACAATTACTGCTACAATCACCAGCTTAAGCTGCTACTGCTACGGTAATGCTATAGGCTCTCTCCTCCTATTCTCTCACTCTTTAATACCCTTCAACTTGGCAAAGGTGAGAGAAAGGCTGAGGAGAGATAGAGGGGAAGGAAAATCTCGTACAGAGAGTAAGTGGCGTAACGGACGGAGGAACTAAGTAATTAAGGAAGGAACAAGCAGAATTATTATATGATTTTTTTTATTTCTTTTTCTTCTGTGTAACATCCCCTTTGAGGACGTTGACGAACATGGCTCTCCACAATTTCCTATCATTTGTAACTCTTAGTAAATTTTGTCTTTTTGATATATCTCCCAAACCCTGATCTATTAACTGTTTACACCAGTTGTACCTTATGGGTCAGTCAGTCAAGTGCCGTACATGATACACGATTGGGCGATCATGTCTCGAAAGAGACATGACTGACTGGGCAGAAGATTATCCCGCGGTAGGTTGCCATTGCTTTCTGCGGTAGACTGATTGCCAGCCAAGGCTATAGAATTTAATCTGTCCTGTTGTTTAACCCATAACTGGAGGAAAGTGACGGATTAATACTTTTCCCAAGAGTATTTGAGCGTACGTGAATGCAAGGAATTCAACTGGTATTCGAACACGGCTCCCCGAGTAGTCGTTCTGAGTCGATATCCACTGCACCACAACGCACATGTTATGGGGCTTAAAAGAATAAGAACGAGCTTGTGTAAATGGTTGGTAAAACAGGGATTAGAAGAGATAGCGAAAAGACAAGATTTACTAAGAACTAAAAGAACAGGTAGTTATGGATTACCATAATCACCCACGTCCTTTACTGACATGGCACATAGAAAACAAACAATTTTATTCTCAGCTCGTAATACAGTTAGTCACTAAATTATTGAGGTCAACAAATTGATTGTCGTAATCATGTATTGCGTAGGAGAAAGCTGTGTAAATTCAAGCAATAATTTACATAGATAGAAGTAGAACCTATATCAAATGTAAAAATACGAACTCTACTTTTATCTACATTATACACAAAAGGTTTTCTTGGCATGGCGTGTATATGTGAATTGTACTTTGTCATTTTAAAATTTAACATTTTCATTATCGAAAGCGTTAGTAGAAAATGTCAAGTACCTTTGAGTGAGAAAGTCCGTAAGAATTAGGTAACTGTGAATTTTCACTGTGTGCTATAAAGTTGTTCATATAAAAAGAAGCGAAAATAATTCGTGAATGTGTGATATATTGCCATGCCATTTGCTAGTCGGCTGCTCTCTGAGTCTCTTCCAATCTCTAGTTCAATACGGGAAAGGAAATCTCGGTCTTGCTTACGACCATATCACGCGGAAACATCAGCTTTCGTCGGATCACCAAAGTTAAGCAACGTCGAGCCCGAAGAGGGGTAACCGCTTGGGAATACCAGGTGCTGCTAGCTTGGATGTGCGAAGCTCGGGTGGTGTATTATATGACGGCTCGGAATGAGAAATTGAAGATCAGAGTTCAAATTTCAGTTCGACTTCATCTGGGCGAGCACGTCTTTTATCATTTCATGATCGCCCAGCTGAATCCCTGACCCACCTGCCACTACCAACACCCACTGGGCTAGCGCATTAGAATAATGAACAATTTACCCCTATGATCTAATCTGGGTAAGGCCTATGTCCAACAAAGGACCTTCACAGTTTGAAGAGAAGAGGCTTGCTTACAAATGAACGTCTCTGTATCGCCTGAGCTTCCAGTTGTCCACTTTTAGGTTTTAGCTGATCTGATAGAAGGTTTTTAAAATCCCTTATGGCAGTGAATGCTGGACAATATCATCTAAGATGAAAAAAAAATATGAAGCAGCGGAAATGTGGTTCTACAGAAGGATGCTGTGGATATCGTGGACCGAGCATGCGAGCAACGATTAGGTGTTGGAAAGAATGGAAACGAAAAGAAAATTAATAGTGAGCCCCAGGAAGAGAAAACTGAAGTTCCTGGGACATGCAATGAGGAAGGACGGCTTAGAGAACCTGATACTGACAGGCCAGATTGAAGGAAAAAGAGACAGAGGAAGGCAGCGGATAACATATTTGAAGGGCCTGATCAGGTGGATGACGGAACGGGGGTTGCGAGATGTAACAGAAGAAAACATACTAAGAACCACCAGAGATAGGGAGACGTGGAGAACCATGATCGCCTACGTCTTGAAAGGACAAGGCACATAGAAGAAGAAGAAAATAATTAAAATTAGTGATCGGAGAATATTATTTGTGGTTACTTGGTATGTTTAATACCAAAAATGGGATTAATGCGTACTTATTTATTTATTTATTTATGCTATGGTTTTCCTGGGACTTGTTTTACTAGTATATAAGGTATGATCCAAATTTATTTTGAGTACTTTCTACTTATGTCTTTTCAATGTTTGTGCCATGTGCTAGATGGTATGCTCAATACTAAGCCCATAGTGAGATCAACGTTCATTTAAATTTCATTTTATTTATTTATCCTATTTTTATCTATTTATTTATTTATTCATTTTGTCGAGTTTTTACTGAAACCTACTTTATTAATATATAAGATATCATCATAGGGTACCGGGATATCAGATGACATTGTCAAAAATGATCTATGGTGCAATCTGCTTTTCCCTTTTACTTTTACAGGGTATTTTTTTTTTTTTTTTGCGTCATAGCTTGTGCAGAAAACTACACAATAAAAATTACTTCAGCCTCTTCTGCATGACGAAGACATTTACATGAAGAACAAAGTTAATGAGAACGGGAAATGGCAAATCTTTTTTTTTTTTTTTTTACATTGCCATAAATCAATTTTAGACAAGTTCTTTTAAGAATTTCTAAAAATAGTTTCATAATAATTGTTCAGACGGGCTCTCCTCTTTGTTTCCATGATTTTACCAATTTAAACACAGTTCTAGATTCGCAGCTAGGCTTCATCATTTTAAATTTTGGCGGACCTGAAGCAGACTACCACCACGTTTAATTTCGTTGTTTTTCATTTTTTTATTTTTTTAACTTTTTTTTCAGCGCAGTCCTATTGATTGTTACTTAAACTTTCCGATTGTCAAAAACAAAAAAAATTTTAAATTACAATATTTAAACAAACATTTGTGGGGTCAATTTCTCATCCAACGTTAAAGTAAATCAATCCTCCATTTTCAATCCACTCGCGTCGGGGTCGCTTTGTTTATGTTAATTTCGTTGTTTTTCTTTTTTTTTTTTTTTTACTTTTTTCAGTGCAGTTCTGTCGATTGTTACTTAAACTTTCCGATTATCAAAAAAATTTTGAAATCTTCAAATATTTTTAAAAATTTGTGGGGGAGGGGGGTCAGTTTCTCATACAACGTTAAAGTAAATCGATCCTCCATTTTTGATCCACTATAAGGTTGTATGAGAAACTGATTCCCCCACCATTAAAATTGTTTAAATATTGAAATTTTTGCAAATATTTTTTGTCATTCGTAAAGTTTAAGGGGTAAAAGATAATATTGCACTGAAAAAAGTCCAAAAATTTGATAATGAACAAATTTACAGGTGGCGGTAATGTCGTACCGACGACTGGTTTCAAAATGGAGGATCGATTTACTACAACGTTGTATGAGAAACTGATCCCTCAACCCAGAAAATATTGAAATATTGAAATTTTTTAAAAAATTTTTGTCAATCGTAAAGCTAAGGGAGTAATCGATAGGACTGCGCTAAAAAAATTTTTAAAAAAAGAAGTACGAAATTAAACGTGGTGGCAGTCTGCTTCAGGTCCGCCTACATTTGTAATTGCTTCGTTTAACCTTACGTTCTATGGGGTCTGAGGGAGTTGTAAGTTTATATTACTTCTTTCGACTTTTAAAATTAATATTTCTTTAAAGTTAATATATTTTCTGCTATGCATTGAAACACATAATTTGTCGAAAAATATTGGCAGTTATATTTTTATAATTTGCAGTTATATTTACGATTGGCAGTTATATTTTATAATTTTTCAGTTGCAGTTATTAGATGTAACCGTAAGTTCTATACTGACAATTTCTTCTTTCATAATTCTCGCCTGTGGTACACTCTTCCGGCTTCTTTCTTTGCCATTCAACTTTGATCTTTAAAATTTAACTGCAATGTCATTAGTTTTCTTCTTAGCCATGTTTTTTTATTGTCCTCTTTCCTCCATACCTTCATAATGCTTTTTTCTCAGTCTCTTTTAGTTTTCCATATTAACCTACGTCTTAATGAAATTTTTCGCCTTAAATGGGGCGAAATTGTTAAAATAAATTACTGGCTACGTTAATAATTCAATATCTTGAATAAAATAATTTGGCTATTCATTGAGAATCTATTTGTTGTTCATGATGCGACTATTGTTCATTGTATGATAGCAAATCTGTTATAAATTCACAGTCGGTCTTTCTACCTTTTCGTAGGATAGGGGTGATAAAACATTTAACATTTTAGTCTCTGTTTAATGCACTATAGATTTGTTAAAATATTTAAAGCCATTTTTTCTAAATATTCAAAAGAATTGTAGCAATGATAATAAACCATCTCCGTACATTTTTATGGTTTCACTTCAGAAATGAAGATGAGTGAATGGATTTCACACCTATTGAAAATCTACGGATGGCTGGCGAAACTCCTCTGCCTGCTTCTCCTTCACCTTTGTACTGTATCCATTCAGAGCCCTCCACAATTTCCGTTTTCTTTGTATTCTTTCACATTCTTTAAATCACAGGTTCACTTGTAAAGTTGAATGACGGGAGTAAGATCTACAAGTCGTCGGTTTTTGCCTAGAGTTTGGATCTAGTTTTCCTGGAGTTTGGATTTTAAACATTTTAATTGTTGGGAATTCCGGGTGAGGAACCTCACAAAATAATGAACAACAAAACAGATATGGAGATAGAAAAGTAGGTGATATTGAACGTAATATACAAACTTGAACGCAGGTTAGTAAATCCAGGAATACTATTAGTAAGAAATAAATATATGCAAGTCTTGAAGTGAAGTCATTGGAAATAGTGTATCCGTGTATATTATTCTAGATGAGTGGAGCGCAGAGCTAGTCTGACTTCTGATGCGGTACTCTCGGGGTAACTTCGGTATCTCTCGGTAACTTACGTATCAGTTCCGGCACCCTCCGATAACTCGCACTGATCTCTACGAATACTCTCCTCTATGGCAGCAACCATATGTATACTCAGTGGAGTCCATTATCATATACAAAAAGGGGAGATCTCACAACATTAATTATATTATTTAACCAGTAGTTAAAGGAACTTGCATCCTGGATAATTATATATTAGTTCTGATGTCCCTTGACATTTGCATATAACTATAAATTTGTATCTAATATAAAATATGCATAGATTGGAACAAAAATGTCTAAGAGACAAAGAAAAAAGAAATCCCTGAATGACTACTGACCTTTGTCGACGTTTGACCTAAGATCGTCACCAACATTAATATTTTCCCCTATATCGATATTTATTTAATTAACGTAATTAATAATTTTTCGTTCGTAAATATTAGTAAATTCGTATCTTAATTATTGCTACTTTTAATTATAATTACTTTTTAATGCATTTTTCACGTTTTTATTGATATTTTGTGCCCAAAATAGGATACCCTAATAATTGAATAATAATAAAATAAATAATGAATGAAATAACTATTAAGGAGCATAATTGGCATCATTTAATAATACCTGACACATTCGCATAAAAAGCTAAATGCAACGTAAGTTCTATTTTAATAGTTCCTTCTCATCTGTGAAACTTCTCCACTTGCTTCTTGTTTCCCTGCCATTTACGATTTTCAAAAATTTTAATCTGTCTTCTTGAATCCAGTTCATTTATTGTCCTTTCTACTTAGTAACGTCCTTCTTATTTTCTTTTACATTCGATAATTCTATTGAACTGTAGTGGCTATATCGCCTTGACTGGGGTTAAACGATTAAAATAAAAATATTCCATGCATTAAATGTGACCTCTATTATAGGATAAAGGTAGTAATGTTTTTTTTTCCTTCTCAGATGAAAACATTATTTCATTATTTCATTGTTCTATTTCCGATGGCACGACAGTTATTGACATGTAAAACGGAATCAATGAATCAGGTTCAAGTTTCGGTCAGGACCATTCGCTTTGTGTTAATACTTTGAAGAAAAAAAGTCAAATTAAGAGAAGCAAATAAAAAATAGACGTGCCAAACCCAGGTAAAGAAACAGGATGATGCAAGGGCAGACAACAAGGGCAGTACAGCATGCTGTACTATTAAAACGGCACATTTGATCCAAGAAATCAATGATGATGACATTTTTATGACTTTTAATCCCTAAGTAAATCAAGCAATGATAACAGTGAAAATTCATCAAAAATGGTTGGAAAAAATAGGAAAAGTTTATTATTATGTGCGTTGTGGTGCAGTGGATATCGGCTCGGAACGAGAAATCGGAGAGCTGAGTTCGAATTCCAGTTGAATTCGTTGCATTCACTTAAGCGCAAATATCCTTGAGAATGGTACGAATCCGTCGATTCTCTCTCCAGCTAGAGGTGAAAAAGCATGACAGATTGGGCTCTATAGTAAAAAGAAAGTAATGGCAATCTACTGCGGAAGAATCCCGTGCCCAGTCAGTCATGTCTTTTTTAAGTCATGATCGCCCAAGAATGTATCACGTATGGCACTGAAATGACTGATCTGGATAAAAAGAATAATATAACAGATTGGATTCTATAGCTTTGGTTGGTAACCAGCCTACCGCAGAAATTAATGGCACTGCAGGAAAACCCTCTACTCACTCAGTCAAATCTTTTTCGAGATATGATTGCCCAAATGTGTATCACGTATGGAATTTGACTGACTATTATTTAAAAAGAGAGAAAACGAAGCTGGCATGGAGGGAAAAAAATGTATAAATGACCACAGAATTGTGTTTGTCTTAAGTGCTGAAAATTCGCTAATGAAATAATTAAGGAAATTCCTGAAATATGAGACATTAGTACAAGTTTCATTAGCAATTGGTTCTTTAGTCCCAATTTCTGACTGTTTGTTCTGACAGTCAAAGAATGTATCAATCGAGTGCATTGTGAGGGAGAACAAACATCAAAGTCACAGTGTAATACTAGTGTCAGGAGTACCGAAAAATGTTTGGTAACAACAAAAAGACCTCCCCGAAATATATTCGAAGGTTTCATGATTTGTCAAAATTGCAGAAGTGTCTGAGAAAATTTCAGTAGTATTTTGTAACAAAATGACAAAAATAATGAAAAGTGTATTGAGCCAGAGTGTTCGGATAAATAGCAACAATAATAACATGAAATAAGCTAGTAATAATATAACAGTAATAATGAAAAGTGTATTAACCCAGATTGATAAGATAAAAATCAACAAAAATAAGATTAAATAAAAGTAATAATCAAAAAATAATAATAATAATGAAAAGTGTATTGATCCAGAGTGTTAAGATAAACAGCAACAATAATATATAGGAATAACAACTAGTAATAAAATAATAGTAATAATGAAGAATGTATGTGCGTTGTGGTACAGTGGATATCGGCTCGGAACGAGAAACCGGGGAGCCGAGTTCGAATTCCAGTTGAATCCATTGTATTCACTTACACGCAAATACCCTTGGGAAAGGTATTAATCCGTCTCTTCCTTCCAGTCATGGGTTAAATAGAAGGGCAGATTGGGTTCTATAGCCTTGGTCGGCAACCAGTCTACCGCAGAAAGCAATGGCAACCTACTGCGGGATAATCTTCTGCCCGGTCATGTCTCTTTCGAGACATGATCGCCCAAACGTGTATCACGTATGGCACTTAACTGACTGATTGACACATAGTATTAATAAATAAGATTGACACATAGTATTAATAAATAATAATGGCTGGCCACTTGTAATAGAGGATATAGGTCTACCAGGGCGACTAGCTAATCCCCTTTGCTGAGGACTGCTCAGGCACACATGTGTTTGCTTAGCACCCACACAGCCCACTTGCAGTATTAACTGCAACTATGCTGAGCGGACCTTAGTTACAGTTTTTGGGAAAGAGAGCGTTATCCAGCGCAATCAACAGTCTGAACAAGGCCAAGACGCTCAAACTCTCTGTCACGATGACTTGTGATTTCAAGCTAGCACAACCATCGACGACTCTTCAAGGGGTGCCGTCTACCCATTTTCATTCAGAAGGCTTAGGTCAACAAATGGTATGGTTTCCGAATGTGCTGCAAGCTGGGATCGCCTCATTCAGAAGTCACTTTCCTGATAAATCGATCATGGTAAGATTCGAACCCGGGCTTCATAGTCAGAAATCCAACGTTCTAACCACTCAGCCAGGCGCCCACTGGCATAGTATTAAGATAATAATAATAATGATGATAATAAATTAAAAAAAACAACCATAATGAGATTAAATAAAACTAACTAGAAAACAAGTGTGAAAATTCTTCATCTAAAAGTTACCCAAAAATAACATTATTTCATTTTGCTGAATGCGGACATCTTTAACTGCTTCGTTTTCCATAAATGCAAACAAAGCGATATTCATTTTCTCATTCTTTGCAGTCGACATGAAGAGATTTTGTTTTCCTTCTTTTATTTATTTGTCTATCTCTGAGCATATCTTTTCTTTTATTCGCTTGCACACTCTCACTCGTTTCAAAAGCTATAGTGACTTCTTTGGGGCTAACATATTTCTGATGGACCTTATCTCCACATATCCGAATCATGGTTGTTGCGAAGGCATCCCGAGATATTGTTAATCTGGACTATTCCATAATGGATAATAGATATTTTGCGCAGTAAACACTTGGGAAATGTTATCAGGAACACAAAGAATTCATCAATATCTACAACTTGAACAACTTTAGAAGTTTTCAAAATATACTGGGAGTGGGGTGGAAACCAAAATACGCCTTTTGCTTGCTATTCTTTTGTCCTTTTCTCATCTATTTTATATACATTCATGACACCCCCCCCATATATATATATATATATATATATATATATATATATATATATATTAGATGTAATGAGAAGATTTATCATTTTCATTCATCTTAGGCTTCAGCTATCTTATATGTAGAAAGTAATGATAAAAGAAATTAGGATTAAAAAATATGCAAACATATATATATATATATATATATATATATATATATATATATATATATAAATATATATATATATATATATCTTTCAATCTATATATATATATATATATCTTTCAATCTATGTTAATATATATATATATTAACATTGAAAGATATATATATATATATATATTAACATTGAAAGATATATATATATATATATATATATATTTTAACATTGAAATATATATATATATATATATATATATATATATATATATATATATATATATGCACTATAATGTATTTTTATAGCATATATGTCGATATGTATTGATAGGAAAATGAGCTTCAGATCAAATGTTTGCTTTTTTGAGAGTCTCTGTACATATGTGCATGTATATTTGTATGTGCTCTGCATAAATGTGCATATGTGAATGCATGCATATATGCCATGTATGTACGACATGTGTGCCTGCATTGTGCATTTGTGTGTGTAGATAACACTGTACATATGTGTGCATATTTATGTGTGTGCATACGCGTGTTTATATAAAAACAGATAGATATGAAACAGTCTCCATATCAAACAGTCTATACCATGTATATATATTTTTTGAATTATATATTTATAATGCGTGTGGAGGGCAGCAAATATTCTTTAAGAAAAATGTTATCAAAAATTGCCCGAATTTCATTTCGGAAGAAAAGTACAAACAATATGGTCCCAGGTTTCGACTTTTTTAAAACATCATCAGGATACTTAGAGACAATGAGCCTTATGACGTTAGCAAAGAGTGTTGGGACGTAAGTGAGGTGTGACAGATAGATAGATAGATAGATAGATAGATAGATAGATAGATAGATAGAAAGAAAGAAAGAAAGAAAGAAAGAAAGAAAGAAAGATTTCTATTTAGGGTCAAGTTACTTGATATCTATTTCTTTCAATTTTTTTTTTTTTTTTTGATGTTCTGAGAAGCTTTATACGAAACTAGCAGTATAGCCCGGCGTTGCTCGGGTGTAATGAAAGCTTTAAAACTAATCCATGGTCCTGGAGCTCAGACTCTTTGGACGTTGGCACGAAAGACTAAAAAGCAATAGTTATTTCCAGTCAAAGCGGAACCGTAGATTGAAAGAAAAATGATGAATGTAAGTCAAATTTTGATTTCTGGTATCGATGTCAAATAAGTTTTCCGTCGCAAGCTGAATTTTGAAGGGTAAATAAGTCCTCTGAGTTAATGGTATCATGGCTGAGACTAAGAACTACAATTATACCTACCTAGAGTAAAACTCGAAGCAAAAACCAAAATAAAAGGGCTGAAAACCTGATTTTGATCAGACCCAATAGGATATCGGGGTTTCGATTTCCAATCAAAGTCATCCAAGGATAAAGTCCATGAAAACTTATCGTACCCATCGGGAGTAAAATTGGAGAAAATGAGCCATATTGATGGCTGAATATCAGTTTTTGATCAGATTCGATAGAATATCGGGGGGTATCGATTTATGATATCGGGGAAAACGAGTCGTCTGAGAATATTTACTCTTGTCTGAGACTATAATTTTACCAAATTAGAGCAAATTCTGCAACAAGATCCACAATAAAAGGGCTGAAATCCTGATCTTGATTAGATCTGATCGGATATCGGGGTATCGATTTCCGATATCGGGGGGAAATCGGAAAAAATAAGTAGCCCATGACCTGACCGGAAGTCTAAAGAATATTTGTGTGAAGTTTGGTGGGAATCAGATAAAAATTGTAGATTTGTATAAAGGACATACAGACAGACAAACAGATAGACATACAGACAGACAAACATCTTGCCTTTTATATAGATAAAATCGTTGTCTGACGAGATGAGTTTATTAGCTTGTCGAAGTGAATTTAGATGATGTATTAAGTTTTCCTTTATGTATATCATATTGCTCTGGATAATATCCACTGAGCTCTCTATACAGATCTATCGCTTAATATTTTGTAATAAACAGATCATTTTGGATTATTTATCCTCGCCGTTTATATATATATATATATATATATATAAACATGTTACGGAAAAATGTTTATATTTGTTGACATTACGATACATTTCAGAGCCGATATGTTTATTTGCGGGAATCGAAAATTGTGTTATATAGGCTTGATTTGACTTCGTTTAGACTGTTGGTCATTCGTGGTCGAGAGGTCTAAAACGCGCCAGATCAATTGGTGACTTCCCCTATGTGGATAGGAGTCTCAGATTTAACTCCTGCCGAATGATACATATTTTGGTAACAAAAATTTATCGTAAATAATCAGGCCGGTAGAAATAAATATATGTACTGTTTGATTATAAAACAGAATATCTACTTAAATACGAGTATCGATCAAAAATAATTTCATATATATTTGCACCACCGGTCATAATTATTAGGTCACGCCAGTGTTTTTAAAAAAATGATGTATTTCATACTATTGTTAGTATTTATTGTCAAGTGAATAATTGTAAATGAAAATAGAATGGTTCTTTTGTTAATACTACACAATAACATGTGCATCAAATGAATTTATAAATATTTAATAATTACCTATATTGCAATGAAAGAATAAAGAAAATTTAGGGTGATTCGGACGAGTTCATCTTTGTTTTTATGCCTTGTAAATTTTTGCAAAGTAATAATAACAAAAGAACCATTCTATTTTCATTTAGAATTATCCACTTGGCAATAAATACTAAAAATAGTATGAAATACATCATTTCTTTTAAAAAAAAGTGGGGTGGCCTAATATTTATGACCGGTAATATATATATATATATATATATATATATATATATATATATATATATATATATACTGAGAGATAGAGGGGTGGGTAGAGATAGGGTGGTCTGAAACTGTATCGAACTTTATGGTTTATATGTAGAATAGCACCCCGACCCATAAAAATTATCAGCACCCCGTTGTGTCTGTGAATAATTACATGGTATCTTTTTCAGTGTGTTTCCCTTCTAAATTCTCTGTCTGCCTTCATTCTATAATTGAGACTATAAACGATGCTGACAGAAACAATATTGTTCACTCCCTCCAAGTTAAAAACCACACCCTCGTCTCCATTTGACCTCTCCTATTTCTCTCCTCTTTGTTTACTTTTTTCTGGTTGAACCAAACAGTAATAATTTAAATTGGCAGCTTTCTTTTATATTTTTCATTTATTGCATTTCTCTTGTATATATAACCTTACCAAGCGTCCTACTTTGCTTGGGACTATCACGGGGTATGCGCGTGTATGTGTGTGTGCCTGAAACTTAACAGGAGTTAGGTCATGAAAACACTTTACTATGCAAAAACTAAGCCTATATTAAAATTTGAAAAGCGTCTCAGATTGAGACTTGTAAAATACGGTCAGTCAGTTAAGTGCTATACGTAATACACGCTTTGGGTGATCATGTCTCGAAAGAGACATGACTGATTGGGCAGAAGATTATCCCGGGGTAGGTTGCCATTGCTTTCTGCGGTAGATTGGTTGCCGACCAAGACTATAGAACCCAATCTGTCCTATTATTTAACCCATAGCTGGAGAGAAGAGACGGATTAATACCTTTCCCAAGAGTATTTGTGCGTAAGTGAATGCAAGATGTTCAACTGGAATTCGAACTCGGCTCCCTGTAAACTACGGTATGCCTATGTAAATAACAAAGCTGATTCGTTTCAGAAAAAAAAAATTGGTTTCATCTTAGAATTCCAAAAACTCAGGACTAAACTGTTTTATACAAAAATTACAATCTCTTCGAATTAATTTTTACTCCCCCTCCAAACATATTCTTTTTTAATAGTTTTCCCCTAAGCAAGGCAGTAAGTTCACGAGTACGCAGAGAATTACGAGGAAGTAAATTGAAATAGAAGACTGAGAATAGAAAGAATTAAGGAAAGGACAAAAGACGAATGGACTTCAAGAAGACAGAAGATTGAGATTGACGTTTCATTTAAATTTTTGAAGATTTTAGTTACCAGAGAAATCATGGAAACGGAAGGAGGTTCCACGGGGCGAGGAGTGCAAGAAAAGAACCTGAAGGAGTAGAAGTGTCAGTTGAATTTACCTATTTCAACAGTAAAAGTGAGACCAATATGGCAATCGACTCAGTCAGTCAGTTAAGTTCCATGCGCAATACACGCTTGGGCGATCATGTCTCGAAAGAGACATGACTGACTGGGCAGAAGATTATCCCGCAGTAGGTTGCCATTGCTTTCTGCGGTAGACTGGTTGCCGACCAAGGCTATAGAACCCAATCTGTCCTATTATTTAACCCATAACTGGAGGGAAGAGACGGATTAATGCCTTTCCCAAGGGTATTTGCGCGTAAGTGAATGCAAGGGATTCAACTGGAATTCGAACTCGGTTCCCCTATTTCTCGTTCCGAGCCGATATCCACTGCGCCACGATGCACATCAGCAATCGACTAGTACGCTTAGATTAATGAATTGGGGGCATCAGGGAAAAGGACTCGTCAGGGCAGTTGCCATGAAAATATTTGTGAGCGTGTGGCTGGTCAAGATCGACTACATTACAAATCATTATTTGGTGCTCCAGACTAGATTTAGCAACATTATTCAGTGCACGGATGAATGGTAGATTTGTAAATGAGCAAAATTGATTCTGACGAGAAAAATATTCTGGCACGACAAACTGACCGAACTCTCCTTGCAGTAGATGCAACTATTAATTCGATCTAGTCGCTTTACTTCTTGTCAGTGGAAAACGTGATGCCAAAAGGGGTCTAGCGTCAGCCATTCTGATGACAGACAGAAAAGATTAATATTATTAATGATATTTAAGGAAACGGAAATGAGTTCCACAGGCGGGAAGTGCAAGGAGAGAGCTGTTGGATTAAAAATATTCTGGCACGACAAAGTGACCAAACTTTCCTTGCAATAGATGCAGTTATTGATTCGATCTAGTCGCTCTAGTTTTTGTCATTGGAAAACGTAGGGCCGAAAGGTTCATAATATGTTGCTCTTCAGGGGTCTAGCGTCAACCATGCTGATGGCAGACAGAAAAGGTTCTCTGTGGGTTTAATATTATTAACGATAATCAAGGAAACGGAAATGGGTTCCACGGGCGGGAAGTGCAAGGAGAGAGCAGTTGGATTAAAAATATTCTGGCACGACACAGTGACTGAACTTTACTTGCAGTAGGTGCAGTTATTGATTCGATGCAGTCGGTCTACATCTTGTCATTGGAAAACGTAGGGCCGAAAGGGCATAATATGTTGTGTCAACCTTGCTAATGGCAGACAGAATTGCTTCTCTGTGATGGTTAATATTACTAATAATAATAATATTAAAGAATCTTCTTCTTCTTCTTCTTCTTCTTCTTCTTCTTCTTCTTCTTCAGGTGCCGTGTCCCTTCAGAACGTTAGCGATCCTGTACTTGCCCCTGTCTCTTGTAGTATTTAACATCTTTCCTCTTGTTACTTCTCCAAAATCCCGCTCCCCACTCCATTTGCTCAAGCCTATCAAGTATGTCTGACGCTGCTTTTAACTGCCTCTCTTTCTATCCGTTCTGTGAGTATCAGATTCTCCAGACCCTCCTTCCTCATTACGTGCTTCAGGAACCTCAGCTGTCTCTTCCTGATGTTAAGTGTGAGTTTTATTTCTCGCTTGCATCCTCTCATACTTCATTGTTGTTCACTCGTTTCGTTCATGGTAGATGAACGTTCTGTAGAACTCCATTCCTGCTGCTTCCTGCTACTTGACAAACCCGCACTATTCTTGTCCTATCTTTGGGTCGGTTCTACTGCACGCTCTATTCATCAGGATTCGGATGATGAGTTTTGTTATGTGGCTCATTAAGCTGATTGTTCAGTGGGGTTCACATTCCTTTGCACCGGGCTTCTTGGGCAATGCTATGAAAATTGATCTGTTTAGATCCTCCGGTATATTGCCACTTTTTTAGATTTCGTTTATAATTTCTTTGATCCTGTCTACGCCAAAGATAGCAAAGGGCGTCAGCATCTTTATTACAATGCCGTCGGGCTCTGACTCACCAAACTTTTTTTGTCATTTTTCTTGACCAAAGAATTTTCGGAAATGTTTCACCAATGGATATGAAGTCTGATGGCCAAATATATGCCGTATTTTATACAATATAAGTCGCACATTTTAACAAGATCAATCCAAATACACACTTTCTTATGTGCCAATGATCCAGTTAGTAATACTAGACTCACTTTGAAATAATCCTGTTTGATACTAGAATTTTCTGATGCCAAAGTATGTCATATACATAATTATATGAATATATGGGTTTGTACTGAAATGTTCTCAGGCTAACTGAGAAGAGATTAAATATATATATAATGTTCAATTATTTGAGCAGGAACTGGGTCAGGGAAAAAACATTTTACGATTTTTTTTTTTTTTGTGGGGGCATGTCTGGAATGAGACTATACTTTTGTACGGATTAAACTTAAATATAAAAGTTTTAGAATCGAATATTTAGGAAAAACAGAAAAAAAAATTTGATTTATTTTTAGAATTAATGGCAGTTATGCTTTTAGAAGAATGATTGTATTATCAGGGATTGAGGTCAAGAGGTCTTTTTTTTTTTTTTGCTTTAGTTCTTTCAACAAAAAATGAAGAAGATGAAGCTCACAATTTCGTCACGCCATTGTGGATATTTGTAAGATTAATTCGCCGTTATAACTTAAAATAATGTTACATTAACGTATTTAAATAAATAAAATCAGTGTCCAAAAATAGATCATCAGTTTTGTTTTTATTAGTATTTCATCCTAAGCAATAAAGCCACTATGACACAAAAGGCTACTGAGAGTATAAGAATATAAGAAAAACATAAAGAGAGAGAAAATAAAAGAACATTATTCAAGGAGACAGAAGAGGTAGATTAATATTGCATTTAAATGTTTGAAGATCAAAGTTGACTGGGAAGCAAGAAGCTAGAAGAGAATTCTACAAGCGAGAAATGTAAGAGAATAAACTATTAGCATATAATTTATGGTTACATCTAGCAATTTCAACTGTAAAATTTTGAGACCTAACTACCAATCTAGTACTGAAATTATTTTTTGTCAAATTCTGTTTGCTTGTTACGTGTTTATATAGGACAGGAAACATTAACTTTAAAGAAATATTAATTTTCAAAGTTGAGAGAAGCAAAATAAACTTGTAAAAAAAAATCAGTATATCTTCCATTAACATCATTCCTTCCTTCCTTCCTTCGTTCATTCCTTCCTAAATGCTGAACCTAACCCAAGAAACAGTCAGTGAAGAGCAAATAAACTTGTTTGATCAATCAAAGGTCAACATTAGCATGGACATCAATAGTGGCAGCAACGTTGCTTTAATTATCACTTATGGCCATCAGCTAAAATTTTCAAAGATCAGACACGAATAGAAATAATGACCAGTGAGTGTAATCTTATATGATGTTTCCGATTATAGCCACACCAAATGATCCTTAATGATAAACGATAAAAGCCTGGAAGAATCAAGGCAAAGTAAAAAGCTCTTACCAATGATTCCATACTGGCAACATAATTAGAATTATTACGAAATACAATTATCTTGTTCTTTTTGTGATTTCTTCTAATATTTATTTTATTTATATATTTATATATCTGATAATCTTTATTATACACATTGGTTATATAACCCTAACCCTATCACGGGTAGGACTTAAATGTGAAAAAGACTTTTATTCACTCCAATTGTTCTTCTAGAGAAAGATGCAGTAAGATGTAATGGCGCTTTATTTAGAAATGCATTGTATAGATTTTTTACAGAAATTCATTGAAGATTCCTTTTTACTTATTTACAACTAGCAGTAAAAACCGGCGTTGCTCGGGTGTAATGAAAGCTTTAAAACTAATCCATGGTCCTGGAGCTCAGACTCTTTGGACGTTGTCACGAAAGACTAAAAAGCAACAGTTGTTTCCAGTTAAAGCGAAACCGTAGACTGAAAGAAAAATGAATGGATGTAAGTCAAATTTTGATTTCCTGGTATCGATATCAAATAAGCCTTTTTCGTCGTAAACTGAATTTTGAAGGGTAAATAAGTCCTCTGAGTAAATGGTATCATGGCTGAGACTAAGAACTACAATTATACCTACTTAGAGCCAAACCTGAAGCAAAAACTAAAATAGAAAGGCTGAAAAAATACAGACATACAGGCAGATAAACAGATACACACACACAAACATCTTGCCTTTTATATATATATATATTATCGATTTTCTGCACTATTGTAAGAACTGCAACCTTGAAACATCTGAATATCGTTTCTTATGTCTTTGTCTATGAGTGTATCAAATTTGATTAAAATCGGACCACTCCTTCTATAAACCGATTTTTGAATTATCGATTTTTGATATTTATCGGGTGTACCTCGACACAAAACCTAGCTAAGAACACTCGCAGACGCTTATAGTACAATTGTGTAAATTTTCAAGAAAATCGGTTCAGCCGTTTCGGAGTGTATAGGTAACGGACACACACACACACACACACACACACACACACACACACAAAGTTTCATTTATAAATAAGTTTAGATAGATGATATTTACAATGCCTACGAGCCATTCGTTACATATGGAAATGGCTTTAGAAGGAACCAGAAATATAATCCTAAACAAGAAACAAAGGATAAACCTCTACACCTGCTCAAAAAATTAGGGAGGAGTTTGAACCAGATGAGGATGAGTGTAAAGCAGAGGAATCTTCTTCTTCTTCTTCTTCTTCTTCTGTGCGCCCTGTCCCTTCAGTGTTTTGGTGATTATGGCTCTCCACAAGTTCCTGTCCTAGCAGCTTTTAACAACTTTTATCTTTTTGCCATCTCTCCGAAACCCTGATCCATCATCCATTCACTCGAACCTCGCCAGGTAGATTATAGTGATAAGTCTCTCTTACAATCACTATATCCTGTGAGTGTCACATTTTCCAAGCCTTCTTTCCTCATTATATACCCAAGAAATTTCAATTGTCTCTTCTTAATTTTAAGTATAAGTGTCCTCTTTGTTGGCATTGTCTCGAGAACTGTGTCGTTGCTCACATGTTTGGTCCATGATAATCACAGCATCCTTCTGTAGAGCCACATTTCTTTTACTCCATCTGTGAAGAAATTATCCAGCCTTCACTGCCATATAGACGGACTGATCTTACATAACTGTTCAGTACTCACATCCGTCTGACTTGCACGTTGTAACATGTGCCATTTCCCTTAATTTTCGTACAATTTTTTGTTTTGTTTTTTTTGTTTTTTGTGAATCTTTCTCTCTCCAAATAGAGTCAGTCTTCCTGTCTGAATATTGATTTCTTGTGTTCCTCAAGACTGACTCTCAACGGACAGATGTTTTTTCGCCTTTAAAGTTATACGCAATAATATTAAAAGATTTTTGTTATAATCAATAATGAACACTAACTGTGGAAGCCTCTCACACAACCGTCTTACAGGGTAATAAGGGGGGGGGTGAATAATGGGGGGGGGCAGAGAATAAAGGTAGGAAGATTGTCTTTTGCTTGTTTTACTACCTTTGAAATCAGCTGTTCCTGGTATGACGGTAAACTGCATCCGACAGCAAGGCCTCTGATTGGGAGGTTGTGAGGAGCATGGAACTACCTCTTAATTGCTGTTGTTCCCAGGTCCACCCTGACCCGGAGTGGTAGCACCTGTTAGGGTCCCACCTATGGGCAAATAGTTAACCCCCAAACTGGGGTCAAAACACTATGAAAGTATAAAAATACACTTTTATAGAAATATATACATTTTTGAAGAAACAAAAATTATTGGCATAATACATTTTTGAAGGAAAAAAAAATTGCCAGCAATAATTTTTTGAATAAATAGACTTTTTTAGAAAAATATACATTTTTGAAGGAAAAAAAATTATTCTCAACAAAACATTTTTTAATACAAATCTAGAAGACATTTACAGTTTTCTAAAATCAAAAAAGAATGAAAACAAAAAGATTTCTTTAAAATCTGAATAAATCAAACTTAATACTATATCTGAACTTTAAAAAGAATACCTTAAAGCCCCTCCTTTTTGGCATTAAATAACCATAACCCACAGAGGTTGATATGATGTTAAACAAAACTCAAAACACCTTTAAAATCAGCATTCTAAATCGTCTAAGTTCGAACACTGACTACTGAGAAATATATCACTATTGCACCGATTAAACAGGCTGCGTTAAACTCACAGTAGCATTGTGGAAAAGAAAAATAAATTCTGCTCTCAGATTAGAAAGTTTTCTTGTGCTTAGTCTAATGCACACCAAATTTGCTCTGTCCAACAAGCCATCCCATCTGAGAATTTTCTTTAAAATACAGTTAAAATATATAAAAAGTTTTTATATATTTGAGTTTGTTTTTTGTTTTTTATTTTTGTTTTTTGTTTTTTATTTTTGTTTTTTTTTGTTTTCTTGTTATCTACAAAATCTAGTTTAATACGACCATCGGCTAAATGAAGAACAAGACAATTGTGTTACACCAATATCTAGACGGAAACATCTATCGCCCGGTTCACACTCCACCCACGTCTATTGAACAGGTTAAGAGGCTCATCCCTTGTTCCCTGTTTAGGATGTAGTTTCCGGCTTTCTCTTTTCCAATCTTTTCACTATTACGTAGCCCCCTGCACATCAGTGGCGTTACCGCCTTGCTCAGGGTGACACGATTAAAAAAAAAACGTTTGAACAGATGGAGCTAAAACAGGAATTAATCTAAGCATTTTCTGTTGAAATAGCGATAGTGTAGCGTCAGGTTTGAGATGTTGCATCTGTGGGTATAAAATTCTTTCACCATTTCTGAGTAGAGGAATATATTTTTCTATGTGCCATGTCCCTTCGGTACTTTGGCGATCATGGCTGTCCACAATTCTTCGTTCTTTGTAGCTCATAGTAACTTTTGCCAGGTCTTGAAGCAGTCGAAATACTGGCTTTTATTTAAATGTAACTTCCGTGACTGAAGCGCCGCCAATGGAAAATTATTTAAACTGAAGTGTTTTTCTGTTTGTTTCAGCTGGTCGTATCTGGTGCCGATTAACTGTGGACTTGACACCCGAATCTGCTTTAGCGGCCTCGTTCACATTCCTTTCTGATCAGAGTCAGTCACCCAAGGCAGTTAGTGCCAGCGAAAAGGACAAAACACCTGCTGTCGGAACTGGCGGTGGTATGCCCACATCGAATGCTGCAGCAACACCAATCAAAAGGGAAGAGACAGATACTTCAAAACATGCCATTAGCTTACCTGGTGCCAACACAGAGATACCTGTCTTCTCAGGTAAGTTTCTAACCGAATTTGAAAAAAAAAAACTCCCAACTCTCTTCTTTGCCTCTCTCGCTTTTATTCTCTGTTTTTGTTTCGTTTTGTTTTTCTTTGGGCCAGGTAAAATTTTCATAGTTTTTGGTCATCATCAGTTTCTGGGCTTCGACGGTGGCTTCACAAAAACTTCTAAACATTTTCGGTGTAGTAAAAAAAGTTCATTGCAAATACATGTCATCTCATTGAGACTCAAATATGATCTTCTGCTCAATTGCTCACTGAGTTTTTCTGAGTTTTTCATTTCCAGTAACCCTTTGAGTTTTAGTGGCCTTGTTTGGGGCGAAATGATCAAAATAATAAAGCATGCACATAATTCTCTTTTCAGAGAAGCCTTCAAGAAAATGAATGTACTTTTTTTTAATCATTTCATCCCAAACAAGGCCATAATGCCACTAAGTTAGTTGGTTGTTTTGTTTTACGGCGTATCAACCCATCTTGGGTCATTTAACGCCGAATCGAATTATTAAAAATCGAACAAAAGGTTAAGAACAATTTCAAGAAGTTTGTATATTTAACAAATTAATATATATATAATAGACTTATATATTTAAACAAATTCATACATTTGACAAATTTATATATTTAACACATTTTAAATTAATAAAATATTTCATAAAAATGTATATATTTAATTTGGCTGTTTAGATTTTATGGCATACCAACCACCATGGGTTATCTGAAGCCAAATCCAGCTTACATACATTATATGTGTATGTATTACATATACAAAATTTGCAAATGCACATTCAGTCGAACCAAGTTTTAGAATATATGGCAAGTTGGTAGAAATACATATATCTATGCATGTGAGAGATAGTATTCAACCAGTCATATTTTTGAGTACATTCCGATTTCTTTTAAGACTTAAAGGGCTACTGGGATTGAAAAAAAAAAGAGTGAGAAAATTAAAGTGAGAAGAAAGGACAATAAAAGAACAGGAGGACAGAACATAGCGATTGGCATTGCATTTAAAATTTTAAAGATCATAGATGGCAGGGAAGCAAGAAATTAAGAGTTATAATGGCAAAAAATGCGAAAAAAACTGTTAGAATAGAAGAGAAGAAGTTCAACTGGAAATCGGTGAGACCTAGTTGCCAATCTAGCAGTAAGCTTCAATTCATGCAGTTGGGGCACTTTAGAAAAAAAATCATCAAAACAGTTGCCATGAAATTATTTGTAGAAAATACAGAGAAAATTGACATCACGTCGGTGAGAAAGTGACTGCAGTCAAGATGCCAGGTCAGTCCCTTCTTTACCATAATCCGTAAATGGTGCTTTGATGTTGGTCACAGTGGTCAAATAAACATTCCTACAACTTTTACAAGTTCTGGCAATATTATTTCAAACACTTATAAAGATCGGAAAATATACACATATATTTACATACTTTTTAAAGTCTCCGGCCTTCTTTAAAGGTTCGCTCTTGATTTTCCTGTCACGCGAATTACAAGCCATTAACAACCATAATATAGCTTCCCTGTGCTTTTCTATAAATAATTTTATGGTAATTATTCTAATTTACTTTCGTCATTGGTACATAGACTTTATGAATTTAAGCCTATTATTAGATTAGTGTTAAGATATCATCATTTTACACTTGAAATGGAGAGATGTTACGGTAAGTACTATGCTAAAAGTTTCTTTTATCGCACTTTTTTCGCTTATGGAACTCTCTTCTAGCTTCTTTCATTCAAGTCAACTTTGATCTTCAAAAATGTAAATGCAATGTCAATTGTTATCTTCTGTCTTCTTAATTCTTACTCTTTTATTGTTCTCTCTCCTTAATTAAGTTTTCTTCTCATATAATTATAAGTCCTATGCTAACAGTTTCTTCACTCGCCTGTGGAAATCTCTTTCGGCTTTTTTGCTTTCCTGTCAACTTTGACCTTCAAAAACGCATATGCAATGTCAATCATTATCTTCTACCTATTAATTTCTGCTCTTTTATTGTTCTCGCTCCTTAGTAATGTTTTTCTGATATTCTATCACACTCCGTAACCCTTGAGTGTTAGTAGCTTTATAGCGAGAAAGAGAGAGATTTGTGTGTGTGTGTGTGTGTGTGTGTGTGTGTGTGTGTGTGTGTGTGTGTGTTTTGTTGTCATAGAAAAACTCGCTTAACTCAATTCCAACAAACTTGCAAAAGCATTTCATTATGTTTTCTGAACCAATTAACATCTTATTAACTAATTTCCTCGACACATTAACATTCTTGGTATTTCATATCTGATTTTCCTACTTTTCTCTATTCTCAATTTCCAGCCACTTTACTGTCTGCAATTAGATTTGCGGGATGGTCAGACAAATTCATTTGCATAGGAAAATACAAATAAACGGAAAAGTTTTGAAAAGGCTGCGTTAACTTTTCGAAAACAAATATTAAACAACATTTGACCAAACCATTATTATGATAAGAAAACATCCCCATGATGGTAAAAGGCGAGATGTGCGTGAAAAGAAGCTATTAGAGTAGAAAAGGCGGTTACATTTTATTGGTTTCACTGTAAAAGGGTGGGACCTATTTGCTAATTTAGTGGCTATTGTAAATTCGTACCTAGAGGGCACCAGTGATCTAAGTTCATTGGAGCAGGAACCGTGAAATTATTTATAGAAGAGGCACAAAGAAACCACGTCACGCCGGTGAGAGAGCTACTGCAGCCGAGCTGCTGAGTCGGTATCGATCACGGTATTTGTCAAGAACTCCGAGGTGAATAGCAGGGACACCCGACCAGATGTGGCAGCAGTATTCAATTCACGGGCGGATGGTAGATTTATATATGTGCAGGATGGACTCAGACGAGAAAAATTTCCTTACCCTGTCATAAAATTAAATTTGAAATACTAGATTCGGCTGAGCGCTCAGATCTTACAATGTTTACAGACAGAAGATTGTGTGTCATTGTGGTACTGCTACGATACTGATTGGAGGTAAAAGTGACGATCCATATGTAAAAATCCAGCCGTTTATAAAAGGGAATATGTATATTTGTATATTTTAAAACTGACATTTGAGAACCTCCTCCTGCCTACGCTGATTGTGCTAAGTAGAGATATAAGCTCGCACACACCGAGTTCATTCGTTAGGTATGTGGCTCTTCATTGGTAGCATAGCAAGTTGAAATTATCAAGACTTCCAAACTATAAGTTTTTCGTCAGTGTGAACAATCTTAAAAGGTTGAAGAACTCCAACTGCTCCACTGTCTTCCGATAAATGGTAGCGACATCAAAGATTAATTTTTTTATTCGTGTGTCCTCAAGTAAGACATTTTTCTGCCTCTGTTGTGCAGGGGGTTACATAGAGAGAAAGTTATGAGAAAGAGTGACAGGTTATAGGGGGTGTCAGGAAGAGGGTAAAAGAAGGATGAGAATGAGAGTGGGGTGGACAGAGAAAGGAGCATGAGAGAGAGGATGCAAGTCAGTGAGACAGAAGATGACTATTGACTTTACATTTGAGTTCTTGAAGACTGTAGCTGTCGGGAAAGCAAGTTTGCGGAAGAGAATTCCACAGGCGGGAAGTGCGAGAAAAGAAGCTGTGGAGTAGAATTTGCGTTTACAATTTATCGGTTTCACAGTAAAAGGGTGGGACCTAGTTTCAAATCTTGTGGCTCGAGTAAATTCATTTTTAGGGGGTACCAGTGAGCTAAGTTCATCGGAGCAGAAGCCGTGAAAGTATTTGTAGAAGAGACACAGGGAAGCCATATTGCTTCGGTGAGAAAGCGACTGTATCCTAGCTGTCAAGTCGGGACCGATCACATTATAGATTCTCTGTTGGATTTTGTCAAGGACACCTAAGTGGATAGCAGGAGTACCTGACCAGATATGGCAGCAGTACATATGTTTGAGAGAGAGAAGGAGGGGAGAGGGCTTAGCCTGCTGAAAAACGATTTTTTTTTTATCGAGTAAGCATCTGTAGATAAATAGCTAACCAAACCTGAAGAACTTTATCTTTCCTGCACTTTAACCAATACTTTCCCTAAGTTTCTCGTGATTAAAAAAGAAAGAATTGAGTGACTTTTTAAAAGTCATTAATTTTGTGTGTGTGTGTGTGTGTGTGTGTGTGTGTGTGTGTGTGTGTGTGTGTGTGTGTGTGTGTGTGTGTTTTCTTTAAAATTCGTAGTTCGAGCTGAAAGTTGTTAATGTATTTTCCCAGTTTTTTTCATATAAAATAAATCAAAAAGCAAATCCTCATCTTCTGATAGATAGATAGATAGATAGATAGATAGATAGATAGGAAGGAAGGAAGGAAGGAAGGAAGGAAGGAAGGAAGGAAGGAAGGAAAAGAATAAGATATATTGATAAACTGAAAAATAACTGCTTCGGCCTTGTGTCGCTCCCTCAACCATCAGTTTTCCATCTTACTAAGCGGGGATAAGGTCAGTGATGCGTTTTTAGGCCCTGGATAACCTGCACACGCTAAGAAATTCATGTCCAAATTGATGACATGAAGTAACAATATTTCAGGAAAGAATGTCGAAAATATCGAACTTTGTTGATATATTGCTATTGATTTATTTTATTTATTTTCATATTTGTTATTTTTCAGCCCTCATCTATCAGTGCCCCTACTGTGGTGTGCGTTTTAGCAAGCCAAGTACTTTAGAAGGTCATCTACTCTATTACTGTTCCAAGAAGCCCCCTCCTTCAAGCTCTTCAAGCATCTTAACCCCGAACGAAACAGGAAATAATGGCACTCCACCGGCAACTAGCATCAAAAAAAGAGAACGAAATTCTAGTACTGGTAAGTTTTAGTTTTTACTTTCATTGTATAGGCTTTCTGGGCACCTGCCATTCGCAATGTTTCCATAGCTGCACCGGATGACCTCTCTCTCTCTCTCTCTCTCTCTCTCCACCCCATTTTTTGTTTTGTTTGCCTTGCAAGTAATGTGATAAGTGATGTGAACTCATACACTAATAATTCTAGGCACGCACATGAACACACACACACGCGCGCACGCCCACAGGGAGCAACCCCTTGGAAACACACAATAGCAATAGCATCCATTAATCATGGACTGTATGATCTGCGCAAAAACACTTTCTTGTTTTAGTCATTTACTATGAATTGTATGTATGTGTATGTGCGTATGTGTGCGTGCTATCCTCTGTCAAGATTATCAATGGGTGTAATAGCTTTTGCAATTACTACTTAAATAGTAGTTATAAGAGAGAGCTCACCTACACATTCTATTTTCTATCGTGACATGTTAGGAACAAGACATTTTTACAGAGATGTGAATTCGGACATGTGTCGTCATACTTCTCCATATCTACCTACACTTTGTAGCTTTAAGCAATATCACCATTCTTAGTCTCTATTCTGTCATTCATTCACACAAAATCGTAAGGTAGGTTAATCATGGCTCTCCATAACTTCCTTTTTTAGCTTAAGTAATTTTTGCCTTCTTATTCCTCCTAGTCCCAGTCCCAGTTCCGTCATTCATTTACGCAAACTCATTGGGTATCTTACTCTCTATTCCCCTCTGCTCCTCTTGCCTTCAATGTGTCTTGTGAGTGTCACATTTTCCAAGCGTTTTTCTCATTGTTACAGAAATTTCAACTGTCTCTTTATGACTCTAAGTATAAGTATCCTTCTTGTTTCCATTTTCTCTAAAACTACCTCGTTGATCAAATGGTATTATCCTCAGCATCCTTCTGTATAACCACATTTCTGCTGCCTCAGATCTCCTCTTCATCTGTGAGGAAATTTTCAGTATTCCCTGCTATATATGAAGACTGTCCTTTTTTTCTAATGAAATTTCCCTGTTTCTTAATAATTTGTTTAGCTTTTGGAAGATACAGATTCGCTATTCCAATCTCCTTTTTGTTTCCATTTGATCTGATATGTTTAGACATCCTTAACAAAATCCAAAGAAAATCGGCAATGTTATTGATGCTGACCTGGCAACTCGGTTTCAATCACTTTCCCACCGCCGTAACGTAGCTTCCCTTTTCCCAGTAATTGTTCTGATGAGCTTTCCTCTCTGGTTTCTCGTCTTCACGAATGTAAGTGCAGTACTACATTGGCAGTTAGGTCTCATAATTTCGCTGTTCAAATTGCTAGTTACCACCATAAGTTCTATACTAATCGTTTCTTATCTAGTCCATCTCGTTTGTGGAACTATCTTCCGGCTTTCGGTTTTCCTATAAGCTACGATCTTTAAAAATTTAAATGCAATCTCAATGGTCATGTTCTATCGCCTTGAAAACTGTTCTTTTATTGTCCTTTCTGTTTCTTTCACTTTCAGTAACCTCTTGCATCCTTATTATCTTACTTCAGGTGAAATGATTAAAAATGTATTTGAATGGTCAAATCCCTATCTTTTGCATAACTCCCAATAGATCGCCGTTCCTATCCAATCATACACTTTTTTCTTCCAAGTTAATTTGTTACATTAATAACGATCATTATTATTACTATTATTATTATTTAATTTTTCATTATGATTCGATTTCTGCTATGGTTGCACTACCTACCAAGTCTGCAGGAAGACCTAAGGCAGGTCGTGGCGTGTTGTTATGGCTCCATTTCATGTTTTTTCTATCTTCCCCATCATCCCTAGCGTTACATAGACAAAGTTCTCCTTAGTGTGTGGGCTGTACTTAATACGCCAACAGTTTCTTTTCTCGCACTTCCCAACTGTGGAATTCCCTTCCACATGATTGCTTCCCCGACGGCTACAATCTCCAGGAGTTTAAATGTAAGGTCAATAGACACACTAACTCGCTCCCATTCTTTCAAACACTCTTCCCATCTGCCCATCCCTCATCCTCGGTATCCTTACCCATCTGTCACCTTCCTTCTGACATTTCCTACACCTAACCACTCCTCCTCTTTACCTTCCCCTATGTAGCCCCATGCGCAATAGTGGCAATGGAATGCCTTGCTTGGGGTGAAATGATAAAAAAAGACGATTTTTTGTATATCTCTGGGGTTTCCAGGGATACTTTCAATGTGTTGTTTTGTTCCATTTTTTATCATTCCAAGCGCACCTACTATCACTGGCACAACTCTTGTTTTCAATTTCCACATTTTTTCTATTTCAGTTTCCAGGTCTCTATATTTTGACAGTTTTTCAAATTCCTTGAAAATTATTTATTAGTATTATTATTATTATTATTATTATTATTATTATTATTATTATTATTATTATTTCAGGTTCGGATGATGAAGCCTCAAAGAAGATTCGACTGGAATCCGAACAACCTGTATCCGAGGCCGATGAGTCTGACACGTGTACGGAATCTGGTTCTCCACTCCCCAAGGCAATCAAAACGGGGCAACTTTATCAGTGCCCGTGCTGCTCGTACTCCGCAGAGAAATTATCAGGACTCAATCGGCACCGCAGGATCCATAACCGACCGACAAAAGATTCGCAGGAAACAACCCCAAAGTCTGTTCTCAAATCGGAAACCTTCTGTAAAGAATGTAATATCCAGTTCAGTTCCTCCAACACATATCGGGGCCACAAAAAGTTTTATTGCGCCAGGCGCAACAAGGAGGTATCCCGTGAAGGGTCACCTGTTGCTGCGAGCAAACCAGATGTGGAAGTTCAAAGTCCGGTGAACTCTCTTACTCCCGTCTCCCACCACGTTCCCAATATCCCTTTCCATGTCACTGCCAATTCTTCTGTGTTGTCCACTCAGACAGCCGTTATTGTGGCCGCTCCGATCCTGACACCAAACGGTGTACCCAGCCTTGCTTTTACAGTGCCCACAGTAATCGTCCAACCAGTCGTCTCTTCCGCTAATCTTACCCAACCTGCCCAGGCTCACCAAACCACCATTCCTTTTTCCAGCTCTAGCAAGGATCAGCCGTTAGACTTAAGCACGAAGAAGGAAGAAGGGAAGGGAGAAGAGAAGACTGCTGCTGCTGCTGCTCAAGTTTCTCCTGCAATTTCTGAAACGTCCGAGACAAAGAATACTATAAAAGAAGAGCCAGCCGAACCTCTTACAGCAACAGAACGCAAGTCAGCTTCAGAAAACTCGTCTTCATCGTCAGCTGCATCAGCTGCTGTTCCTACAGCTGCCGCCACTTCAAATAGTACTTGGCCCTCTGTGGAAACATCAGTTCTGAACCAACTCTTTAACCATAACATCAATCAGTATCCCCACCAGCCGAAACAGATCCTCACGTCGCCAACAGGACAGGCGCCTGCTACGACCAGTGTCAGCAAATGCCTTGAATGCAACATTGTATTTTACAAGCATGAGAACTTCGTGGCACACAAACAGCACTACTGTGCTAGCCGTCGAGCAGTGAAAACGTCGCCCCAAATCTCCCCAAAATTGTCACCCCGAGAAACGGATGCTACTTCGTCTGCAGCTGCCGCTGTGGCTGCAGTCGCCGTCAACGCTCTCAGAAAACCATCCCCGGAGCTCACCAGCCGACCATTGTCGTCCTCAACTAGCAACGAGGAGAAACTCGACGCCATAAACAGTGTCTCCAAGATGGCTGCGCTGAGCAATGAAAGTATAGAAAAGAGCAAGGCAAATGTCAGTTACTTCTGCGTTCCGTGCAAAATCAAGTTCAGCTCTGCGTCGACGCTGAAGGCCCACAAGGACTATTACTGTCCTCACGGCAAGAACAGCGAGCAGTCGTTGATTCTATGCAAAAATGACAGCGTGTCGGAAAGCAGTTGCAGTGAAGCAGACGATAACTCCCTAGAGGACAACTTCTACACGTGCACCCACTGCTGCACATCGTACACTTCATCCAGACTGTACAGACATCACTACTGCCCAGCCAACATGCAGAACCCGATGGTACGCTGTCCTCACTGTGATTACGTGGCCCCAACACAGAACAAATTAAGTGAGCACATGAAAGCTCATACCACGTCCCGAGGATATAAATGCTTGCTGTGTGGCTACCGTGGTAATACGGTGAGGGGTATGCGTATGCACGGGAAGACCCACACAGACAGTGGACAAGAATTTAGCGAAAAGCACGTCCTAGAAGTGGAAGAACCGCCCGTGCTGCCAGTCTCCTACAAGAATGGAACTACTGATACGTATGGCAGTATGGACGTGGAAGCTGAGCTGATTCGGCTAAAGAACGAACCATATAAGAGGCGGAGGTCCCGGAAGTCGTATGAGCGGATAGACATCCCTAATCACGAACTCCTTCACGCCTGTAAAATTTGTGGTGAGACCTTCTCGGATCTGCACGCTTTCCAGATGCATAGTACCATACACCAAACCTCGCAGATGGTGACACACACAATCAGCAGGCCAAAGTCTGTGGTCAACGGTAAACAAATGGATGATCACCAACCAGACAATGGAACCTCGGGTGATTTGGCCATTGCAAGCAGGGGTAAACAGACTGTCTTTTCGACGCTTTCAACAACTGCAGCAGCAGCAGCAGCAGCAGCAACTTCTGGATCATCTACTTCCGTTTATCCCTATGGTGAAATTATAGATAGCAAAGCATCTCTTAAATTCATTACCGAGAAAATGGGTTCGAAATCGAATCAAAATGCCAAGCCACCCTCTCCAACCTCTACCGTAGGAACCACAACCCCTCCACCGGCGACAGCTATGCATTTCAAATACGAAGCTGAATCCGATCCAAAGATAAACTACACCAACGTTTCACCCACACTTCTTCATCGCTTCCCGGATGCAGAAAGCCCCAGGCCTGCGATGACGTCAACCACTATTTCTGGGGCAACCCCTACAGACCTAGAGAAGACCGTCAACTCACTAGGGTCAGTAATTCATATTAAATCAGAGCCCGTAGACAGAGGGTACGACAAGGCTGAAAACGGGACCGCATCGGCCGACAGTGCCCTACCAACCACTCCGGCCGAAGTTAACGTGAAACGAGAAATAGACCAAACCACTTCTTGTGAAAGGAAAGAGGTTATGATCCCACAGTCGTCCCTCAAAGAAGGGCCAAATATTCTTTCACATTCCAAACTGGAAATACCTAGTCACTCTCTTTCTCCTTCTTCCTCTCTTCCTATCCCTCCTTCTTCCTCCTCTTCACCTCGCCCTTCTTCCCCGTCTACATCTTCTAAAACAGCAGCCTCAACTGCTTTCTCTCCTACCACTTCTGCTCCCGCTGCCGCTGCTTCCTCCAACACAACCCCGCTATATGTATATAATTCCCAATATTTGCAAGGGGAAAGAACTGACCCTTCAAACCATACGGCTGAACCCCAGTTGTCCAAGTACTGTCAGCAATGTGATATTAGTTTTACTTACTTGGCTACGTTTTTGGCCCACAAGAAACACTATTGCAGCGCCAGACTGCCCGATAACAAGCCGTCAGTAACCGCCTGATGTTTCTAATCGTAAATACGACAACCCACGAAGAGAAGACTTCGATTTCTTTTTTTTTTTTTTTTTAATCGAAAAACAATGAAAGACTTGTACCCTTTCCTGGTGCATTCCTAAAGAAAAAATATAAAATTAAAGATAAATGCTGTTAATATTGTTTTTTTTTTTTTGTTTTTTTTTCGGATTTTCAGAGAAAAACATTGAAAAACTAATTTTTTTTTTTTGTTTGTTTAAAAATATTATATAAAAGACAGAAGACTTATAAATCTTTTCCCTCTAACAGATAAAAAAAATGTCTTGTCAATCCCTCAGGCTAAAAAGCAGTCAGTCCAGTGTGGGTGCCTCTCTGCTCAAAAAAAAAAAAAAAGAAATGCCACCAACCACAACATTTACAGCAATAGACAAAATAAAGACATTTTCCCTATGCAAGAGTCGCTTTATTATTTTTTACAACACTTGTCTTGGTTTTTCTTTTTTGTTTTATCAACATACGATATAACTTATATATTGCTTATCTTCAAATAACATGCGTCACAAATACCCTTTTCCCCGGAATCTTTGACGACGATGTAAATTTTTTTTTTCAAGAACAGATTGGAAAAAAGAATTGTTTTCTTTACACACAGGTTTTCATGCAATTCGTTTTTTTTTTGTTTTTTTACTGAAAGTGTATTGATTTTGCTTAGACCAGAGATCAGTGTTTCAGTAATTCTTTAAAAAATTGTTTTATCGAATTAGAAGGAAAGATCTCGCGTTTTCTAAATAAATTTAATTATTTATAAATCGCTAAAACTTACCATCCAACCAGATATTATTCAAACTTTGTGGGTTGAGGAAGTATTTATTTTACTGGAGGTATCGTCACAGAATGTAAGATTGGCGTGCCGAGTTCAAATTCCACCCGAGACTGTTGCATTTGCTTTCAAAAAATATAATCCACTTCTTCCCGTCCTGTGAAGGGTTAATAGCAGGGTAGGTTTGGCTATCTAGCCTTGATTGGCAACAATCTCAGAAAAGGATAACACTGAATTGAAATCTCGATGGGTTTGAGGCGAGCAATTCTACCCCATAAAAACTTATTAAAGAAACTTCAGCTGCTGCGCCTAAGGTGAAGACACAGGGAAAGTCTACAAGAATATTTGTTTTACACCGTCAAAATCTGAAGTAAAAAAAAAAGCCAAAGACGAATTTTAAATAATTTAAGTGCTTCATCTTTAATAAAATGCTGGCTTTATTTAAACAATATTAGACTAAAGCTAACGAACAAATAAATTAAATATGTCGGTTGTTAATTCCATTTCGTCAATCTCCGAAACATTCCGTAATAAAACTAATCCGTATGTCAATGTTTTGGACATTTTTAAAACATTGTCACATTTACTCGCCACTATAATTGAGTCCTCGAACCGCCATTATAGACAAAAAATATAAACAACAAAGTTTTAAATCTCTTAAAAATCCAATATTTATCCGAGGTATGTGTTTCAAAATTTAAATTTAAAGGTTAACAGAATTTTGTAAAAGATAATACTGAATTTTAGCTTGAAAAAATTAAAATAGCATTTATTTATGCACAATAGATTATGACGTCATAGTTTAACTGCAATAGTTTTTAATGACTTCCCTAAGTCTTAAAGAAATTAAAAATTGCAACATACCAGCAGTGTAATAATCTAGAAATTGGTATTGTTTATGTTTAAAAATAAATTATCTTTAACCTTATATAACCAATAGTTTAAAAATATGACTTTTTATCCTATACGCTTTTATGAAACTTAGAATTTATTTTATTTTTTATACAACATTAAAAATATTTCATTTCATTTCATCATCTGTTACACCCAATGGTGTGTAGGGCAGCAACAAAGTTTCTCCACCTCTGCCTATCTTGGCCCAGACTAGTCAATGAACCCCAAGAGTACTGCATGGCTTTCATCTCATTATGCGCCGTACTTCTCCATGTCGTTCTTGGTTTTCCCGTCTTTCTTTTGCCATCTGGGGTCCAGTGCAGTGATGTTCTTGTGATTGACTGTGGATCTTTCCGGGGGACATGCCCAATCCATCTCCACCCCCTTCTTGTAATGATGGTGCCCACGTTCTCTTGCTTACATCTCTTCCACAGGTCTTCATTGGAGATCTTCTCTGGCCCAAAATTTAGAATATGAAAGAAGTTAATTAACACTTTTAAGTTTAATTCTTTGATTTACTTTTTATTTTTATTATTTCACTATTTGAAATCATAAATTATTGAAATGTACACAATGACGGTATGTACGTTGTGGTGCAATGAATATATGCTCGGAAAGAGAATTCGGAGAGCCGAGTTCGAATTCCAGTTGAATTCCTTGCATTCACATACGCGCAAATACTCTTTAGAAAGGTATTAATCCGTCTTTTCTCTCCAGTTATGGATTAAATAACAGGACAGATTGGATTCTATAGCCTTGGCACGTAACCAGTCTACCGCAGAAAGTAATGGCAACCTACTGCGGGATATTATCAGACATGTCTCTTTCGAGATCGCCCAAGCGTGTATCACGTATGGCACTTAACTGACTCACTGAATATAATACTTGGAATCATGATTAAGACTTTTACTGGTTAACTGATCCCCGCGTATTATTACATAATAATATAATACATCTCTTCTCCCTCTAGATATGAGTCAAATAACAGGACAGATTGGGTTCTATAGCCTTAGCAGGTAACCAGTCTACCACAGAAAGTAATGGCAACCTACTGCGGGATAATTTTTTGCCCAGTTAGACATGTCTCGAAAGAGACATGATCGCCTAAGCGTGTATTATGTATGGCACTTAACTGACTGACGCAATGAAGTCTTTATAATTATTCCGATTTTTAAAATTGATTAAACTAAGGAAAGTGTTAAGAAGGAAAGAGACGGATAAAACTCAGATACTAATTGGGGGGGGTCAGAATTAATTGGGGGGGGTCAGAATTAATTGGGAGGGTCAGAATTAATTTTGGGGGGGTCAGAATTAATTGGGGGGGGGTCAGAATTAATTTGGTGGGGGTCAGAATTTTTATCTTTTTGCTTTTTCATGCAAAAAAAAATCTAACAATTGAGAAAATAATAAATGAAATAAAACTCTTGTCTCTGACGTGAAAATAACTCCAAATTTTACATTTTTCGATTTTTCAAACACATCTTTATTTAATGGGGGAAAAAAAAGATCTCTTTTGTCATCAGCAACCAGAAGAACGTTAGAATCGTGCTGAAAAATTACAAGAAACTTTTTTCAAAAATAGATATTCATTGCAGATATTTCCCCTGTTAAATATGAAAGAAAATAATGTTTTATTAAATAAACATCAACTCCCAACAAAAATATTTTTTGTGGTTTCATTAAATTATTTTTGTCATATTTCAGGACAAATCTTCAAGATTTTCTGTTTTCGTAATGCAAATGTTCTTTTTTTCCGAAAAAACTTATATAAACTATAAAAATTATTTATCATCACACCCCAATTTTCAAAGTATTCCCAATGTATAGAAATGAGAGCGAGCAACTGAATCCCACCACCAAAAATATTTCTACAAAATTTTCTACTGAATCTACCTATTCAATATACCCTTTTCCCCGGAATCTTTCATTGATGAAAATACTGATAATTTCATTTAAATCGGATAATTTATTCATTTTTGGTAAGATTTTAAAACAGCGGTTAGCATTTTTCTTTTTTGTTGCTTTCATTTCAGATAAAATTGGTCCATTTTGAAGGTACTTGTACATAATCATTGCAAAAATATATATAATATATTTATTTATCAGATAAATTTTCAACTGTTGCAGAAGAAAAAATATTTAAGATCGATTTTTTTTTCATTTTAGAGTATTTGTAGTGTGTGAAATACCAAAAGTCTAAATTGAATTTAACGTCAATGAGATACATTTGTTTGAAAAGAAGTTGATCTGTGACGACTCAAATACCAAACTAGTCTTTGCACTCGGTGTCACAACAGAACATCTAGATGCATCAGAGTTTTGAAGATTGGTAGCTTCATAGTCACGTGGTACAGAATGTTGTCACACTGGATGGCAATGGGTGCTCCCAACGACAGGATAATAAACAGGTATAACATCTGAGAAGAGACTCTTACATCCACGTGAGAAAATCCACGTTCGAGTAAAGCCTGCAAATCACACACCCTCACGCAATCTTAATGAACAATAAACTTTACGCGTGAAAGATTTAGTTTCGTATTGCTATTAGTCTAAAACGATAACATTACATTTTCTTTCTTGCTATTCATTGTTTCTATTCCCAGTTTCTGACCAGCTTGTCTCCAAGAGTGGATATTTTCTCTTATCGCATTATGAAATATAAATAACTCTTTATTTATGTATTCACTTGACGTTTTGCCTCAGTCATCAAATCGATATTTTTATTTAAATAAAACGCTTCAAATTATGCAAAGCTGCCCACTTTTTTTTTTACACCCACTCCTCGAAATTCATAAAATTTTTATATTTAATGCAAATGGAGAATGCAAAGACGAAGTACCTTTTTCTTTTTTACAATAATATTATAACCTGTACAAGGTCCAAGAACCACTCCAGGTAGAGGGTTACAGAGTTAGAGGTAAGCAGTACAATTTATGAGAATTTTTACGTGGGGAAGATAATAGCTAACACTTGATATCCACTTGACTCTAGTTCTTTCACCACCCCGTATATCCTTTCCTTTCTCTCCACCTTTGCAACCGTCATCACACCCG
This sequence comes from Ascarosepion bandense, assembly GCA_037127315.1. Taxonomy (NCBI): domain Eukaryota; kingdom Metazoa; phylum Mollusca; class Cephalopoda; order Sepiida; family Sepiidae; genus Ascarosepion; species Ascarosepion bandense. The sequence continues at coordinate 542,407 of JBBBDQ010001851.1, forward strand.
TATTCACATCCTGCTCTTGTTCCTTTCCAACTGGTTCGTCTTCCTCTTCACTCTCTTCTACATAATCTTTTTACTCTTATGTAGCCCCCTGCACATCAGTGGCATTACCGCCTTGCTCGGGGTGATACGATTAAAAAAAAAGGTTAAGATTGTAGTGATCCGGAAAGCACCCACTTAGGAGTCGGTTCCACAAACCAGCAGTTTGTAGGAAGTAGCTACTTAAGTGAAACTTACATCTCTACATTTCACCAATGGAATACTAACGGAATGGGGGTCATCCGCTACCAAAGGGGGTCTTAGCCGTGAAGGTTAGAACCGGTGAAACTAAAGAATGAACACATTTTTCATGGAATTAGCGATAGATTAGCGAAATCTGGTAGACTAATTCTTTACCCAGACGCCATTATGGTAATGACACTCGTGAAATTAACCGTCTCCATGTGGGAAACTTTCGGTATAACCCTGCGGTAGCCTCTTCTTCATCCTCCTAAAGAGATAGGAATGGCGGATATCAATACCTGCGTGACAGTATTCACAGAAGCCTGGGCAATTTTTGTCTTATACGCATTTTTTATGGACGTCCCACATTATAAAACAACATTGTCTATAACATGCATAGTAAAGAGGCGAGTAAACAGTGGAAATATTCGGCTTTTATTGACCAAACAGTTGGCATTATTGTCTGTTGAAATTTGTAAACGTTTTCTCTTAAAACAGTATTTTAGGAAATTGGTTTTCGTAAAATAATCGTGATTAAGTAACGTCGAACTAGGTCAGTGCGTAGATTGGTGACCGCTTGGGGGATACCAGATACCTTAACCTTGGATGTGCAAGTGGTGTAATAGATAAAGGCTCAGAATTGGAATTCGTGGACCCGAATTCCGATTCCAATCGGGTTCGTTATATTCACTTACACGCAACTACTCTCGGGAAAGGTATGAATCCACCGCTTCTCCCCCAGCTATGGGTTAATTAATAAAACTTGTGTCAGTAATTCATTATTATCTCCTAAACATTCTTACAAAAGAACATTTTTTTTTTTTGGTTTTTAAACTTCCTGAAAAGGGTTGATAAGCCGTAAAAAACAAATCAATAAATTTATTATTGTTGGGATTTCCCTTACAAACCTTTTGTTTAGATGTGGAAAATCAGTATCTTGATTATGTCAGTATGTTTCCTGCTAGGTACGTGTGCAATTTATTCTAGTTGTTGCTACTGTTAGTAGTCATCAAATATTGTGTGTGTGTGTGTGTGTGTGTGTGTGTGTGTGTGTTGCAATTAAGTTTTCCAAGCCCTCCTTCCTCATTATGTGTCCAAGGAATTTTAAATGTCTTTTTCCTGATTCTGAGTAAGAATGTTCTTTCTGTTGGCATTTTCTCCAAGACTTTCTTTGGTGCTTCTATTATGTTTAATCATGAGACGTTCTAGACATTATGTGAGCCGAAAACTTAGAACCAACTTAATAAAAGATTATCGAAATGTTGGAGAATTTTTATCTTTATTTTCACCTGAAATTAAAGCCAAAATACGATGTTCAGAACGGCTCATGATTAAACATAATAGACATTCATTGTCTATTATATTTAACATATATGTTTAGAAAAAGAAAAAATATATATATATAACTGTATCTTTTTCGTTCATTCGTTTTGTTGGGTTATATGAAAGGACAATCGTTAGAAGTATAGAGCTGAAATAGATTTTAGATAGAAACGGAAACCCAATTCTAAACAGAAAACAAAGGATATACATCTCCTATTCTTCAAAAACTGAGGAGGAGTGTGAACTGGATAATAGGCGAACCTATCAACTCCTATTGATGCAGCAGAGAAAAAATCAAATGAAAAATTAGTGAATAAAATTTCAAAATGCAGGTGAAGTCGTTCAGAGTATAAAGCTGAGTAGTAATTCCGAGTCAGTCTGTTAAGTGCCATACGTGAAACACGCTTGGGCGATCATGTCTCTTACGAGACATGACTGACTGGGCAGAAGATTATCCCGCAGTAGGTTGCCATTGCTTTCTGCGGTAGACTGGTTGCTAGCCAAGGCTGTAGAACCCAATTTGTCCTATTATTTAACCCATAACTGGAGGGAAGAGACGGATTAATACCTTTCCCAAGGGTATTTGTACGTAAGTGATTGCAAGTAATTCAACTGGAATTCGAACTCGGTCCCCAATTTGCCGTTCCGAGTCGATATCCACTGTACCACTACGAGTGGTCAACATAGAACACAGAAATAGTGAGGAAATGCTGAAAAGTTCTCAGCCGGACCCATTTTTTCCTACAAGAATTTTATCAGGGTTTTCTTGAGTCTATTATTAAAAGCCTTTTATAAAAGACTCACGGAAGGCATTACTTCTGTTTTGATATTTTTGATATTTTTATTAAAATTCTGCTTCTTTAAAATTTTAATTCCTTAGACGGAATAAATAAACGACTCACGGGGTTAAAGTTGTCATAAAATTAGTTTCCTACCTAAGTGGAAGATAACCAATGAACGATTATTTATCGAAAACCTTTTTTTTAGAAAGTGTCTTTCCTGCTTCCAACATCTGGAATTTTCACAAAATAAAGAATTGATTTGATCTGAAGTATTGTTGTTTTACATCGGCACCGATTTCCTTAGAATTCTTCATCGTGTTTTCTAAAATCAAGAAACAGGAAAAGTTTGTGTTTGAAACAATGTTGTGACTTAGATGAAGAGAGGCACGAGGCTATTCCAGTTGTCAGGCCCATTCAAATCCATTTTGTTAACGAGTAAAGGAAAATGGAACAGTGTTACACTAAATACTTTGAATAAAGCCTAGAATGATGATTGGTGTTTAAAATTCCACAGTTGAGAATTCTTTACAATAGGAATTGTGATATCAATCAATAGTCCGTAATAGTTTGTCCCTTTGGTGGCATACTAACTGTGATAACAATCCGTAGTCCATAATTGTTTGCCCCTTTGGTGGCATAGTAATTGTGATATCAATCCGTACTCCGCAATTGTTTGTCCCTTTGGTGGCATAGCAATTGTGATATCAATCCGTAGTCCGTAATGTTTTGTCCCTTTCTCGGCATATTAACTGTGATAATCAATCCGTAATCCGTAATTGTTTGTATCTTTGGTGGCATAGTAATTGTGATATTAATCTGTAGTCCATAATTGTTTGGCCCTTTGGTGCCATAGTAATTGTGATATCAATCCGTAGTCCGTAATTGTTTGTCCCTTTGGTGGCATAGTACTTGTGATATCACTCCTTAGTCCGTAATGGTTTGCACCTTTGGTGGCATACTAATTGTGATATCAATCAGTAGTCTGTAATTGTTTACAACTTTGGTGGCATAGTAATTATGATATCCATTATTAGTCCGAAATTGTTTAACCCTTTGATGGCATAGTAATTGTGATATCAATCCTTGGTCTGTAATTGTTTGTACTTTTGGTGGCATAGTAATTGTGATATCAATCCCTAGTCCGAAATTGTTTAACCCTTTGATGGCATAGTAATTGTGATATCAATCCTTGGTCTGTAATTGTTTGTACTTTTGGTGGCATAGCAATTGTGATATCAATCCGTAGTCCGTAATTATTTGCCAATTTGGTGGCATAGTAATTGTGATATCATTCCGTAGTCCGTAACTGTTTGTACCTTTGGTGGCATAGTAATTGTGATATTAATTCGTAGTCCATAACTGTTTGCTCCTTTGGTGGCATAGTAATTGTGATATCAATCCGTAGTCCGTAATTGTTTGTCCCTTTGGTAGCATAGTAATGGTGATATCAATCCGTAGTCCGTAATTTTTTCTCCCTTTGGTGGCATAGTAATTGTGATATCAATCCGTAGTCCGTAATTATTTGCCCCTTTGGTGACATAGTAATTGTGATATCAATCCTTAGTCAGTAATTGTTTGCCCCTTTGGTGGCAAATTAATTGTGATATCAATCCGTAGTCCATAATTGTTTACACCTTTGGGGGCATATTAATTTTGATATCCATCATTAGTCCGTAATTTTTCCCCCTTTGGTGGCATAGTAATTGTGAGAATAATCCGTAGTCCTTAATTGTTTGCCGCTTTGGTGGCATAGTCATTGTGATATCAATCCGTACTCCGCAACTGTTTGTCCCTTTGGTGGCATAGTAATTATGATATCAATCCGTACTCAGCAATTGTTTGTCCCTTTGGTGGCATAGTAATTCTGATATCAATCCGTAGTCCGTAATTATTTGCTCCTTTGCTGGCATAGTAATTGTGATATCAATCAGTAGTCCGTAATTGTTTGCCCTTTGGTGGCGTAGTAATTGTAATATCCATCCTTAGTCAGTAATGTTTTGTCCCTTTGTTGGCATATTAATTGTGATATCAATCCGTAGTCCGTAATTGTGTGCAGCTTTGGTGGCATAGTAATTGTGATATAAATCAGTAGTCCGCAATTGTTTGTCCCTTTCATGACATAGTAATTGTGATATCCATCCTTAGTCCGTAATTGTTTTCCCTTTTGGTAGCATAGTAATTGCGATAACAAAAGTAGTCCGTAAACGATTACACGATTGGCGGCATAGTAATTGTGATATCCATCATTAGTCCGTATTTTTCCCCCTTTGGTGGCATAGTAATTGTGATAATAATCCTTAGTCCGTAATTGTTTTCCGCTTTGGTGGCATAGTAATTGTGATAACAAAAGTAGTCAGTAATTGTTTACACCTTTGGTGGTATAGTAATTGTGCTATCAATCTGTAGTCCGCAATTGTTTGCCCCTTTGGTGGCATATTTATTGAGATATCAATCCGTAGTCCCCAAATGTCTGCCCCTTTCCTGGCAACCTAATTGTGATATCAATCCGTAGTTAGTAATTGTTTGCAACTGTCGGGGCATAGTAATTGTGATATACGTCGTCAGTCCGTAATTGTTTGACCCTTCGGTGGCATAGTAATTGTGATATCAATCAGTAGTCCGTAATTGTCTGTACCTTTGGTGGCATAGTAATTATGATATCAATCCGGACTCCATAATTGTTTGTACATTTGGTGTCATAGTAATTGTGATATCAATCCCTAGTCCGTAATTATTTGCCGCTTTCGTGGCATAGTAATTGTGATATCAGTCCGTAGTCCGTAAGTGTTTGTGCCTTTGGTGGCATAGTAATTGTGATATCAATCCGTAGTCCATAATTGTTTGACCCTTTTGTGGCATAGTAATTGTGATATCAATCAGTTGTCCGTAATTATTTGTCCCTTTGGTGGCATAGTAATTGTGATATCCATCGTTAGTCCGTAATTGTTTGCCCCTTTGGTGGCAAATTAATTGTGATATCAATCCGTAGTGGGTAATTGTTTGTCCATTTGGTGACATAGTAATTGTGATATCCATCGTTAGTCCGTAATTGTTTGCCCCTTTGGTGGCATAGTAATTGTGATATCAATCAGTAGTCCGTAATTGTTTACACCTTTGGTGGCATAGTATTTGTGATATCCATCGTTAGTCCGTAATTGTTTGCCCCTTTCGTGGCATAGTAATTGTGATACCAATCCGTAGTCCGTAATTTTTGGTCACTTCGGTGGCATATTAATTGTAATATCAATCAGTAGACCGTAATTGTGTGCACCTTTGGTGGCATAGCAATTGTGATATCAATACTTAGTCCGTAATTGATTGCCCTATTGGTGGGATAGTAATTGTGATATCAGTCCGTAGTAGTAGCTGTCTGCCCCTTTGCTGGCATACTAATTGTGATAACAATCCGTAGTCCATAATTGTTTGCCCCTTTGGTGGCATAGTAATTGTGATATCCATCCTTAGTCCGTAATTGTTTGCCTCTTTGGTGGCATAGTAATTCTGATAACAATCAGTAGTCCGTAATTTTTTACCCCTTTGGTGGCATAGTAAATCCGATATCCATCATTAGTCCGTAATGTTTTGTCCCTTTGCTAGCATAATAATTCTGATATCAATCCGTAGTTCGTAATTGTTTGCCCCTTTGGTGGCATAGTAATTGTGATATCAATCCTTTGTCCGTAAATGTTTGCCCCTTTGGTGGCATAGTAATTGTGATATCAATCCGTAGTCCGTAATTATGTGCACCTTTCGTGTCATAGTAATTGTGATATCAATACTTTGTCCGTAATTTTTTGTCCCTTTGGTGGCATATTAATTTTGATATCAATCCGTAGTCCGTAATTGTTTGCCCCTTTGGTGGCATAGTAGTTGTGATATGAATCAGTAATTCGTAAATGTGTGCACCTTTGGTGGCATAGTAATTGTGATATCAATCCGTAGTCCGTAATTCTTTGTCTCTTTGGAGGTACAGTAATTTTGATGTCAATCCGTAGTTCGTAATTGTTTGTCCCTTTGGTGGCATAGTAATTGTGATATCAATCAGTAGTCTGTAATTGTTTGTTTCTTTGATGGCATAGTAATTGTGATATCAGTCCGTAGTCCGTAATTTTTGGCCCCTTTTCTGGCATAGTAATTGTGATATCAGTCCTTAGTCCGTAATTGTTTGCCCCTTTGGTGGCATAGAAATTGTGATATCCATCCTAATTCCGTAATTGTTTGCCCTTTTGGTGGCATAGTAATTGTGATATCAATCCTTAGTCCGTAATCTTTTGTCTCTTTCGCGGCATAGTAATTGTGATATCAATCCTTTGTCCGTAATTGTTTGCCCCTTTGGTGGCATAGTAATTGTGATATGAATCCTTTGCCCGTAAGGATTTGTCCCTTTGGTTGCATAGTAATTGTGATATGAATCAGTAGTCCGTAATTGTTTGCTTTTTTGGTGGCATAGTAATTGTGATATCAATCTGTTGGGACGCCAGCGCCTATTCGGCTATAATGGACTATTCATCTACGTAGGAAAGTATGCCTAGCGGCCGTATCGACAAATCAGTCGTAGACTTCCGGTGACGACCCGGAAGTACCCATTGCTCATACTACGTCTTACGACGGTCGAGTCGTTTAACCTTTATTCTTGTATTGGATACTAATAACCTTTGTAAGTACTATTTTCACGAAATACAACAATTAACCTATTCCTGTTGTTGAGTTATTTATTCTTACTCACGACATAACACAATCCGTAGTCCGAAATTTTTTACCCCTTTGGTGGCATAGTATTTGTGATATCAATCCGTAGTCCGTAATTCGTTGTCTCTTTGGAGGCATAGTAATTATGATGTCAATCCGTAGTCCATAATTGTTTGCCCCTTTTGTGGCATAGTAATTGTGATATCCATCCTTAATCCGTAATTGTTTGCCCCCTACAAAACAGTGGCAGTAAAATGCCTTGCTTGGAGCGATATGATTATAAAAGATAGATAGATAGATAGATAGATAGATAGATAGATAGAATCTCCAAGAATTTAAATGTAAAGTCAGTAGTCACCTATCTCACTAACCTGCATCCTCTCTCTTATGCTCCTTTCTCCATCCACTCCACTCTCATCAGTATTCTCATCCTTCTCTTACTCACTTCCTGATACCTCCTATAACCTGTCACTCTTTCTCATAACCTTCCTTCTATGAAACCCCCTGCACAACAGTAGCAGTAAAATGCCTTACTTGGAGCGATATGATTATGAAAAAAAATGATATAAGACATTCTGGTAACTATAGTTTAAAAAAAAAAAAAAAAAAAAACAGCATTTTTTTTTATTCATCATGCTCAGCTTCAAAGGCGTAACCGTCCGGCCGAACCTCTTTCTGATGCCTGAGTCGTTCCAATGTGACGGTGTCGAACGAAATTAGCTGTTTTCTTCGGTTTGGAACCAATGAGAAATCCGTAACTAGTTTAATCGTGAAAATATTGCTTATATTTTTTCTGCCGAAGAGGTCGGGGTAAGTATTTTCTATCACATTATTTTATTACTACGTTCACATTTTTTCATCCAGAAAGGCCACTGATCTTTGTCGGCCCCCAGATTTTATAAAAAAACATAAAAGGATGTCAGAATGATGAGATTCATTGCGCCATATTTGAATGAATTAAAACGATGACCATGAAATAGGAGACATTCACGGCGGTGGATATATACAAATGAATTGTTTAATTATAAGAAAGAAAGAACACAGTATCTACTCAAATACGAGTATCTATTAAAAATAATGTTCAAACAAATAAATTTAAATAAATATGTTGGTTAATACCATTTAGTAATACTTTCTGTAAGATTGCATTTACGCTCTCACACCCAGATTGAGCACTCTGGAAGAATGGTAGACTTTGAAAAACAGTAGCTACTCTGGCGTGTACGCATCGCTCATTCAGTAAAATGAATTAGAGCGCTCTAGCTATTGGGCGCGTATAATGATAATATATGCGCTAAAACGTCTGCCTTCATCCACCAAACGTCCATAGCCCATAGCCCAAAGGTAGAATCGCCGACTGACACCAATTCGGTCGGGTTTCAATACTGGGTTAAAAAGCAATCGGAGTCTAACCGTACTGATGAACTGTGATACAGCGAAACAGATCTGTCTGTGGATGACAATATATATATATATATAGGAGAGCATGACAACCCGTGTAGACGGAGAGGATAATCCAAAAGATTTTATCTAATTAATACAAAATTTCAATTAGATAAAAATTGAGAGCTCAGTGGATATTATCCAGAGCAATATAAAATATTGAGATGACAGAAGGATTTTTAAACCGGAAATAAATTGGAAATAGATACATCAAATCAAACATATATCACAATATAGAATAAGGAAGTTTTTCCCGTCTGAAACAATCCTGCACATATATAAATCTACCATCCGCCCGTGCATAGAACATTGCTGCCATATCTGGTCGGGTGCTACTGCTATCCACATAGGTGTCCTTTACAAAATCCAACAGAGAATCTGTAATGTGATAGATCCCGACTTGGCAGCTCGGATACAGTCACTTTCTCACCGGCGCAATATGGCCTCCCTGTGTCTCTTCTACAAATACTTCCAATAATTTAAATGTAAAGTCAATAGTCATCTCCTATCTCACTAACCTGCATCCTCTCTCTCTCATGTTCCCTTCTCCGTCCACTCCACTCTCATCAGTATTACCATTCTTCTCTTACCCACTTCTCTTTCTTATAACTTTCCTTCTATGTAACCCCCTGCAAAACAGAAGCAGTAAAATGCCTTGATGGGGCGATATGATTATAAGAAAAAGGAATAAATCACACATTCATAAAACAATTAGCAATAAATTAAACACACGCAAAATGGAGGAAGGGATAGATATACAAAAAACAACACCCAGACAAAATTGGTCGCACAAATATTATTTAGAAAGGACTATATACATACGAAAAGGAAATTAATACTGAGCATCAGGAAGAGACAACTAAAGTTCCTGGGACATGCAGTGAGGAAGGATGGCTTGGAGAACCTGATACTAACAGGCCAGATAGAGGGGAAAAGAGACAGAGGAAAGCAACGGATAACATATTTGAAGGACCTGATCAGTAGCTAAAATTCAATATAATATTAGATAATTACTGAAAATATGATGTTAATTTTTTTAATCTACTTGGTAGTTAAAAACCAAAACCAAAACGTTCACTTAGGTTTCATAAAATTATGTTGATTCTGGTCATCTATATTTAGCTTGTCAACACGTCTGGCTTTCAGCAATCAATCAACACGTCAGAAAAACAATACATCTGTGATTAAGAAATGTTTGTATACTACATTTCATGCTATAACCAAGTAGTACTTGTTTCCCATCAGATTAATTTAACTTTAAACGTTGCTAATTTTCCTAAAATAATGTGTCACAGGTATATATTTTATTTTTGAAAAAATTTTAAAACATATAATTCACTTTTATTTAACAACCTGTCAATATGTCAAAAAATGACCGATTTTGAAGTTTTAATTGAAAAAGCTCAAAAAGTTGAGATTGCAATCAATATAATTTCTATTTGAAATACACCATAGCATTTTGATGAATGGAAATAGTGAATTTAATCATTTAGCTTTCAATTAAAGCTAAAATTAAAGCTTCAAAAATGATTTTTCACTTTTTTAAACTTGATTTTAAAACTTATGTATCGAAAATTAGTAGGGATAACAAACTAAATGAATATAAAAAAAAGGACAAGCTACAAATTGGAGTTGAAGTCTTTTTACTGGGAAGGGGAGTTGACGTCAACCGTTATGTCACCTCACATTTTCACAAAATACGTAAAAATACGAAAACTCAAAAGTCTTTTCGTTTTCTTAATCACTGTAACCACTCTAGTGCTCCTATACACCCGAAACATCCATTTTTCTTTTTTTAATCATATCACCCCAAGCAAGGCGGTAACGCCACTGATGTGCAGGGGGCTACATAAGAGTGGAAAGATTGGAAAAGAGAAAGCCGGAAACCACATCCTAAACAGGGAACAAGGGATGAGCCTCTTCACCTGTTCAATGGACGATGGTGGAGTGTGAACCGGGCGATAGTTTAGTCTATCTACTCCAATTGAAAAAAAAAAAGAATGAAAAGATTGGAAAAGAGAAAGCCGGAAACCACATCCTAAACGGGGAACAAGAGATGAGCCTCTTCACCTGTTCAAATTGGGAGGGGAAATTTGTTGTAGGGACCGGAAGGAGAAAAACTGCTCCGTATCATAGTTTCTGGGGAGGGGGTAAGAAGTATGTTCCACGGTGTCGCCCTATCATTTGTGTTGAAGGCGGCCTTCAGATCAATAAGGCGACATAGTGGTGCCGGTTCCTGCGGTACAGTTCTGGAAATTCTCGATGAGGAGCTAAAAATATGTTGAGCAGGGGAGATAAATCTCTCGGACTATTCCTTGGCTTATCTCCCTTGCAAATAAAATTACTGCGCAAATATTTCTGGTACTTATTTTGCGATTGTTAAATTATTACGTTTTTTTCCTTTTTTAAATCTCTTCTCAGTTCACTAACTTAGCCTTCATATGTTTCTTAATATTCTTTATTTATCTGTGTCTTTTACGTGGATTAAAAGTCTTACATTAATTGTATTGAATATTATTTCTATTTTCCAACAAAATCATGGCTACCTCTTTAAACGACAAAAATTTGATAAAAAAATGTGACACTTTTTTTTTTATTAGAAAGTAGTTAGGTTGTTCCGTATATGCAGTTTAGGATGAGGTATTCATTAAAATACAGTTTGAAATGATAATTTAATATTTAATTACCGAAATTTTGCTAAATTGTTGAGTGAACCAATTCTGTTACTTGAAAGGCGAATGAAAACATAGGAGTTGAATAAAGAGTATTTATATTGCTTTCATTTACTGGTGGGGAGATAAGTAAATATAGAACTTTAAAAATTGTAATTGCTTATCACATTATTATTTCTTGGTGAAATTTACCAAAATATTTATTATTCGGGAAGTAAATAATCAATGGCTGAAGGTGATTCAAAATGTAAGCAAAATCAAACTTTGTAGATGAAGGGCAGTGATAAACTGCACAAAGGAGATGGACTCGAGAATATTCGAGAATTCAGGAATATTCGAGAATTCAGGAATATTCGAGAATTCAGGAATAAATGTTATCAATACTAAACAAAAGGTTGTACGAGATTAAAACAAAAGAATATAGTAATCTGTGATTTTAACATCCTGGCTGACAACTCCATCTCAACGGCAAAAATGGAATTTGATATAAGCATGAAAAAGATCTACTAAATAAACTATTGTGGCTAATAAGACCATAGCTTGAAAAACTAAGTACATTATGATTAGGGTTGTGCCGATATTCGTTGACGCACTTGAAACATGTAAAAATACTCGTAGATAAATTGGAAAACTGAGAAAGAATTGGAACTATGCAGAAAAAAAACAATAAATAGAGAAAAAAGAATTACATTTTCACATGATGCTATAATGTAATAAAGGAACCGGAAATTTTATTTCTTTACTTGGCTTCGTCAAACCCCCATTTGACGGCGCTATTTAAGTCTGTAAAAAGAAAAAACACTTTTTTTTTCTTCAAAAGACACAGAACTTTGTTTCAATAGTTTCTTTTTTAAAAAAAAAGGATAATAAATAGTCCGTGTTAAAAACCTAAGTTTTTTGCATGTATTTTTTGACTTATTGACAGGTTTATAAATAAAAGTTTTAAAAAACTTGCAAAAATAAAATATATACCTGCGACACATAATTTTAGGAAAATTAGCAAATTTAAATTTAAATTAATCTGATTTGAAACAAGTACTACTTGCTCATAGTATGAAATGTAGTTTAGTATTGTTAACATATGAACACGCACACACCGAAAATAGACACCAAAACAAAACCTTAAATTCCAATAAACTGTTCTAACCATAATCTGAAGAGTTCCAATATAAGTGATACTGAGGAATATTCTGGAGTTTTGAGGAGAGTGATCTCAAGCAAGAAATACCAAACACCTGGCGTAAATCTCGTGAAATTTGTGTGTGAGTATCCACGCATTTTCCAGTTTAAGAAGGTGAAAAACATTGTTCACTTACGTTTTATAATAACCATTCAGTGTTTTGCATACATCACAGAGATCGGTGAACTGATTTTCTGACCGAAGGGATGGTAGCTTGATTTGGCCTGTATCTAGGCTGAGGCATCTGTCCTGGGCAGATTGCAAAACGTGCATATCTTTTTTGTAGTTTGTGCTCTAGATAACACTCCCATATTTGATTACTGGTTGAATAAATGTACTGTAAATGGTCTTTACTTTTTGCGGAGTAAGAGTCTTAAAGAAACGTTGAATCATACCTCTTCTTTGATTAGCCTTCCTTGCGATTGCAGAAATAAGTTGTCTTGGAGATAATTCACGTGAAATTAGAATACCCAGGTCGCGTTGTTCCTTTATTTTATTAAGACAAATTCCATCGAGTTTGTAAGTTGCATTGCAACGAGTCTCTCATCTTTACCACAGCATACCTTAAATTTCATATGACATAACGAATTCCAAGCTGAAAGTAATGACTCAATGTGCGGCCTTCTTTGTCATAGAAGACAACTAAAAATACAAATATGGTTTTTTTAATGTTCATCTATTAAATACCTTGGCTTCTCACATAAGATATATTTTTATTCACTTTTTGGGAAAAGTTAAAGGAATTCTATAAAGAGCGTAATAAATGTTAATTCGAATAGACAATATCGGCTTAAAATGGTGAATGATTTAAATCTTCCCAGCCAAAAAAAAAAAAAACGTGTGATCTAGAACAGTGCTAGTCAAATTGTGGTACGCGTACCGTCGCCGGTACGCGAGCCATTGTCTGTGGGTACGCGGAGATTTTCCAGAAAAGAAAGAAATGATAGTAGTATTCTAGACCACGAGAGACTGCCAAGATATTTGACTCGTTTTCGTTTGTTTTTTGTTTGTTTGTTTGTTTTTTGTTTTGTTTTTTTTTTACATTTTCATTTTAGTTTTATATTATTATGGCTACATTGTTCATTTGCTCACTCATGTTAAAAGTTATTGCTATCCAACTAATGAATGAAATATAATGAACAGCAAAACAGTGAACTGAATACGCATCAGACTTTGTTCCATTCATATATCCATGATATATACATATATATTTTAAATACGTTTTAAATTAATTAAAATTAATATTTTGTTTTACTGTTTGTCTATTTTTTTTTTAAAAGATTAATGCCTTTTATTAAATTCAAATTACTTATCAAGTATTAATATTAACATTGAATATTTTTTCTGGATTTTTAAAAATATATACCCTCGAAACCAGTGGCCATAGCACAAATATAATACCAGTCAATGGCACACTGGGAAGACTTGTTACATCAATGATAACTGCCCTTAGAATGAACAAGATATCATGTCCTCATGTTTATAGTCTCAAAATGTCCCTGAAATAGTATATATCTCAAAAAAAAAAAAAAGAAATTCCGGAGTTCACAGTCAGCTGGTTTGGCTTGCTTCACTTACCAGTCCCTGGCATATTGAAAAAAAAAACTACCGGTCCGCCACATCAGATAGTTTGAGAAGCACTGATCTAGAATTATCCTTAGAAGTTTGCATTTTCTGTGAACACCTTTTGAGCGCTTTTTAGCAACTACTGACTTCGGCGCACCTGAAGCAGACTACCACCACGTTTAATTTCGTTGTTTTTCTTCTTTTTTTTTTTTTTTTTTCAGCGCAGTTCTATCGATTACCCCTCAGCTTTACGATTGACAAAAAATATTTAAATATTTTCGTTGGGTGGTGGGGGATCAGTTTCTCATACAACGTTAAATCGAGCCTCCATTTTAAAACCAGTCGCTGGTATGACATTACCGCCATCTGCAAATTTGTTCCTTATAAAAATTTTTGGACTTTTTTCAGTGCAGTATTATCTTTTACACCTTAAACTTTACGAATGACAAAAAAGATTTGCAAGGTGGAGGGGGGAGATCAATTTCTCATACAACCTTGTAGTGATTTGAAAATGGAGGATTGATTTACTATAACGTTGTATGAGATACTAGCCCCACGCTAAATTTGTTTAAATATTGTAATTTTTCAAATTTTTTTGATAATTGGAAAGTTTAAGTAATAATCGATAGGACTGCGCTGAAAAAAGTAAGTAAAAAAAAAAATGAAAACAACGACATTAAACGTGGTGGTAGTCTGCTTCAGGTCCGCCCTAACTTGCACTTGTCTAATAAGGAACTTTATTTTAATTCATTGTTTCTTGAAAAGAATTCATAGTAGCAGATTCCCTATAAATCTCACGCTACAGTGTCATCAGCTTCTATGGATGAATACCAGCCTGTGTTTTGTAAAATGATTCATTACGCTTGCTCTACGATCTTTGAAATTGTTGCAAAATATACTTTTTCGTCGTTCATTACAATTCGTTAAAAATAAAGAAATGAAAAAAAAGTAAAAAGAAAATCACTGATTCGCTTAAGTACGAATCAAACTCGAGAACAAGGCCCAATATTTTTTTTTTTTCGTTTAATCTATGTGGAATCCATACATCAAAGCAACTATCATAATCAAAACTGGTAAAAATGACTTTCGGCGCTTGGTTTAGATATTCTAAGTATGTTGACTTTCTCCCAATTCGTATAAAATCATTCTAAAATAATGTCTTCATTGGGTCAATATCAATCTCAACTGCTGAACATCGTTTAGTAAGAAATCTTCACTACAAAACTTCACTAATCACTCTTGACATGTTGAATTATTCGTAATATCTTCTTCATAAATTTACAAATATTTTTTGCGTCTAAGTTACATTTTTACCTTACTTAAAATACATAATCAAACGAAAATGTTATTTCCTCGTAACCTTCAAAAAATACACAAATTTTGTTCATGCTGATGTGCGCTGTGGTGCGGTGTATATCGGTTCGGAATGAGAAATCGGAGAGCTAAGTTCGAATTCGGGTTGACTTCGTTGCATTCACTTACGCACAAATACCTTTGGGAAAGGTATTAATCCACCGATTCGCCCTCCAGCTACGGACAAAATAACAGGACAGATTGGGTTCCATAGCCTTGGATGGAAATCAGTCTACTACTGAAAGCAATGGCAACCTACTGCGGGATAATCTTCTGCCCAGTCAGTCATGTCCCTTTCGAGACATGATCGCCTAAGCATGTATCACGTATGGCACTTAACTTGACGCTGAGATAAGAGATATAACAATACAATCAAAAGGAATTGTTTTTAATGAAGTTAATTAAAACTAGGGTGTTGTGGTGCAGTGGATCTCGGCCCGGAACGAGAAATCGAGGAGCCGAGTTCAAATTCCAGTTGAATTCCTTGCATTCACTTATGCGCAAATACCTTTGGGAAAGGTATTAATCCGTCTTTTCCCTCCAGTTATGGGTTAAATAACAGGACAGATTGGATTCTATAGCCTTGGTCGGCAACCAGTCTACCGCAGAAAGCAATGGCAACTTACTGCGGGATAATATTCTGCCCAGCCAGTCATGTCTCTTTCGAGACATGATCGCTCAAAGCATGTATCACGTATGGCACTTAACTGACTGATTGAATTAAAAGTAAACACTCCTAATGCTATCTAAAGACAAAAATAGAATAAATTTTTAAGGTAACCCAATACTTCACGTCCAAAATGTAAGTTTTACATTAATTCGAGAATAGCGAGCGACCACAAAGGCTTGGGGTGGGGGTCAGGGTCAGGATTTTTTCTAACGCGTGGAAATTTCTGAACTGTCGTTGGCTATTTTGTGCAAAAGTAAAAACAAAAACAATTTATATATTTTACTTAAATGACCCAATTTGACAAAAAGAAGCAATGTCGTTGTACATTTTTGAATATTTTTACTTTCATAGAATTTTTCTTCTTTTCTCTCGCAACGCTATGATCACTTTATATAATACGATCTTTAAGCTAACACCATAGTTTGGAAGTTTTTTAAATACCCAATCTCTCTTTTAATATCACTCTTTTGAATTAAATCATCCATTCATCAATCAAACGCTGAATCTACTACGAATCTATTTGCTTTTAATAAAGTTAGGAACATTATCTTGAAACTAAATTATCTCTAAATTATTTCAAGATTTAGCAAAAATGTCACAATGCTTTTTCTCAAAGTGCGTCTAAATTTTGTAGTTCAGTCAAATACGTTTAATCGACACTTGTTGCCATAAAATATTAATTTTTTTTTTTATAAAAGGGTAGGTTTGAAATTTTGAATATAATCCACTGTCAGTTATTAAATCCTACTGAATATCGTATCTCTACGGTAAAATCTATTAATTTTGATAAATCTTACTGATTCAGTAAAGAATTCGAATACCACTCATCACAAAAAAAGTATAAAAGTCTCGATTCCGAGACAAAAGAAAACTTCTTTCCCGCAGGAAAATTATAAACTTAAAATATCAGTGCAGATTCTGTGAGTGAAATTTTAACTAACGTTAATATTCATTGCATATTTCTCAACCTGTCATCACAAAAGAATGCGTTAACTGTACACAACAGGAAGGTATCGCCGTTATAAATGTAATGACTAGATATCTTCCACCTCTTTGCGACTATATAAGCACAAATATATTCTAGCAAAACATTCCCTATTTTGTGATAAATAACGTTTTATCTGAAACTAAGTTCAAATGGAACTATTTGTAATGAAAAGCTCGATTCATATAAGGAACTATTTTATATTTGCACAATACAATTCAATTATTTTATTAATGTTTCACGCGTCCGATCAAATTTCACTTCATGCATTAATATTTCATTAAACAATTGTGCATATAATTACAATTTCAATGAATATTGGAGAATTTCTTTTGAATATAACTTGTATTGGAACCAGATAAGCAAAGGGCTTAAATTATAGTTGAGTTGAAAATATTTTATCACGGTGTAGATTTTATTAAATAGATAACGCATAACTGAATAAATTGATTGTGGACTGCTATTTCTACGTCATATGTTGTCAAAACTCAAACGAAATCTATTCAAATATCTTTTCATGTTACTTTTTAAATCTATTAAGCCTCTATTTTTAAAATATGCCTGGTCAAAGGGAGATAATAAACAATAAAATCTTCCAAGTTGTTTTAATACATCGAGTTTTTTTTAGTGCTTCTTTAATTGCATTATAATAATCCTAAATGCAATGATTTCTTCAGATCTTTTATCTGAATAACATATCCTAAAAATGTACAGATATTTTTATTTGAATACCCGTCAAATTCTGTCTCCAGACGAGCTTTCATTTTAATCAAATTTAGTCCAAGATAGTTACCTCCCTTAAAGCGTTTTTCCCCTGTACCGACTTCAAATTTATTTTAAGTGTTGTTTAAAGTTCTCTTAGAAGACATCAAGTTAATTTCAGCTACAAATTTGGCATTACATTATTTGATTTCCTCATCCGACAAACACGTCAATCATGTCTGTCGTCATTGTAATTGGAGTCTTTTCTTGTGGTTCGTCTGAAGAGTGCTATTCGTTAAAAAAGAGAGAATTTATCGTTCTTATAAATCTGATATATACGGCTCCAATAAGAGGTTAACTTTACTGACAGAATTGCAGATAACACATAGCTGCAGTCTTTGCTATCTTTTTCTATATCTTTCGTTCTGATAGGGATTCATGAAAAGAAGAATCGCTGTAGTCTTTCCTTCAAATGACAGTTATCCATAAGGCTTCGTTGACAGTAATCCAAAGTCTAGTTAAATGGTTTTGTGCAGAGGTCGGTTGCTTCCTTGGAGGGGGATAAATGGGTAAATGAATTATAGGGGGGAAAAGGAAATGAAATTTTGTCATCAGTTCTTAAAATAGTTCTCTTGTTTCTCTAGAGACTTCAGTTTTCTTCTTCTTCTTCTTCTTCTTCTGTTTGTTTTTATCTATCACTTATCAACGGGATGATATTTTTTAACCAAGCATATTTCACACACATGCACGGTTTCTTAAATCAAATAAGACACTGCATGTTTCTCATCAAAAAATAGAATTTAAAAAAGAAAAGTAATTCTTTTTTAAACTGATTTTGATTTTTTTTTGTTTTTTGTTTTAGTTTTTGTTTTTGTTTTTTTACAAAAATATTTCAATAAAAAGCAAAATTCGTAAAGAAAGCAAAAATAAAATATTCTAAAACCGCAGTTACAAACAGAAGTTAACAACAAATTCGGCCGTATTCTTCTTTGCTTCGACGAGATAAGCACTACATGAATTTTCTATAGAGATAGATGTCTCCTCAACCAATATTGTCTTGATTTCAACTGACTGAGAAGCGCCTCTAATGTCTCGTTTATTTCTAGACTCCCCACATTTTCTTACAAAACTCACTTAGAAAAAAGAAATCTCTTAATTTTTTATTCTGCTTTTTTTTTCTTTTTTTTTTTTCTTGTTTTTTTTTTTTTTTTTTTTTTTTTGTCACCTCGTCCGGCATTTTGTTCTGACAGAGTCCTAATGAGTTGCTTCGTGTTGGCTTCTTTTTTTCTGTAAAAGACTTGGCAATAAGTAATTAATACCGCTTCTCAAGCATTCTGTGTGGTCACGTATGCTTAAACCTAATAACTAACATGGTGACCACAAACGCAACTGAAACAGGATATTACCAGAAAAAGTTTTACTTTTTTCATAATAAATTAGTAAAATTTTATTAAAGTATGTATATTGTGAGTTTTCTAACGCACGCTTTATGGGTTTAAAGTTTTTACCTACATAATTGTTTTAGTAATATAAAATAAATATATTTTTCTGGAAACCAGGGGGAACATTTGTAAGGTTAAAAAAAAGAAGTGAGAGAGTAAGAGAAAGATTGGTTAATGGCAACATTAAAGAAAGAGATAAAATAATATAACTCCAAATAAAAGATAATCAAAATTAATTGACTAATGCAAAATAAAAAAAAATGAGAAAGGGTAGATAACGGCTGTTGACACGGAAAATGAGATCGGTGTGCAGAGTTTGAATCCTGGCCTAACCTGCGTAAATGTCACTGTGAAAGGACTACCTCCCTCTTTTCCCTCATCGGCTATGGGTTAAATAGCAGTGCAGACTAGGCACTCTAGTTGTGAAATGGTAACCAGCCTAAGAATACAAAACTGTGGAGAAGGTAATGAGAAGCCACACCATTATATTTCTGAAAACAGCATGGCTATTCACAGATAATAAAGAAAACAAATATTTGGAGAGCTAAGATTTTCTGACACTCTTAATGAACACGGAGAAAAAGCTTTAAAATAAAGCTACAAGAATAACTGTGGTGAATTTTATTACTGGACCGATCGATTTTCTTTTGCCTATCAATAGGTTCGATTCATAACACGGATCCTAATCCAGCAAATAAGTTTACAGTCACTTAAAATCAGTGGAAACTAAATACCTCACATGGGTAAATAATGGGTGTCAGAAAATGGAACACAATTTCAACAAGGCGATATTTATATTTTTGTTTTTATATAAATGTGAGAGAAAACACGCCTGTATACATGCAAATAAAAGAAAGCATTTAAAGTTAACAATTGTGTGTGGGGGGGTGAAAATTCAGTCATAAAGGGTAAAAGTTATTCACATGCCCGGTAGAAATTCCCGGCTGAGGACGGAAAGTGTGACATTGAGATCCGAAGGCGTATTGACATGGCCAAAGATGCATTCCGGAAGCTGAGCAGAGTATTAAGAGACAGGAAACTTTGGCTATAAACAAAGAAGGAAGTACTGGTTTATTATGTGATGTATAGCATCAGTATAGCAGCGAATGCTGGACAATCTCCTCAAAGATGAAGGAAAGACTGACTTGAAGCAAGCAAAATGTGGTTCTACAGGAGGATGTTGAGGATACTATGGACCGAGCATGTGAACAACGATGAGGTTTTAGAGAGGATGGAAACGAAAAGGAAACTAATACTGAGCATCAGGAAAAGACAGCTGAAGTTCCTGGGACATGAAATGAGGAAGGATGGTTTAGAGAATCTAATACTCTCAGGTCAGATAGAGGGAGAGAGAGACAGGGGAAATCAGCGTGTAACATTCTTGATGAGCTTATACGAGTGGATGGTGGGATTTGGGTACATAACAGAAGAAAGAGAAACGAAAGGATTTCATATAAACTACAAGAAAACCGACTGCATGGTCATCAGTAAAAAGAGGATCCCAAAATGCCAACTACAGGTGGTAGATACTAAAATCAAGCAGGTACAGAAATTTAAATAGCTGACAAGTTTTCTAACAGAAGACAGAAAGCGCAACACTCTGGTCCGAAGGCAGATTGGCTTTCCAGAAGCTGAGTAGAGTATTAAGAGACAGGAAAATATTGCTGGAAACAAAGAAGAGACGACTGGATTGCTATGCGATATCTGTCTTTCAATATGGCTGCGAATGCTGAACAATCTCATCAAAGATGCAGGGGAGACTTGAAATGTCGTTCTACAGAAGCATGCTCCGGATACCATGGACCGAGTATGTGAGCAACGATGGGGTTTTGAAGAGGATGGAAACGAAAAGAAAACTGATACTCAACATCAGGAAAACACAACTGAAGTACCTGGGACTTGTAATGAGGAAGGAGAGCTTGGAGAATCTAATACGCACAGGTCAGATAGAGGGAAAGCGAGACAAGGGAAAGAAGCACGTTACATACTTGACGGGCTTGAACAATTGGATGGCGGACCGGGGTTTCGGAGGTAACAGGAGAAAGCGTGATAAGAGCCTTTAGAGATTGGGAGATGTAGAAGGCCATGATCACCTACGTCCTGAATGGATACCGCACATAGAAGAAGAAGAAGAAGAAGAAGAAGAAGAAGAAGAAGAAGAAGAAGAAGAGAGTAAAATTTCAAACGAAGACAGAAAGTGTCCAATTTTTATATTTTTTTTTTTTTTTTTTGAGAGCGCTGCCTAATGACTTCTTGCCGAGACAAGTGGTTAAAATATTTTATAAATTAAACAACACGAGAATTAATGCCAAGAAACGTGAATATTTATTTGGACATAAATATGTTACAGTTAAATGTCCGGCATAAAACAAGCAAAGTTTGTATTGTTTTTGGTTACTATCCAAATGGGGCTGCTGGTTTGTGGAGGACCAATTTCACATCTATGTCTGAAGAGAGGTGACAAAATGCGTTTTTCTCTTGTTTATATGTGGGTACCTCCAATCATTTTCGAAACTTAAGTTTTAAATTGAATTTTTTAAATAAAATACTTTCCTTGAAGATTTAATTTTAGCTTTCATTGAAAGCTAAATGATAAAACTTAATATTTCCACTAAGCGAAATACTCTGGTTTGTTTTAAATAGAAATTATATTGACTGGAATCTCAACTTTTTGAGAGTTTTCAAAAGTCTTCATTTTTTCGTCCATTTTGACAACTTGAGTTTATAAACAAAAGTTAATTCTCGGTTTTAAAAATCTTGCAAAAATAAAATATACATTTGTGACACATTATTTTTGGAAAATTAACAAATTTAAAGTTAAATTAACCTGATTTATACAAGTATTACTTGCTTATAGCATAAAATTTAGAATAAAAGTATTTCTTAGTCACGGAGATCACAGTTTCTGACAGTCAAATGTGGTGCTAAACTACGTATAGTTGACCAGAATTGACATAATTGTCCATTTTTTCCTGTAAGAAGAAACCGTGAAATACGTGGCTTTTTAATGTAATAAATATCATACTGAAAAAAAAATCTTCCTATACACTTATTGTGTATAGGAAGATTTTTTTTACTTAACTTACTTAAAAACTCTTTTGGCTCAAAGATTTGTATTAAGCTTTTCAATTTTTGATTAATAAATATAGTTTTCATTTAATTTAATAAAGTAACGCCACCAGATTTTCAAGAGTTTAAAAAATATTTTTTTGAAACTTTTATAATTAAAAAAAGATGAAAATGAGAGTGATTTTCATTTTTACAAAATGCATTTTTAATCGAAAGAAATTATTCAGTCTATGGTGTATTATATATATATGTGTGGGGGGGGGGGGGGGGTGTCTGTGTGTGTCAGATTAAATATTTTGCAAACATTACGTTTGCTTATTTTTAATAAAATCCGTTCATACTCACGGATAATCTTTCTCGTATTACAATCCAAAGATCTCAGAAATGAGATGCAACGTTGACAGATGTTAAAAAACTGAAAACCGTGTTGCTAAAAATTACTGTATTTTTTTTCCTGCTTCAAATATAACGGTTGACAAATTGTTAGCGTTCATTAGAACGTGAAAATTATCCAAAATGGAATTTTTTATATGTTGTAATGTCATGGTCATGTCACGTGTTAAAGCATCAAAAAACTGTTGGGTTTTTTTTGTTGTTTTTTGTTTTTTTACAAACATTTTAGAACATTATTAAAAATAAGCAGACACAATGTTTGCAATTTATTTAATCTGACATGTTTAAAAGAAAATCTGCTGCCTAAATACACAAATTATATATATATATATATATATATATATATATATATATATATGTGTGTGTGTGTATATATATATATATATAATTATTTAATTACTTTGTTTTTGATAATAATTAAATTAGAGCAGTACACAGTTGTAAAAAAATGTTCAATACAATTATATTTTAAAACTTTTGTTCGTTTACAACTAAAATATATATATATATATATATATATATATATATATATATATATATATATATATATATATGCTGTACAGTATAACGCTCTACATTTGTATCGAGCACTCTTTATGAAAGTAAATGCATGAGCAAAAAGGTAAATAAACCTACGAGTTCAACAACTTAGTTACAATATATATATATATATATATATATATATATATATATATATATATATATATATATTAGTTGTAAACCAACAAAAGTTCTACACAGAATGATCAAAGAAAATTTCATTTAATATAAAACATTAAATGATAAAAATAGAGAGCTCAATGGATATTATCCAGAGCAATATGAAATACTGAGAGGAAAACTCAACACATAATTAAACGGTTATAAATACAGAATTTATTTCGGCAGTTGTAAAAACTGCAAACTGCTTTGTCAAACCGCGAAAATCAAATGTTACATTTCACTCAGAATATTAAAAAGAATTTTACAAAGAGGAAATAGGTCAGGTGAAAGGAAGTGACGTATACAGTGTCACAACATTACGAAGCATACACCAAAACCCACTTACACACAAACGTACACACAGAATGAAGAATACATACACCTAATCACACATATATACAAACAGAATTTTAAGGAAAAATATAGACAAACACAAAACAGAAGAAAAGACATACACATACACAAAATAAGCATACATACAATTAATTATAAGAGGACATATAAGCACACAGTAATAACACAAAATAGCACAAAACAAAAGTAAGATTTTTTTTAATCATATCACCCCAAGCAAGGCGATAACGCCACTGATGCGCAGGGGGCTACATAAGAGTGAAAATATTTGGAAAAGAGAAAACCGGAAACCACATCCTAAGCAGGGAACAAGGGATGAGCCTCTTAACCTGTTCAATAGACGTGGGTGGAGTGTGAACCGAGCGATAGTTTAGTCTATCTACTCCAATGGAAATAAAAATAAAGAAAAGAGTGAAAAGATTGGAAAAGAGAAAACCGGAAACCGCATCCTAAACAGGAAACAAAGGATGAGCCTCTTAACCTGTTCAATAGACGTGGGTGGAGTGTGAACCGGGCGATAGTTTAGTCTATCTACTCCAATTGAAAGAAAAAAATAAAGAAAAGAGTAAAAAGATTGGAAAAGAGAAAACCGGAAACCGCATCCTAAACAGGAAACAAGAGATGAGCCTCTTCACCTGTTCAATAGACGTGGGTGGAGTGTGAACCGGGCGGAGAGAAATAAAGAAAAATACTAAAGAGGATTAAAAAAATAGAGAGCAGATAATATAGTTACAGTCACAAATAATTGGCGATCACAAAAAATTTGGAAATTTTAAAATTAAATATTTTTTTAATAATTAAAGATTCACAAAAAGGAAAATTTTACAAAAATAAGAAAAGAGATTCACGAAAAAAAAAAAACTTTAATGCAGATAAAAAACAGTAAAGACAATATTAAACACACTCCCAAGTGTTTAAAAATAAAGAAAAAAAGTTTATATATAAATAAAAAATTCCTCCGTTTAACAAATTTTCAAAACGGAATTTAATATCTTGAAATAACATTAAATTACGGGTAGTGGAAGGTAACAGATGTAAAACAAATATATTTTTACCAAGATTTTCTAAAAATGATAATTTCAGAAATAATTTCATTTATTTTTTTAATAAGTCCAGAAAGTTTCATTAAAATCCGATAATTATTTGATTTTTTCAAGAATTTCCAAATTAATGTGTTTTTTACTGGAAAAAAAAACTAATATTAAATTGTCCATAGTAAACTCTGGAAACAATTTGGTTTCCTGCTGACGAAACATTTTTTTAAAAATGATTTTTTAGCAAAATTTCGAAAGTGTTAGAAAGGATCAAAACAATTTTAAAATAATTAAAAATAATTAAAAAATACTTTGATCTTTTCTCTTAATAATAAAACAAATATTTTGACGATAAATCTTTGTTTTTATTAAGTTTGAGGCCTTTTATTTAAAGTTTGTTGTTTTTCCAGCGAATTAGTGGCGGTAGTTATTTATATGAAGATAGACATATCTGAACTTATTCATATATGGAATTTATGTGTGTGTGTGTGTGTGTGTGTGTGTGTGTGTGTGTGTGTGTGTGTGTGTGTATGTGTGTGTGTGTGTGTGTGTCCGTTACCTATAGACTCCGAAATGGCTAAACCGATTTTTTTGAAAATTTACACAGGTGTACTATAAGCGTCTGCGAATGTTCTTAGCTAGGTTTTGTGTCGAGGTACCCCCAATAAATATCGAAAATCGATAATCGAAAAAATCGGGTTATAGAAGGAGTGGTCCGATTTTAATCAAATTTGATTCACTCATGACAAAGAAATAAAAAACGATATTCAGAAGTTTCAAGGTTGCAGCTCTTACAATAGTGCAGAAAATCGATAATATATATATATATATATATATATATATATATATATATATATATATGTATGTATGTATGTCTGTATGCATGTATATAAAAGGCAAGATGTTTGTGTGTTCGTCTGTTTATCTGTCTGTATGTCTTTATACAAATTCACAATTTTTATCCGATTCTCACCAAACTTCAAAATTTGACTTACATCCATTCATTTTTCTTTCAGTCTAAGTTTCGCTTTAACTGGAAACAACTATTGCTTTTTACTCTTTCGTGCCAACGTCCAAAGAGTCTGAGCTTAGTTGGATTAGTTTTAAAGCTTTCATTACACCCGAGCAACGTCGGGCTATACTGCTAGTGTAATATATGGGAAGTCGATGGTATTTCATTAAGTACTTGATAATTCCACTCATTGTCAAAGATCAGCATTTTACAAAGGATTTCGGCGCCATCTTGGTAGTTAAAAAAAAGATAAGAAAGTAAAAGATAAAAATCAAGTCAGTGTTCGTCTGCCTTTTGCTAGCATCGGGGACGCTTTACGTTTATTCATTTCTTTTCTAGTTCTGCTCTCTGGCGCCAAATAAACGGCGTCAGTCACCACTTATTTTTGTTTTTCACTCCATTGGTGTTTATTAGGATCTCCGCTTCTTAATATTTGATTATTTAGTCACTTTATTCAATAGTTTACGAGAAATATTTCTTTTTAAATGTACTGTAGTAGAAAGACATGGCACGCAAACTATCTTTTGACGAAATCTTACGGAAAGTTACGAAATGTTATCAACCAACATATTTATTTAAATTTATTTGTGTGTACATTTATTTTAAAAATGGATACTCGTATTTGGGTGGATAGTCTGCTGGAAGATAAATATTTTCTTAACAAAATTTCTCGGATATTCAAACCGGTAGATATGAATATCTACCGGTTTAAATATTCGATATACTGTTATACATACTTGTTACATACACTACCGGCCATAATTATGAGGCAGCCCCAGTTTTTTTTTAAATTATGTATTTCATACTATTTTTAGTATTTATTGCCAAGTGGATAATTCTAAATGAAAATAGAATGGTTCTTTTGTTATTATTACTTAGCAAAATTTTACAAGGCAGCCAGGAAGCCTTTGCTTCGTCCAGCCAATAAGAAGAAGAGACTAGCATGGGGAGGAGACCATAAAAACTTGACACCAGAACAGTTCATTTGATACACATGTTATTGTGCAGTATTAACAAAAGAACCATTCTATTTTCATTTAGAATTGTCCACTTGGCAATAAATACTAAAAATAGTATGAAATACATAATATCTCTTAAAAAACTGGGATCGCCTAATAATTAATGCCGGTAGTATATATATATATATATATATATATATATATATATATATACTGTTTAATTATAGAAAAACAGACTATCCACTCAAATACGAGTATCCATTAAAAATAATGTTTAAGCAAATAAATTTAAACTATCTTATGTATTTAATCATTTAATCTGTATAAACATAACATTCAAAAGAAACGAAATACAATTTGAACGTACAACAAATGAAAAATATAATTTACATGAGAAGGAAGAACTGAGACAACATTGTTGATCATTAAAGGGTATTTTATTTATATTCTAACATTGGAAAGTCTTCATAGAAATATTTTGTTTGTTAAGAGTTTGTTAAAACATTTCACTTAAACATTGGTGAACATTTGTTTTTAGTTTTTTAAGCTTCGTTCTTGTTTTTAACCATATCCAAATCACCCCTTTTATTGAAGCCACCCACACACTTATTCGACTTTTCATTTACCCCATCCATGGGCTACTAATATATACAGCTTCATATGCCACATGAGGGGCTACAATTCTAAGAGGTCATTGAAATTCAAGGAAAGGGGAAGTAACTCAGAAGTAGCTTTCTTCAAGTGTATGTTAACATCTGAATTTATTCTTGATTAAATTCTACCTACGTATTTTTATGTTATTCTGTCCAAAGTAAAACGTTTTCATTAGTTAAATGTATTTTCCCTTTTATTTCATAATAGAAAAAAAACAATTCTGAGTTGTCTCCTCTGATCTTGCCAATCATTAAGTTGTTGTTTACAAATATGAAAAAACTATTTGAATAGACGTTTTTTAAGATTTTATTAGAATGATATCTTTTTTAGGAATATCAAAGTTTATTTACAAAGCACATTAATATAAACAATTAAAACTTAGAAGAAAAGTAAATCGTATTTCTCTCTGCCATAACACTGTAAAATGACGTTTTTCACTAGAGAAATTTTAAAGTATTTTTACAAAGCACAAGAAAATCAGTAAAAATTGTAAATAGAATAAAGACAATTTTTACACGCTAAATTTCAATTTTCTTTCAACGATTGCCGCTTTTTAAAAAAATTTAAAGGATCTTTTCTAATTTCATCTAAAGAAAATTTTGCTTATTGTTATATATATTTATAACAATTTTTGTTACAAATTTATACCCCTTTTCAACGTGCTGCTCACATGTAAAAGCATATTTTGGGGAATAAGTTTCCAAAATTATCTCTGTTGACTTCCTGGTTGTAGACTGCCTCAATCAATTGACTAGAAAAATCCAGAATTGCAAAGCAACAACAAATAAATTCAGCAATTTGGTTGGATGGAATTGTCAAACTTCCTCGAGATAATAAATCAAAATAATGATTCTCAGTGATCTCGATTTCATTGCCAACCATAAAAATAAAACAAATATCACGGTTAAAGCGCTTCAAATGTTCTTTTCTTTTTTTTTTTTTCTTTTTTTTTTTTTTTACAATTGAATATGCCACTTTTTTTGCTGTCAGATTATAAACACAGTTCATTTATTTCCGATTCATGTTTGGACAAAATATCAAGATTATTTAAATTTTCATTTTGCAATGGCTTGAGGTCTTCCTCCAAAATGTTAATATTTTATTTTAAAAGGGACCTACAAATTAAAATATTTCACTGCTGTAAATATCGCGAAAGCTCATCAAAAATCTTCCTCTGCTCATTTGGCGATAGTGTGAAAATCGATTTTCAAGGGGATCACTCTGAAATCTACGGGTGAGAACATATTCATACATGCCATTCAGTAGTTCTTGCATAAGCATTGCTTGCGATCTCAAAGTTGTGACAAATGCTTTGCTAGTCTGCACAGTGAGGCAAAAGTTAGAAACTTTTGACCGAGATTCAACCCAGTCAGAACATTTTTGGTAAAAAGTTGATTTTACCATCATTTGCAGCAACAGCATTATTCAAAAAATTACGTGTAAATCTTTGATTAGAATTGGTTATTATCCTCCAGCTCAATATCAATTTGAGAAAATTTGCAATGTCAGTCAGTTTCGGAAAATAGCCTTTTTTTTTTTTACTTTTTTATCGTGAAATACATCAAGAGCCAAATTGACGTTTTGCTTATTATTACTGGGATGTAGTACTTTGAAAGTTAGCTTTGGTACTATTCGTAGTTTAGCATCCAAAAACTTGTCCTTGTCATATACTTTATGTATATCAGACCAAGCTAAAATTCCTGACTGGGAAGATAGATGAAGGCCTGAAATATTAAAATCAAAAGAAGGAAACACAAACTTGCTTTTGGTTATAAAAAACTGTTTCGAATATTGTTCAACAAACGAACAATGTCAAAGAAGAGAAAAATTGGTGGGGATTTGGAAAAGTAATGAAATGTTTTTTATCTCTGTATTCTGTAAGCATTTTCATTTGCAAAATGGTTGTCTGCTACTACAGCCCTTATATTAAATCCTGCATTTGAAACCTGTGCAATGCAAAAAACTGATAATCTGAAAGAGCCAGTCACCAGTAACAGTCACTTCAGGACAGACTTTAACCACAAATGACACTGTCTTATTCAACCCTGAAATCATAAATATCATTACACCTTTGTATAAGTCGCCCTTTTCATCAACACCAACACACTTCCCACCATGAAATTGAGTTCCTTTTTAAAGGTACATTTCATCCAATATCAAGATGCAATCCTGAGAAAGTTTACCTTTTCCCAAGAGAGATTTTTGCACCTCTTTGTATTTTTTCTAATGAAACTAAAAAGGTGGAAACGGCAATTATTCAATCAGTCGTTCATATGGCCGAGGAGAAACATGGCGCAATAATAAGGATTATCTGATTAGTTCGGCAGAAAAGAAGGAACGGCCCTTAGGTTTAAAATGTTGCACTTTTTTTGTAATTCCTTTAGTATGGAAATTGGGTGTTTAATTCCAACGTTTTGAATATAGGGGGGTGGGAATTTTTCAACATACTAAACCTTGTAAGTTTAACATTGCGTCCATTCACAAACCACTGTGGTAATAGTATTGGATTTCCATAATATGGAAGCAGAACATGTAAATTTTTGTCAATCCAAATACACTCTTTGATTAATGGAAAATTTGTCTCATCAAAATCAATCCGGAAAATTCATATGTATTTTTCGTTCTTTTAAAACCTGAAACCGGTGGGGCAACACATATGTTTGTTTCAAATCATGGAAACTTGATATAATATCCAACGAAGTAAAAATTGGGAGTTCATCATTTCGGTAATTTCTATCCTTTTTGTGGGATGGTCGGTAAAAGATGTGGCTTAGCGTTCAATACCTCCGAATGAAATGTTGATATTGGATGTAGCGGCTAATTCAACTGATTTATTTTCCATTTCAAAATAGATCTCTCCTCAAAATGTTTCACACATAAAACTGAACTATTTGTGGCAATCCAATCAGCATGATTTACGAATTTTGTCTATTTCTTAAATAGATCCGTTTTACCATGTGGAAAAAGAAAAGTTGATAGTATAGGATACAAATACTATATCATCTAACAATAGTTAAATGATATACGATTTCTATCCTATATTATTTCCTATTTCATCTAACAATTGGTAAATGATATAGAATTTGTATCCTATACTATTTCCTATATCATCTGACAATTGTCAGATGATATAGGATTTGTATCTATACTATTTATTATATCATCTAACAACTGTTAAATGGTATAGGATTTATATCCTATACTATTTTTGATATCATCTAACAATTGTTATATGATATAGGGTTTGTATTCTATGCTATTAACTATATCATTTAACAATTGTCAGATGATATAGGATTTGTATCCTATACTATTTCCTATATCAACTAACAATTGTTAAATGATATAGGATTTGTATCCTATACTATTTCCTATATCATCTAACAATTGTGAAATGATATACGATTTCTATCTTATATTATTTCCTATATCATCTAACAATTATTAAATGATATACGATTTGTATCGTATACTATTTCCTATATCACCTAACAATTCTTAGATGATGTAGGATTTGTATCCTATACTATTTCCTATATCATCTAACAATTGTCAAATGATATACGATTTGTATCCTATATTATTTCCTCTATTAACTAACAATTGTTAAATGATATAGGATTTGACCATCGGTTGTAATATGCAGCGAAAAAGAAATATAACTGCGTAAAAAGATATACATAAAATAAAATATTGCGATGGTTGTTACAATGGTTTGTTATAAATTGCTAAATTATTATTAATGATAATAATAATTCAACGACAGCCAATTTAACTGAACTAAACCAATTGATATATGCAGCTGCACAAGTTCTTCAGCCATCGTGTGAAATAAGCCAGAAAAAAAAAGACATGCAGCTCACCAAATAAGAAGCCAAGATGTCATCTACTGCTCTTGCTGGAGTTCAAATGCTGACCTTTTCAATCACCCAGCCTCTCACGCAAGTGGCTGGTTTCTTCACGCGTTTTCCCAGTAATCACAATAAACACGCTTCTCTTCTAGATCGTTGAAATAGTTAAATGTAACCGACTTTCTACTCTAACAGTTTCTTTTCTCGCACTTCCTTCTTTGTGGAACTCCTTTTCATTTGCTTGCTTTCATGATAGATCAGTCAGTTAAGTGCCATACGTGACACACGCTTAGGCGATCATGTTTGGAAAGAGACATGACTGACTGGGCAGAAAATTATCCCGCAGTAGGTTGCCATTGCTTTTTGCGGTAGACTGGTTGCCGACCAAGGCTACAGAACCCAATCTGTCCTATTAATCCTATTAATCCATAACTGGAGGGAAGAGATGGATTAATACCTTTCCCAAGGGTATTTGCGCGTAAGTGAATGCAAGGAATTCGACTGGAATTCGAACTCGGCTTCCCGATTTCTCGTTCCGAGCAGATATCCACTGCACCACAACGCATATCCTGATAGATACAATCTCTAAAAGTTTAAAAGCATCATCAATCGCCATCTTTTATCTACTTGATTCCCATCCTTCTCTTATCTTTTCTTCGGCATCCCCGGTACTTTTTGATTCTCTCACTGTAACCCCCTGCACACCAGTGACGGTTCTGCCTTGTTGCGGGATGGGTGGGGAATCATTATAAAAAATATAATTTAATTCTGGAAGACTGATCTGTTACTCTCGCATTCTGGCGGTAAACTCCACAGTAACGATATGAAAATTAAATGTAGAATTTTTAAAGAGAGTCTTTACCTCCTCTTCTTTTTTGTCTGACATTAATTCCTTCATCAAAATTGTTAAATAATACTGGATGTGGACAAAAGACAAAAGATAAACGGATAAATTATCTATTTTAGATGGATGACTTGAAATTATATGCAAAAATGATGATGAATTGTAAAGGATTTTAAAGATGTGAAATGTTTTAGCGATTATATATGCATAGAATTTCGGCCATGGAAATGTGCAAGGATCACCTTCATGAGAGGAAAACTTAATAGTAATCTCTATATATAAAAGGCAATCTGTGAGTCTGTGTGTGGCTGCAATCTATGCACGCCGACATTTTTTAAGGTACGCCATTTAAACTTTCTAGGGACACATATCTACAGGGAAGCCAGGTCGACACATACTTTTTGAGTTTAAGTTCAACGATTTCTCCTTTCGCACTTTTTGGCCAATGGAGCCGATTGTTTACATTTGCTCCGTAAAAGATATGACATCTAAGATGATTGCTAGATTACGTAACAGAAATCAAATCACACGTTTACGTAAAACAAAAGAAAATAGATTTTTTTAATGGAATTTTTTGAACAATTTTTAAACAACAATTTTTATATAATTATTTTTTTTATATAACTGAGTTTTAAAGTGAGGCGGCGGCTACAAGCGCTCGGAAATCGCAACACGCTGCATTAATCATCTAATTAAAAATGTTCTGAGTTGCACAGGCAACGCCGGGCTATGATGCTAGTGAGAATATGAATCTTCATGTGGATATTGTGATTTATGGATTCGATCAGGAAGGTACTTATTATCCAGGTGTGAAAGAAGGCAACAGAATGGGACATTCGAAGGAGGAAAGGAATATTAGAAAGGAATGCGTCAAGCAAGTGTGGCAAATAATGAAAACCGAACTGAATTTGTAAAATATAACAACGGCCATTGACGCCCTTGCCTCCCGGTTGAAGCTTTATAACTTCAGCATAATACATTGGAACTTAAAAGAAAAGAAAATTGATGCAAAAGTTTGAAAACAGCTCACATGCAATTGAATGTACCACCCTGAGGCAGGTTCTGACCGTCGGTGTCTACCAAAGGGCAAGTTGAGTAATGGCAGGATTTAACTGGAATTGTCTTGCAGAATTTAAAAAATCGGACCTTATAAGTATCTTACAGCTATACAAGATGGGATGTTACAACTCGTATCGGATCATGAATAAAGGAAAATCTTTTTCAGTATCTGTTGTGGATCCGGATGAGGAACCATACAAAAATAATGAACAACAAAAACAGATATTGAGAAAGAAAAATAGGTTATATTGAACGTAAATATACAAACTGGAACGCAGGTAAGTAATCCAGGAATACGATTAGTAAGGAATATATATATACAAGTCTTGAAATGAAGCTGTGTTGAAATAGTATATCCGTGTAATATTGTTCTGAGTGGAGCTCAAAGCTACTATGACTACTGACGCGGTATTCTCTGTGTAACTTCGGTATTGTTCGGTAACTTACGGATCAGTCCCGATGTCTCTAACGCATCTCTCTATGGCAAGAATATATGTACACTAACGTCGGGTCTATTATCATAGAAAAAAGGGGAGGTCCCGCAACAGTATCAAAAAGATAATTCCGGTTGAATCTGGAAATAATAAAAAGCCTGAAATAGCGATGTCATTGATACAACAAACAACAAAATCAGCCAGAAAAGAAAAATAAGAAGTGAAAAATCAATGCCGAAAGCAAATAGAATATACCTTGAACCAAAAGCCACTACATAGTAAGTTCTATTACCGAAGCAAAATGGATGATGGAGATTATATAAGGTAAGACTGCAAGAACATCGCAAGGCCTTAACACGAGAGGAAATAGAAAAATCAGGTATAGCTGACCATATATGGAGGGAGAAATGGTATCACCGTCCACTATGGAATGAAGTTGAAATAATAGATAGAGAACGCCACTGGAAATTACAAATACTTAAGGAATCGGCGCCTATGCTAATCCACAAAAATCTCATAAGAAAAGAATACAATATGTGAACCAGTAATACGGAGTACGAGAGAAAATCATCTGCTTTATGAGCTCAGGTAAAAACTGGTTACTGAGATTTATAAGTCCCCAAAATTCATGCACTGACGACACATGGCCCAATGGTTAAAAGCGTTGGTTAGATCCAGTGACTTGGCCCAAGGAGTTGTGGTTTCAATACCTGACTACAGTAGTGGTGAACAAATCTAATCTAAACTTATTTATAAATGGAACTGTGTGTGTGTGTGTGTGTGTGTGTGTGTGTGTGTGTGTGTGTGTGTGTGTCCGTTACCTATAGACTCCGCAACGGCTGAACCGATTTTCTTGAAAATTTACACAGTTGTACTATAAGCGTCTGCGAGTGTTCTTAGCTAGGTTTTGTGTCGAGGTGCCCCCGATAAATATCAAAAATCAATAATTGAAAAAAATCAGGTTATAGAAGGAGTGGTCCGATTTTAATCAAATTTGATACATTCATAGACAAAGACATAAGAAATGATATTCAATAGTTTCAAGGTTGTAGTTCTTACAATAGTGCAGAAAATCGATAATATATATATATATATATATATATATATATATATATATATATATATATATATAAGGCAAGATGTTTGTGTGTGTGTGTGTGTGTGTCTGTTTATCTGCCTGTATGTCTGTATTTATTTTCAGCCCTTTTATTTTAGTTTTTGCTTCGGGTTTGGCTCTAAGTAGGTATAACTGTAGTTCTTAGTCTCAGCCATGATACCATTTACTCAGAGGACTTATTTAGCCTTCAAAATTCAGTTTACGACGAAAAAGCTTATTTGATATCGATACCAGGAAATCAAAATTTGACTTACATCCATTCATTTTTCTTTCAGTCTACAGTTTCGCTTTAACTGGAAACAACTATTGCTTTTTACTCTTTCGATCCAACGTCAAAAGAGTCTGAGCTCCAGGACCATGGATTAGTTTTAAAGCTTTCATTACACCCGAGCAACGCCGGACTATAGTTCTAGTAAAATATATTTGTAAAATCTTACTTTTTCATTAAAATAATTATGTGCATAATAACTATGTTATGTAACTAATGTTTACCTTAATTCTTGGTCTCTAGGAATTTCTTTAGCTCATTTTCAATGCACATTCAAATCCCCGCGAATCAACACCAGGTTTTTGCATTAATTCCAGTGCACATTACGAATAAGCAATTTAAAATTCTTCCGTGACGCCAAGATCTTTTTGTTCTAACGTGAGCACCGCCCTACTTCTGAGATTTCACTGATGCCCAAATTTGTCATTGGTGAACATTTGTTGACTATAAAGGACTATTGTGACTCTTACTCTTACATTTCTGTTTTGCACAGAAGTTGTTCTCCATTCCACCTCACTGTGCTAGAGGCTTTGAAAATACAATCAAACCCTCCTCTATGCAAAAACGATCTCAAGCTCCAATTGGATTTATTTTGGTCTCTTGGTGAAGGTTTATCACAGGCATTAATTTTTTCTCTCGGCCCCCTTTTCTGAACATTACCGTTTCATATAATCATGACTAGTTTTGTTGGACGAAAGGCTTGCTTTGGGTTTTTCGTTTATTTTTAAGCGTACCTTTTGATTATATTCTGAAATTTTGTTGTTGTTGTTGTTGTTGTTTTTAAGCAATATCATTAAACTGTTTGTCATTTCTCACCATGAGCCTCCTTAAATATACTCTTTAAGTATATGTATATATAAAGCAGGGAGTGATGGCTTCATGCCTTTACCAAGCAAAATATCGGATAACAGAAAAAGCCTCAGCTGGAATTTGAACAGTATTTGTCAATTTCGTTTTGCTGATTACCATTATTCTGTTTCTTACGTACTTTATATATCAAACCGGGAGAAGTCGATTCATGCCTTTTCTGAATAAAGTAGAACTAACCTCCATTTAAAAGATATGTGCAAAAATCAAGGAAACGTAAATTTATACCATTTTTTTAGAATCATTAGTGCTAACTGGACAGAAATAACCTCAACCAGAACTTGAACTCTGACGATTTCGTTGTTTGTGTTGGGAACTATTTTTTACTTCGCACCTCCTTTTACTACGCATATATATCAAATGCAGGAAGAGATGGGTTCATGCCTTTTTCAGGAACAGCTGATTGTTAATTCATCAAATTCTTAAGACCTGTTCATTTTTTATTCTTTGAAATTCTCAATCTGTGTCCTTGATTATCTTAAGATGTCATAGTGTAGGAGTAGGAAGATTGTATTGCGTCAATAGTTATAACGAGAAAGGTTTTCTGGTGCTGATATGAACTAGACAACAGTCATGTTCGCAGTAGGTTAGGTAACGTTCTTCATAAAAAGTAAGTAAACGATTTTTTTTTCTTTTTAAAACGTCTAAAGATTCTGACATCGTTGGTACCTGTAGAACAGATAATAACTGGATGATCACAAGGAAGGAAAGTTAGCACCTCGCAACATTCAGTCTGATGCTGAAATTGATAAGAGTAGGCACACCAAAACGAAATCACATTGACAAAAGACTCGCCAAAGAAAGCAGATTTTTAAACTGAAGAAGAAATATTTATCTCTGAAATAATCCAATATCCTGACAATGTTAGTGTAGACAAGAGAATATGACAGACAATGGGTCGATCGTATCGGTGAGGTGTCAAGTGAATTATTTCTTTTTGTCTTTAAATCGATTATTCTCTTCACGACACCTTTGGCGTAGAAGTGTGGGATATTCTCATTATTATTCTGCTGGGTACCTCTTTAGGTTGAGCGATGACTGGAGACAATATCACAACCAGCAATGACAATCAAGATGTACTTGCTATAAAAGATGCGTGTCCACCATTGCCTATGTGTTTATATATCTAACCTTATTATGATCAGAAACTAAGTAATTAAACAATATATATATATATATATATATATAGTCATCCGCAGTATCATCCGCAGTATCACAGCTCATCACAGCTCATCAGTACGGTTAGACTCCGATTGCTTTTAAGCCAGGATTGAAACCCGACCGAATTGGCGTCAGTCGGCGATTCTACCTCTGGGCTATGGGCGTTCGGTAGAAGAAGGCAGACTTTTAGCATGTGCATTGTCATTATATACGCCCAATAGCCAGAGTGCTCTAATTCATTAGTGAATGAGCGATGCGTGCATGCGAGAGTAGCTACTGTTTTTCAAAGTCTACCATTCTTCCAGAGTACTCAATCAGGGTGTGATATATATATATATATATATATATATATATATATATATATATATATATATATATATGAAATGATTTGTTTGAACATTATTTTTGATCGATACTCGTATTTAAGTAGATATTCAATTTATAATCAAACAGTATTATAGATTTATTTCTACTGGCCTGATTATTTACGATAAATTTTTTGTGACGAAAATGTGTGTCATTTGGCAGGATTTATCGTAAATAATCAGGCCGGTAGAAATAAACTGGGGGTGAGAAATCGGAGAGCCGAGTTCGAATTCCAGTTGAATTACCTGCATTCACTTACGCGCAAATATCCTTGGAAAATGTATTATTCCGTCTCTTCCCTCCAAATATGGGTGAAATACCAGGACAGATTGGGTGCCTTGGCTGGCAACCAGTCTGCTGCAGAAAATAATGGCAAACTACTGCTGGATAATCTTCTGCCCAGTCAGTCACGGTCAAATAGAATGAAAGCGTATTTAGGAAGAATGTGTTGCTTCAATCTCACAAGTAGGAAGGGTCTGGTTGTTTTAAAAATCAGAATTTTTGCTTTTACATAATTTGGAACAGTTGAAAATACCAAACAATCAATCACAAAGCAAAAACAAGCTCCGCCTATTCTGTCAATAGTTTTTTTTTCTTTCTCGCTTATTTTCCGTTTTTCCTTTCTTTTTTTTTTTTCTTTTTTTTTTTTTTAGACAAAATGTTAATAGCCTCTCAATACTCTGTTTCTAATTTCCTGCCGAATGTTCAGACGAGCTATATTCCCTTAGTCCAGGCATTCAAGGCCGGGACCAGACGTGCTACACGTATAAGGGTTAATCATCCCCACTCGCTTCGTATTCCGTTGGGGTAAGAAAGAGATTCACTCAGACGGCCATTTCCCCAGAATAGTTACTTTGCGGAACAGACTCCCCAAATGATTATGATCTCAACTTCTTCAAGTCTAGGATCAACCGTTGTCTATCCTATATATCCTCATGATCTGCATTTCTTATTTCCTCCCTTTAAACCTTGACAACAATCTCATTCATTTTGGCATTGTATTACGTGAACAAAAGTATAAAAATGATTTCGTTTTAACGAAGAACTATAATTCTCCTAAATTCGAACATGAATGGAAAAACGAGGAGACCTACCTGTATAATAAACCTTGTACAATAGATCATACCACCAGTCAGTTAAGTCCCATATGTGATACGCGCGTGAGAGATCGTGTCTCGAAAGAGACATGACTGACTGAGCAGAAGATTTTCCTGCAGTAGGTTGCCATTGCTTTCTGTGGTAGACTGGTTGCTAACCAAGGCTATAGAACCAAATATGTCCTGCTATTTAATCAATAGCTGGAGAGAGAAGAGATGAATTAATACCTTTCCCAACAGTATTTGTGCGTAAGTGAATGCAACGAATTCAACTGGAATTCGAACTCGGCTCTCCGACGTCTCTTTCCGTACATCCTAGGTCATACCGTACCAGCATCAAATATAGATCCTTACCTATTGTTACTGAGACGGTTATTTGCTAACTCAACAGCTTCACTGGAAATGGTTAACAGAAAAAATCAAAGAAATATTCGACATGTAGTTACGATTTATATAATTTCATTTGATACACACTCTTATCTACATTATTTTTTTTTTAGATATACTAGGTCTGCTGCTTCGAATATTGTTTCGCTATGTCTCGCTAGACAATTTTTTCGCCAAAATCTATCTCACATATTTATACATCTACTATTCGTCCATGCTTTGAATATTGTTGCCATATGTGGTCAGGTTGCCCTGCTGTATATTTAAATATCGTTGATAAAATCCAGTGAAGAATCTTCAATATCATTGGTTCTGTCCTAGCATCTTGGCTGCCTTCAGTTTCCCCACCGCTTCTTGGTGCCTTTTCTATAAGAAATTTTCTCTATGGTATCTAGACTTTATGAATTTAAGCACAATACTAGATTGGCCGTAGTTCAGTGGATTTAAGCAGAGTACTAGAATGTGCGTCGGGGTGCAGTGGTTATCAGCTCGGAACGAGAAATCGGAGAGCCAAGTTCGAATTCCAGTTGAAGTCATTGCATTTACTTACGCGCAAATATTCTTAGTAAAAGTATTAATCCATCTCTTCCCTCTAGCTATGAGTTAAATAACAGGCCTGATTGGGTTCTATAGCCTTGGTTGGCAATCAGTCTATCGCAGAAAGCAATGGCAACCTACAGTGGGAAAATATTCTGCCCAGTCAATCATGTCTCTTTCGAGACATGATCGCCCAAGTATGTAACTAAGTGAATGAGACGTTAAAGCTAAGAGCAACACTAGAATGGCGGAAAGGTCTCATCATTTTACAGTTGAAATATATATGCATATATATAAAGTAAAAAAAATATTTTTTTTCAACTCACTGGCAGTAACAATGTGCGTTCTGGAATGGAATCAATTCTCTTGAATATTGTTAAAAGTAAGCCTTTTTTTTTTTTTGTTCGTTTTTGCCTAATTTTTGCTTAATTTTAAACTTTTCATGCCTAATTGAAGGATTGGTTTTGTTTTTTAGCAGAAATTTCTTTGACTGGACTTTAACTAAGTTAAAACCTAGCAAGTCACCAACTTTTTTTTTAATTGGAGTAGATAGACTAAACTATCGCCCGGTTCACACTCCACCCACGTCTATTGAACAGGTGAAGAGGCTCAGCCCTTGTTCCCTGTTTAGGATGTAGTTTCCGGCTTTCTCTTTTCCAATCTTTTTACTCTTTTCTTTTTTCTTTCTTTTTTTTTTTCAATTGGAGTAGATAGACTAAACTATCGCCCGGTTCACACTCCACCCACGTCTGTTGAACAGGTTAAGAGGCTCATCCCTTGTTCCCTGTTAAGAATGGGGTTTCTGGCTTTCTCTTTTCCAATCTTTTCACTCTTACGTAGCCCCCTGCGCATCAGTGGCGTTACCGCCGTGCTCGGGGTGATATGATTAAAATATATATATATATATATATATATATATATATATATATATATGTACCGATTTTTTTTTTTAAAAGAGACATCGTAATACATTTTCCCCGATTATCAAAATCTGTCATTATGATTTCATCATTGTTTCATTATCGACTTACGGCTAAATCACGTTGAAAAATTGGTTTCCGTGCGAACTACGAAGTTAAACAGCGTCGTGCCTGGTTAGTACTTAGGTGGTTGACTGGTTGAGAATGCTAGATGCTCTAAACTTGGATGTGCGCGTGGATGTAATGGATAACGAGTCGGAGTTGTCAATCGGAGAGCCGAATGCC
Organism: Ascarosepion bandense; assembly: GCA_037127315.1. NCBI lineage: Eukaryota > Metazoa > Mollusca > Cephalopoda > Sepiida > Sepiidae > Ascarosepion > Ascarosepion bandense. The sequence continues at coordinate 582,803 of JBBBDQ010001851.1, forward strand.
AAATCCCGTTGTGGTTCGTTTTATTCAGTTACACGTAAATACATTTGAGAAAGGCATGAATCCACCTCTTTTCCCCATAGCTGTGGATTAATTAGTAAAACTTGTTTCACTAAATTATTATTATCGCTAAAACATTCTTACAATCTAAAAATATTATCTGGCTTTAAATAACTTGCAAAGCATTGATAAGCAGTACAAAACGAATCAGTCAATGAATCTACTGATTAAGCAGAAGAAATCAAAAGAAGAAATTAGTAAGACTTGCTGTGAACCACTCTTATTGCCAAAATATGTTCTTAGAATTTCAAAATATTTTGAGTGCGAACTGTCACATTTTCAAATCAACCATAAACTATTTAAAATAAAATGGCTCGTGAATTTTAATGCTTCCAAAATGAATCTGTTGCCTATTAACCATCACAGACAATCGCTCCTACCCCCTCCCCATTAGCATGGATCAGGCTAGTCTCAATGAAAGCAGAACACTGCGCCTCCACGGGTTAACTCTCACAACAGACCTCAAGTGGAATGACTATATATAATCCATACCTAAATCTGCAGCAAAGAAAGTCGGTTTTCTGTGTAAGGCCAAGAGGTTTTTCCTGTCTGGAACAATCCTGCACATATATAAATCTACCATCCGCCCGTGAATTGAATACCGCTGCCATATCTGGTCGGATGATCCTGCTATCCACCTAGGTGTCCTTGACAAAATCCAACGGAGAATCTGTAATGTGATCGATCCCGACTTGGCAGCTCAGATACAGTCACTTTCTCACCGGCGCAATATGGCTTCCCTGTGTCTCTTCTACAAATACTTTCACGACTTCTGCTCCGCTTAACTTAGCTCACTGGTGCCCCCTATATATAAATTTACTCGAGCCAAAAGATTAGCAACTAGGTCCCACTCTTTTACTGTGAAACCAATAAAATGTAAACGTAAATTTTACTCCAGTAGCTTCTTTCTCGCACTTTCCACCTGTGGAATTCCCTTCCATTTACTTGCTTCCCCGACAGCTACAATCTCCAAGAATTTAAATGTAAAGTCAATAGTCATCTCCTATCTCACTAATCTGCATCTTCTCTCTCTCTCTCTCTCTCTCACTCTTGTTTCTTTCTCCGTCCACTTCACTCTCATCAGTATTCTCATCCTTCTCCTACCCGCTTTCTGACACCCCCTATAACCTGTCACTCTTTCTCATAACATTCCTCCTATGTAACCCCCTACAAAACAGTGGCAGTAAAATATATTGCTTGGGGCGATAGGATGATAAAAAAATGCATTGTACATTTCGGAAATTCATCACTCTAATTTCCGGACTTGAATATTATAATTGAATTATTATAGAAAATTGTCAGAATTTACTGAAGTGTAGATAAAAACTAAATATCCCTTAACTATTGATCCGCATTGGAAGATAAGAAAAAATGCGTGGTCTACGAGGGTAGGCTGAAAAATTCATAGGCTGACTAAGAAAGTGTGATACTAGAACTGTGAAACATTGCACGCATTAATTTCAACTCTTCTTATTAATAACGGCACTGTTTCTTTCTAAATAAACTGACTGTTCATCTTGTTCGCTAAAAAGTAAACAACAGCAGAAGTGACGTCATCATCACTGTGATACTGGTTCCAAGCCTTTGTTTTTTTATTTTTTTTTTTAATTCGGGGTGGTCATTAGTGAAAACAGAAAAATAGGGAGGGTGATCAACCCGTTCAAACCGACCTCAGTCACTTTGCAACCAATGCTGGAGTATTGTCCTGATGAAACCAGACCCCTTTCATCAGTTTTCCTGGGTGTTGATAACCTTTTGTAACTACCTCAGCAAGTTGCCGGAGTACTCTCCATTGATGGGGTGAACACAATCAATGTTGCCCTCGTTGGTGGCAGTTGCAAGAGGTCCAGACCTTGGGTTATCTTCAAAATTCGCCCTCCCCGCCCTAAATTCAGCTGCCCAAATTTACATTGCTGATAATGCTTTATAATCATCCGCTAATGTAGCAACCATATCAGCATAAATGTCCTTGGGGGCCAAACATTTTTTCCTGAAGGTACTTGATAACACCACGATGCCAAATTTCGCTGATTTTCAAGAGAAGATGCTGCTTGTTACTGTTGAAATCCTCTTTCAACAATGAGATGTCCATTTACCAGGAAAGAAACAATACAGTTATTAAGAAGATCTGAAATGAATGTATGCAAAATGTCACAGAAAAATGTCTAGCATCACTCCTTCATAGTCAGCCTATGGGCTTTTCGGCCCACCCTCATAATATGGACCATTCCTTTTTTTTTATTATATTCTTCACTGCCGAAAAGAATTTTGACTATTTTAACTAATAAAAATTAAGTACGAATACTATGCAATGTTCATGATTATCTTTTTGTGTTTATTTAATTTGTATGATTTACTATTAGGAAGTAAGTAAAAATGTTGCCCGCTGATCTTTTTGTTGAAATCTGTATTTTATAGTCGAAATATATTAGAAAATATAAGAAATGAAATTAATATGCTCTTTGAGTCGTCGGTCCTGGGTATGACGGTAAACTGCATCCGGCAGCAAGGCCTCTGATTGGGAGGTTGTGAGGAGCATGAAACCACCTCTTAATTGTTGTTACCAGGTCCACCCTGACCGGAGGGGTAGCACCTGTTAGGGTCCTAGCTATGGGCAAATAGTTAACCCCAAAACTGGAGTCAAAACACTATGAAAGTAGAAAAATAGACTTTTATAGAAAAATATACATTTTTGAAGGAAAAATATTACCAACAACACATTTTTGAAGAAAAAATTATCATCATAACACATTTTTGAAGGAAAAAAACATTATTCCCAGCAAAACATTTTAAAATACAAACCTAGAAGACATTTTCAGTTTTCTAAAATAAAAAAAGAACAAAAACAAAAAAATGTCATCAAAATCTGACTAAATCAACAGTCTCACTATAACCAAACATTAAAAAAAATACCTTAAAACCCCACCTTTTTGGAATTTCGGAGGTTGATATGCTGTTAATAAAAGAACTCAAACTCAAATTCTTTGAGTCGTTGTTTAACTCTGTTAAATTTTAGAATAAACATAGAATTACACTTTAAGTCATCCAATTTGTAATGTATTAGACACTTTGTACCTAAAACATGTGCTCAAGATTGGCTAAAACGTGATACATTTGGTCGAGATAGAAGAATGTTTTTTAAGATGTCATATCTCTTCAGGAAATAGATTATTATGGCTTTCCACAACCTTCTTTTTGTAAGTGTGTTAATTGTCATGTCTTTTTGTAGTTTTGAATTCAGAGTATTTTTTTTTCTTAGAGGGAGTCCATTATACGTATACATTATACTCTCCTATATAAATTATGACCTATAACTAGTGGGAGACAAAATAGTTTTATGTCCTTCTTAGGGTCATTAGTATGAAGTAAACTCAACAGATAATTTATGTCTGCATTTCTGGGATGAGTAGTTATTATTTGTTGTGGAGTTATTTTCACAGTGGAGGCTAGTATTTGTGCTAAAGTCGCTCCTAATAGGTTCGACGTATAAAACGTTAGGAAATTGGAGTAGATAGACTAAACTATCGCCCGGTTCACACTCCACCCACATCTATTGAACAGATGAAGAGGCTCATCCCTTGTTCCCTGTTTAGAATGTGGCTTCCGGTTTTCTCTTTTCCAATCTTTTTACTCTTTTTTTTTCTTTTCCAATTGGAGTAGATAGACTAAACTATCGCCCGGTTCACACTCCACCCACATCTATTGAACAGATGAAGTGGTTCATCCCTTGTTCCCTGTTTAGGATGTGGTTTCCGGTTTTCTCTTTTCCAATCTTTTCACTCTTACGTAGCCCCCTGCACATCAGTGGCGTTACCGCCTTGCTCGGGGTGATATGATTAAAAAAAAAAAAAACTTGATATAATATGTGTTACGCAGTGTCATCTTGCCAGGTCGCTGACTACTTTCGTATTCGACTAACTGTCGACTACTATCGTCCAACATCGACTGACCCTCGTTGTTCTTACTACTCATACTTAAATTAGGTGGGAGAGTCTATTCACTATAGAATAGATGTGTTTCACCATAACATTATTAATGTTCAGAGTAATTCCATCGTTTTTATTGTTATTATGACAACGTTTCGGCTAATGTTCTCTCCGGCTTTTTTCAGATGTCTGTTGATCTGGATAAACTTCAGGGAATTACAAACTGAACCCTTTACTACGTTGGTAAATTGTTCTCGTTTCTTTGTCCGCGTTTAGGACTCTCCTATCTTGTTATTTTATCGTTGTTGTTGTTGTTGTTGTTGTTGTTGTTGTTGTTGTTGTTGTTGTTTTAGTACTGTTCAGTTGCTGCTCACCCTTTTGCAATTCAGTCTAGGTGCATACTTCCCGGCACAGGGATTGAACTCAATTATTATGCCAATAAAACCACGAACCAACGCTTTAATCTTTTAGCTTATGGGTGGATTACCCTATCGAAAGATACCTGAAGAAGGTCGGAGAGAACAACAACCGAAACATCATGATAATAATAACAAAAATGAGGATATTAATCTGAATGCAAAAAATGAATGCTACAGACAATTCACTGAGTCAGTTAAGTGCCATACGTGATACACGCTTAGGCGATCATGTCTCGAAAGAGACATGCCTGACTGGGCAGAAGATTTTCCCGCAGTAGGTTGCCATTACTTTTTGC